>CM035148.1:118345078-118752578 GCA_020205605.1 Panax ginseng | reverse complement strand
CTCCAGTAAGACATGGGAAATTCGGCGGCCAAAAGGTTTTATTCATAGAATTAATGAAGAAACAATTTAATGTCTTAGAGTTCAAACATTAGGTTTTAAGTTGTAAAAAGCTAAAAATTTAAGGATTTAGAGTTGTATTTAAGCCAAATATACAAATATGTTATGTATTTTTTGACTTTAAGACTCACCCTTATCATATTGGCATGGCTAACCTGATAAATACATGTGACAGCATTTCATTGCCATCTATAACCAGACTAGAGGCCCTTGGAGCGCAGGGACTTCAAACTTTCTTGGTCATCAGCCTTAAGTCTTTGACTCAGAGCTAGCTAAGAAGTTTCAACCCGTACGTCCAGGAGCTAATATAAGGTGCTTGATCAATGCTAAGGTGCTTGGAGTTCCAGGAGCTACCATGTCTTGTATGAGTTTTAAACAATTTCTAAATATTTTTGTTAGGTAGTTGTGTTGGATTATTATTTTGGAATTCCTAAAGATTTTTGTTAGGTAGTTTTGTTGTTAGGTAGTTGTGTTGGATTATTATTTTGGAATTCCTAAAGATTTTTGTTAGGTAGTTGTGTTGGATTATGATTTTGGAGGCAATTAATGTTCCATTTGAGTGTAATATGTTGAGTTGCTATTAAGATACTTTAGTTCATATTGGGTTACCCTCATGTCTTTGTTTGCTATTTTAATTTATAAATTATGGTTGGAATGGAGAAATTAATAAGTGGATTTTGTTGGAAATTATGGAGAATTTTTTTTATTCGCTACATGAACATTCTATGAATATCACGTGTGTTTAAGAGGCAAAATAGTTGAGTTTACAAAATCTTTTAACATATTCTTCTCCCAATTGTGACTCAAAATAGGCACCTCTCGAGTCTCTCAACGAACTTATACTTATTTTCTGTTTTAAACAACCAAGTATAAATATTTTCAGTTAAACGTCAAAGTCAAGAGAAAAATTATTTTAACCTTATTTTTTACAGACTTTAATTGACCAAGTTTGATCGTCTAAATTATTTTTAAAGTTAAAATTAATGATGTGGATATTTGTGACATAGAATTCCACTCAACATCTCTCACACTATTCAATAGGGGTGAATATCGGTTATAACCGAATTGGATAGTTTATTCGGTTATAACCGAAAATCAAAATGACCACAATCATGATATTCGAATTGATAACCGAATTACTAAATTACCGAATAATCGAATTTACTATTTGGTTAATAACCGAAATGAAGGCAAGCATAATGATTACCAATACCTACAACTCTCATCCAAACTGTTAACGTCTGATTTTGTACGCCTGACAAAATCATCCAAAAAGACAAGTCAAAATAGCGCCAACGGTTGATTGTATTGTTGTGAAATCGAACTCACGAAATACACTCACATAAATATAAACAAAAAGATATAAAATATGAACACAAGAATTTACATGGAAACCCAATTGGGGAAAAACTACGAAAAAATAGAGTAATCCACTATAATAATATTGGGAGTACAAGTTGTGTATTTGTGTTATATCTCTTCTGCCCTATGATATTCTGTCTTCTATTGTGTTCTCCCTTTCAACCCTAGCTTGTAGCCGTATATATAGAAGTCATCTCCATCCGCATCCAACTAGGAGAAGGACTTTTTCTCCCTCCAAATAAGGAAATACAATCATATTTTAATAAGGACTCTCCCACTATCATAATAAATACATATAGGTCATCACCAGATCCGGACCATTAAATAAACTGGGCTGCACCATGGCTAGACCCAATAATCACATCCCAACATTGCCCCCCTGTCTCTTATTTATAAGGAACTTGTAAATAAGAGAGTATTCAAAAAGTCTCCTCGTGATTTTTATCCTTGGGATTTTTATCCTCGGGATTTATATCCTCGGGATTTATATCCTCGGGATTTATATCCTCCGAATTTATATCCTCCGAATTTCCTTCAGTCTGGGGTTGATGATGAAACCGAATGTGACGCCCCCAAAATAGGTCCATTCCATCCAACCCATTCTGAGTCGCCAAATACATAGTACAAAAATAACTACAACTTTATTACAACAATTGTCGTGCAAAATACAACAACACATATGCTGTGAGTTTGAATACAAATATATATCAACTGTGACTCATGTCCCAACCGTGGACAGCACCTCATAATGACACCTTACATAAAGGTATAGTCGAAAATTGTATTAGAAATTAGAATCTTTGGGAAGTACTCAAGAAACCTTCGTATATGGGAGGCCATGCTTACAGGTTATGATAGATATCATATGGCCACGTAATTATCCTTGGTCAACCTAATAGACCCTAAAGAAAAATGAGAAGATTACTATCATATTCTTCCAATGGTGAGTTTTCTTGACATATCATTATCTCTACTGCCTCTAATTGAGAGTTAAATTTCAAATAGACTCCAAGATCATATAGGTAGTCTTTGGTAGATATACTCAAGAAGTGGATGAGCACAACTCGCTTCTTATGATGACACGAGGTTGTATGTCATTAGACATCTTGTATGATAGTGGCAAAACACCCTTCCAAGTTAAATTCACCTCACCTCAACATCTATAGACCACCGCTCTATTCCTTATTATTCCCCGCTTCAACCCAACTACACTTTTATTACCGAAAGGAATTGTGAAGCAAAGGGGGTGATAATAACTAGCTCAAAAAAAAATATCATGACTAAAGATAATTAAATTATCAATAGCCTTCATCAATAATAAATCGTAGATTTAGAACATATGGTAGATGATAAAAAAATTTCAACCATAGTTGCAGTAGCTTGAACGAGCACTCCATTAGAAGAGTCAAATAGACCATAAAGTCTATTATCTTCTCCATGTTAAAAGTCCACCAACAATGTTTTATCCTCGTAACATCAATCAACAATTTCGCCCACAATCACATGTATAACTCATAATCGTAATTGTTGTTCTAAATTCCTTTTCTCAATTTCAGACGAAGATAATTTTCATCACTTGTCTTTACCGAAACATCAAAGATCATGGTTATACCAAATCACGCTCAGCCTCGCTCATAATCATACTAATAAATTTATCTTTGCACTACGGGCCAAAGATATTCATCAATGATTCATCATCTTGCACCATGTGCCAAAGATATTCAACAACAGTCATCTTTGCACTACGACCCAAAGATATTCATCCACAATTCATCTTTGCACTACAGCCAAAGATATTCCTCAACATTCATATTTGCATTATAAAAGCCAAATATATTAATATCTCAAAGAAATATATAATCATTTCGTAATTTATATAAACAATAATTATAACCATGTTGATCAATTCACCTTTGCACTTAAGCTAAAGATATTCAATTATAAATTCAATGGTCATGATCATACCAAATCACAATTCAACTTTTCACTCATCGCCAAAGAGAACCCTAGTCATGATCATACCAATAATCTACCCATCTTTACACTCCAAAGTGAAAGAGAATTTCAACATCGTGGTTATATAAAATGTTATATATGATAATAAAATCAATATAATCAATATATAGTTTTAATCTCCAGAGTAATATTCATAAATCAACTATAATTTGGTTAGAAAAAAAAAACAATTTTGTCATGAATAGTAACTCATGAATAGTAACTTCGTGAATAGTAACTCATAAATAATAACTCGTGAATAGTATCTCATGAATAGTAAACCCGACTCAAAAAGGTAGAAATTCCACAATAAAATTCATACCAATATTTCGCTATAATGATATTGAAAGAATAATATTTTTTTAAGCTTATAAACAATTTATTTTAATTGTTTACACTTTACTAAATAATGCATTTAATCATTCTAAAATGCCAAACTCATAAAATTTCATCACCAATAACCAAAATCCTCATCAAAAATCTGCATATACCTCATGTAGGATTCTCAAGCCATAAAATCCTATTTTCTAATTTTCTTACTTCACATAACATATTTAATTCATTTACTCATAACTAGTCCATTTTCATGAAAAATAACAAATCAGTTCCAAAAATATTTCTTTTTTGGAATTTAGCGTAATATAGTCCTATATTGAAATATATATTTTCTCGTAATTTTTAAAAGTCATTTACTATTTTTCACATGGCCAAAACCACCGAATATTTAAACATTTATCATAAATTGTACTTTTATTCAAAAATTCTAAAATTTACATTTATATATTGATATTATATAGATGTACTCCCAATAAACATTTCATCAATTTTGGAGTTAATCACAAGGAGTTATAAGTGGTTACTTTTAAAATAGTATTTTCTCATAAAATTCATAACTACTAATCTATACATCCAAAAATCGCCATTTTGGACACAATCAACAAAACTCATCAAATTATCATTTCAAATTTTTCCAGAATTTTGAAGGTTCAGAAGAATTTCAAAATAATAACCCTTAAAATCCCTTATTATCCTTACCTCAAAAGCGAAGATCTCCGATGGAATACTTGTTGAAACTAACTTGCACCAGTATAGCAATACTCAAAGTATACTCAAAATACTCACAAGAATACGCCGATAATATAGAGAGAGAAAACTTCAGCTTCGGTGTGAATTTCAATTATAACCCAAGACTCTATTTATCGGAAAATGCTAGTAACACCAAAGCGTAAAATTTAATTTAATAATAATATATATAAATCAAGATTCCTACGCCTCTAGAAATCTGATTTTAGCTTAATAAGCACATGCTAGGTCATTGCCTACAAAAAAAAATGTTTTTCACACTTTAAATATTTTAAACTTCCAAAAATCAATTATTTTGAGAGCTTCTAACTTCAATAATTCATAATAAATAGCCCTTTATCCAAAAATTTGAATCATCAAGTTTTTATAGGAAATTCAATTTCTACAACTTTGCGGAAGAAAGTTTTTCCAAATTCCAAACAAAATTGACCGAAATCCACAAACAGACGATTTCTAAAAAGCTATAATCAAATTTCAAATCAAGAAATGGGGTCCCCGACATGTTTAACACTTACATGTTTAACATGTTTTAAACATTTTTGGTAACAAAAATACTCCTCCTCCTCATATACTCATATATCCCACATTCATCAGTAAAAATATCACCATTATTATATTATTAAAAATATAATAATATATTTAAATGAATTATTTTATCGTAAAAGATAAAATATTAATTTTCAACAATTGTCACATTAAAAATTTTCTCCATCTATATCCACATAAAATGAATATTTTTCTCATCATAAAAATCAATAATTAATTATTCACAAATAATATTACATAATCACAATATTGACAACCTGTGCAGCTCCAGAGAAGGGGCTTCCAATAAGAATTTCTCCTTCATGCTGCGCGCAATTAGGTGACCAAACTTCTCCTCGATGTAACTTTCTAGACATTGCCAATAATGCTATCTAATAATATTATTCAAATAATATGAATTATTGTCCGATAATGGAAAATACTCGTAGTGACAATTATTGAAACAACAAAGAATATAAAATATCAACGCAACAATTATCGAATGAATAAAATAAAATATCGAATAAGAATTATCGTAATAATTATTGAAAGTGTCTTCACGTAAGAATCAATAATTGGTGTAATACCGTGTCTTTCATTGTGCAACAATGCATATTGTGTTTTAACCAAAGTATTCCAACAAAGATTAATCAGTGAATAACTACGCCGTTATTTATAAACAACTTATATTTGTCATTTTCTTCATCCAATCGCTTCCGTTATGGGGCTCACACAAGGTTCATTCACCGTCAGACGGATATTCCCGACAAAAAGAATATTCTACTTAACCAAACTAATATTCTCCGACAACAATGAATATTTTATAGCCATTTCATGTATTTTTGAAAAAATTTCATATATATCACCTTTAACTTTAACTTTTTATCAATTTAACCATTTACTGAATTGTAATTATAAGAAAAATTGAATATTTTTATTTCATAAAATTCGGTCTTACAATCTCCCTCCTTATGAAATTTTTCGCCCCAAATTTACGTACACTGGTATTTAAAAGAGTTGAGAATACCTTGCTTTCATTTCAGATTCCATCTTCCCTGTCATCATAATTTCTCCAATGCTCATCTCCTGTATTTCAGATATCATTCTAGAATACAGCTTCAAAACAAGGGTTAATTGAAAAATTAATATATCACATAATATCTCGATATTATGATCGACCAACAAATAAGCTAGGTAGGACACACTAGCTGGAAGGATTTACTATCTCTCCTCCTAGTTCTATTCCCCGATCTCCGCCAGAGATCATATCCCTAAGCTCGATACCAAATGTAACGCCCCCAAAATAGGTCCATTCCATCCAACCCATTCTCGAGTCGCCAAATACATAGTACAAAAAATAACTACAACTTTATTACAACAATTGTGTCGGCAAAATACAACAACACATATGTCGCGTGAAGTTTGAATACAAATATATATCAATCGTGACTCATGTCCCAACCGTGGACAAAGACCTCATAATTACACCTTACATAAAGGTATAGTCGAAA
The DNA here is from genome assembly GCA_020205605.1 of Panax ginseng. NCBI lineage: Eukaryota > Viridiplantae > Streptophyta > Magnoliopsida > Apiales > Araliaceae > Panax > Panax ginseng. The sequence goes on along the minus strand of CM035148.1, from coordinate 118,746,045 downwards.
ACCTGCTTTTCAAAATTAGAATCTTTGGGAAGTGCTCAAGGAAACCTTCGTATATGGGAGGCCATGCTTCTAGGTTATGATAGATATCATATGGCCACGTAATTATCCTGGTCAACCTAATAGACCCCAAAGAAAAATGAGAAGATTACTATCATATTCTTCCCAATGGTGAGTTTTTCTCGACATATCATTATCTCATCGCCTCTAATTGAGAGTTAAATTTCAAATAGACTCCAAGATCATATATAGTAGTCTTTGGTAGATATACTCAAAGAAGTGGATGAGCACAACCGCTCTTTATGATGACACGAGGTTGTATGTCATTAGACATCTTGTATGATAAAGTGGCAAAACACCCTTCCAAGTTAAATTCACCTCACCTCAACATCTATAGACCACCGCTCTATTCCCTTGTTATTTCCCTCGCCGACCCAACTACACTTTTATTACCCGAAAGGAATTGTGAAGCAAAAGGGTGAGCACAACTAGCTCAAGAAAAAAAATATCATGACTAAAGATAATTAAATTATCAATAGCCTTCATCAATAATAAATCGTAGATTTAGAACATATGGTAGATGATAAAAAATTTCAACCATAGTCATAAATGAACGAAAGCACTCCATTGAAGAGTCAAATAGACCATAAAGTCTATTATCTTCTCCATGATAAAAGTCCACCAACAATGTTTTATCCTCGTAATATCAATCAACAATTCCTCGCCCACAATCACATGTATAACTCATAATCGTAATTGTTGTTCTAAATTCCTTTTCTCATTCGTGATTTAAGATAATTTTCATCACTTGTCTTTACCGAAACATCAAAGATCATGGTTATACCAAATCACAGCTCCCTGCTCATAATCATACTAATAAATTTATTCGCACTACGGCCAAAGATATTCATCAACAGCTCATCTTTGCACTACAAAGCCAAAGATATTCAACAATGTGTCATCTTTTGCACCACGCACCCAAAGATATTCATCCACAATTCATCTTTGCACTACGTGCCAAAGATATTCCTCAACAGCTCATATTTACATTACAAGCCAAATATATTAATATCTCAAAGAAATATATAATCATTTCGTAATTTATATAAACAATAATTATAACCATGTTGATCAATTCACCTTTTGCACTTAAGCTAAAGATATTCAATTATAAATTCAATGGTTATGATCATACCTACCACAATTCAACTTTTCACCATCGCCAAAGAGAACCCTACCATGATCATACCAATAATCTACCCATCTTTACACTCCAAATGAAAGAGAATTTCAACATCGTGGTTATAAAATGTTATATATGATAATAAAATCAATATAATCAATATATAGTTTTAATCTCCGTAGTAATATTCATAAATCAACTATAATTTGGTTAGAAAAAAAAACAATTTTGTCATGAATAAGAACTCATGAATAAGAATTTCGTGAATAGTAACTCGCTTGAATAATAACTCGTGAATAAGATCTCATGAATAGTAAACCCGACTCAAAAAGGTAGAAATTCCACAATAAAATTCATACCAATATTTCGCTATAATGATATTGAAAGAATAATATTTTTTTAAGCTTATAAACAATTTATTTTAATTGTTTACACTTTACTAAATAATGCATTTAATCATTCTAAAATGCCAAACTCATAAGATTTCATCACCAATAACCAAAATCCTCATCAAAAATCAGATATACCTCATGTAGGATTCTCAAGCCATAAAATCCTATTTTCTAATTTTCTTACTTCACATAACATATTTAATTCATTTACTCATAACTAGTCCATTTTCATGAAAAATAACAAATCAGTTCCAAAAATATTTCTTTTTATGGAATTTAGCAGAATATAGTCCTATATTGAACATATATTTTTCTCAAAATTTTTAAAAGTCATTTACTATTTTTCACATGGCCAAAATCACGAATATTCAGACATTTATCATAAATTGTACTTTTATTCAAAAATTCTGAAATTTACACGGTATACTGATATTATATAGATGTACTCCCAATAAATATTTCATCAATTTTGGAGTTAATCACAAGGAGTTATAAGCGGTTACTTTTAAAATAGTCTTTTCTCATAAAATTCATAACTCTCAATCTATACATCCAAAAATCGCCATTTTTGGACACAATCAACAAAACTTATCAAATTATCATTTTAAATTTTTCCAGAATTTTTGAAGGTTAAGAAGAATTTCGAAATAATAACCCTTAAAATCTCTTACTATCCCTTACCTCAAAAGAAAGAAGATTCTGATCGAATAACGTTGAACTAACTTGCATCGATATAGCAATACTCAAAGTATACTCAAAATAATCACAAGAATACGCCGATAATATAGAGAGAGAAAACTTCAGCTTTCGTGTGAATTTCAATTATAACCCAAGACACTATTTATAGGAAAATGCTTGTAACACCAAAGCAAAAAATTTAATTTAATAATAATATATATAAATCAAGATTCCTACGCTCTAGAAATCTGATTTTAGCTTAATAAGCACATGCTTAGGTTTGCCCACAAAACCAAAAAAAAAATGTTTTTCACACTTTAAATATTTTAAACTTCCAAAAAATCAATTATTTCGGAACTTCGGAACTTCAATAATTCATAATAAATAGCCATTTTATCCGAAAATTCAAATCTCGCAAATTTTATAGGAAATTCAATTCTCTACAACTTTGCAGAAGAAAGTTTTTCAAAATTCCAAACAGAAATTGACCGAAATCCACAAACGGACGATTTTACAGGCTATAATCAAATTTCAGTCAAGAAATGGGGTCCACCGACATGTTTAACACGACATGTTTAACATGTTTTAAACATTTTTGGTAACAAAAATACTCCTCCTCCTCATATACTCATATATCCCACATTCACTGTAAAAATATCACCATTATTATATTATTAAAAAATATAATAATATATTTAAATGAATTATTTTATCAGAAAAAGATAAAATATTAATTTTCAACAATTGTCACATTAAAAATTTTCTCCATCTATATCCACATAAAATGAATATTTTTCTCATTATAAAAATCAATAATTAATTATTCACAAATAATATTACATAATCACAATATCGACAATCGTGCAGCTCCTGTGAAAGCAGGGCTTTCCAATAAGAATTTCTTCTTCAAGCAAATGCAATTAGGTAACCAAACTCTCCTCGATGTAACTTTCTAGACATTGCCAATAATGCTATCTAATAATATTATTCAAATAATATGAATTATTGTTCGATAATGGAAAAATATCGTTGTAAGTGACAATTATTGAAACAACAAGAATATAAAATATCAATGCAACAATTATTGAATAAAATAAAAAAAATACCGAAATAAGAATTATCGTAAAAATTATCGAAAAGTCTTCTTCACGTAAGAATCAATAATTGGTGCAATACCTGGTGTGCCATCTTGTTTTAAACAACGCGTATTTTAACAAGTATTAAAAGATGAATAATAACTACGCTCATTATTTATAAACAACTTATATTTGTCGTTTTTCATCCAATCGCTCACATGGGCCCACACAATAAGCTAGGTCATACGGATATTTCTTAATAAAAAGAATATTCTACTTACCAAACTAATATTCTCCCACAACAATGAATATTTTATACCACTTCATGTATTTTTGAAAAAATTTCATATATATCACCCTTAACTTTAACTTTTTATCAATTTAACCATTTACTGAATTGTAATTATAAGAAAAATTGAATATTTTTATTTCATAAAATTCGAGGTCTTACACAGAAGCCGCCTTTAAAGCACTTCAATGATATAAAAGCTTAAACTTTTATCTCTGCTACCGGTGAATTAAATTCTTGGTGCGGTGACTCAAAGACCAATTTATCATCACCTGGACCAAAGTGTTAATGTTTAGATTTTACATGCATCATGTGAATACTAACACTACATGCATAATATAAGTGAGAGAATATGTAAAGTTGTATCAATAATCAATTACGATCATGCTTCAATTGTTATTGATATAATACATATATACACACGTACAAGTATATATTTATTTTAATAAAAAAGAATCACTTATCTCCTTCGGTGAATCGGTGATTTTAAATCGACACTAAAACAAGTATCTTGTTTCCCTGCACTACGCCAATGTTAACGCTTCGATTTTGTAATCATCCAAAAGGATGAGCCAAAATAAGCGCCTAGCGGTTGATTGTATTGTTGTGAAATCGAACTCACGAAATACACTCACATAAATATAAACAAAAAGATATAAAATATGAACACAAGAATTTACGTGAAAACCCAATTGGGAAAAAACCACGAAAAGATAGAGTAATCCACTATAATAATATTGGGAGTACAAGTTGTGTATTTGTGTTGTATCTCTTCTGCCCTATGATATTCTGTCTTCTATTATGTTCTCCCTTTCAACCCTTGCTTGTAGTCGTATATATAGAAGTCATCTCCATCCGCATCCAACTAGGAGAAGGACTCCTTCTCCCTCCAAATAAAGAAATACAATCCTATTTTAATAAGGACTCTCCCACTATCATAATAAATACATATGGGCCATCACCAGATCCGGACCATTAAAAAAATTTGGGATGCGACATGGCTAGACCCAAATAATCACATCCCAACACAAACCACGCTGATATTACTCTCCACAAAAATAACTAATCCAATGAAAAATAATTAATCTTTTAGTATCAGAACATAAATTATGACAAATTCGATCACCCAATTCTCAGAATCATCAAATAAAATATTGAGAAACACTGTAGCATGTATTTGTGTATATATACACACATGAATATATACCTTGTTGGAAGAAGATTTAGAAGGGACCCATTGAGAATCGGACTCTTCATTTTCCAGGCCGTCGAGCGAGTCTCGATCAGAATAACAGTAATCTTCTTCGCTAGTCATACAATCCTCCATATACACATAAATATAGATAGATATATGTATATATGTGTGTAAAAATAGACCGATCAATCGTTTTAAGCTGATGATTCAATCAATTCTGTTGATCGGAGATGCACACTGGCAAATTCTGCCAGCGAGGAGAGAGAGAAATAGCTTAATAAATAGCAATCGGAGAGAAGCGTATAGAGTAAAGATGCACACCGTTTTTTGCTCACTCCTACACTATTGAAATAATAATATTAATTCAACAACACAACTCATTTATATTAATTCAACAAAATTCTCTCGGTCAGTACCAAAGCCTAAACACACACTACATATGCAACACTCAAGTCTCACATTAAAAGATATAGGAAAAATTTATCTGTAATTAAGGAATTAAGTTACTACCAATAATAGTTTCAAGTCATGATCTTTTGGATGAGTCTGTGGTGGGCTAAGATGACTCCAAAAGATACTATTGAGTCAGTGGTTTAAGGCCTTATTTGGATGAATTTGATTCAATTTGAACTTAGAATTCGACTCGAGATATGTTCTAGACTCGAGATTTGACCCGGATTGTTTCATATAGTATCAGAGCCGACTCTCAAAAATTTAAGCCGGGTAATCCGATCAGGTTGCCGGAAGGTAGGGAACCGAAGGCTGGTGACCCAAGAAGATACTATTGTGTCAGTGATTTAAGACTTTATTTGGATGAATTTAATTTGATTTAGACTTGTAATTCGACTTGAGATATGTTTCGGACTCGGAATTTGACCCGAATTTTTTCAACATAATACTCAGAATCTCAAGCACTAACAGCAAGATCGTACCATTCAACAAAAATTAACAGATACACAACAAAGTACATATATATATATATATATATATATATATATATATATATATACAAGAACTTGAATATTAGACAAGGCATTTCCACTTTTCAATTAAAGTGCCCAATTGCAATAACCACAAGGATCTGAAAGACCCCAATAACCAAAAATAAATTTTAACCACCAAAATAGTACAAAGTCCTACCTGCCTCTTCCAAGCATACAGCACATCCATGGCCATCACTGTCTTCCTCGTGGCATGCTCAGTTTAAGTCACAACATCACGAATCATATTTTTTTGGAATATCTTCAAAACTCCTCTAGTCTCCTCGTAGATTTACCATTGATTCTCTTCACACCGCCTGTTCTGGCCAACCTCTGAATGGCCAGCTTGGTAATCCCTTGAATGTTATCCCACAGAAACTAACAATGTCACTTTTCTCTACTCTTGCCCAACCCTTTACCCCCCTCCCCCTTTCTCAATCCTTTACCACCCTTGTGGCGACAAGATATTTTGAATTGAAGAGAGAGATATTGATGGGATTTCTAGGGTTGGGAATGTGGGATTTGCAGTGGGCTTTTACTGGTGGAGGCTAATTGTGGAGGGCGGGAGTTTTTCCTCTTTAGTCAAGTGGAAATCATAGTCACATTATCCCCCTCAGTAATTCTTGCTTGAAAATTGATTTAAAAACCCCATATTATTTAAAACAAACGGTCAAATTTTAAAAAAAAAGGTAAAAATAATCTCTCTCTTTTGACTTTAATGTTTAACTGAAAATTTTTGTATTTGGTTGTTTAAAACTAAAAATAAGTATAAGTTTGTTGATTTTTAACGTCATTTACTCCTCTTCGAAACCTTTAAACACAACTTCCCATGTGCATTGATATGCTAAAAATATGTAACTACAAGTGCATAGTGTCAAATTAAAAAATTGTCAAGTATAGGTCGAACCCATATAGGCAATGTCAAATTGAAAAACTGTCAAGTATAGGTGCACAGTTGATCTTGCTTTTGCAGAATACTTTGAGATTCTTGTTATTTGTAATAACATATTTGGAGTACTGTTTTTATTTTTTAGTTGTTTAATTTAAGGTAGTAACAACTTATTAGAGAATATCTCTCATTATTAGTCTAATTTCCCACTGATTCTTGCATTCAATATGATAAATCCATATCCATCCCATTACTAACTTATAACCATTGTTTATACATGGAGTATATTGTGTTAACGGATATTTTGTTCTCTATTGTGGCAGGGGCAAAATCCTATGTTTCCTCGCATATTAGGTCATGAAACCCGAGGGTATGAAATAAATGTTATAATTTATATAAAGAAAATTGGTATGGCTGAAAATTGGTTCGAGTTTGGCTTGAAATAATACATATTGACACTAAAATCATTATTAAACTCAGACTTCAAAGCGTATTTCACACTATGAATGAGAGTACAAGTCTCCCACCAAGAAATAATCAAAATCCACAACAATAATACCAAGTGATATATAACGCACTACATTCAACTACAGCAATTACACACCACATTCAAGTGCTAAAATTAGGTCTTTAAATCACAAGCAATTCAACAGTATGTAATCACAAGCAATTACACATCAAAATTCAAGAATAAAAATTAGGTCTTTACATCAAAGCAATTGCACACCACATTCAAGAATAAAAATTATAAAATTTGGAAACCCAATCAAATCGAACAGCTACTTGAAGAATTTAACAGTATTTAATCAAATCTAACATAAGATATAAATACATACCAGTGCTTGGTGGTGGCGGCTGGCCGGTGGTGGGTGCGGTCTCAGCTTCTTCTCCTTCTCCTTCTCCTTCTCCTTCTCCTTCTTCTCCCCCTTTCTCCCTCTTCTCTCTATTCTGAGCTCCCTCTTCTTTTTTTTCTTCCGTCTTCTGTGTCGAGCGAATGTCTGATACTGATTTCATTTAGTTTGATCAGCGACCGCTATCAGCGACCGCATGCGGTCGCTGATTTTTAATGACATGGACTTATCAGTGACCGCATTCGGTCGCTGATGTTAAGTGGTCGCACAAAACCTTGGCGCCAACATTTCGTGCCAAATTTTACGAGGCAAATTTGTAATAGCGACCTCTCGTGACGCGTCACGATAGTAATTAATGCATGACTAATTTAAGGTACATCATGAAATGTCGGTCACTATTAATAGTATCAGCGACCGGATATCTGGCCGCTGATAGTCTTGGTCGCTATTAGGCCTTTTTCTTGTAGTGATAGGCTAGATCATTAATTTTAATATATCCTTAATATTTATTTTAGGCGAATTAGAAATAAAGATTGAAAACTGATTAAGTACTAGAATATGAAAACTAATATTGAGGAAGCAATCTAGGAATCTGAATTCATTAAACAATAAACATAACAAGTAATTCAATTTATTCTATTTTTAGAACTTAATTATGATTTTGATCTTCCTTTCCTTTAATTTAGTAATTATACCATTAACATGGATAAGTAGGACTGAGCAAAAAATGGATAAAACCGAATAACCGAGCCGAATCGAATTTTTTTTATTATTCGGTTATTATTTGAATTTCGGTTATACCCGTTTTAATATTTGATTTTCGAGTTCAGGTTTGGTTTTTGAATTTTGGCTATTCGGTTAACCGAATAACCAAACTATATAAAAACAAAATAAAGGTTTCAAGGTTAAAAGAGTACTCTCTCATACTCTCACTCTTAGTCTCATATCACCCCCCAAGGGTCAAACCCTATTCCATGTGCGTCGCTGCAGGGCATCCCACTAACCCTTAATTTCCTTTATTTATTTAATCAATTAACTTCTTCATTCTTCTTTACTATTTATTATGATCTCTCATAGTCTCATCTATATTCTCTCTCTCTAATCTCATCTCTCTCTGCAAATCTATCACAAACCAAAACCTCAGTCAGCCAATCCCCAAATCAAGAGTCGAAAGTCGCAACTCGTGACTCCTCCTCCTTTTCGGCTAATTTTCATATCCTTTTAGGTGATTAACGAATTCTGCAAGTCAATATGGGCAAATTCAAAACAATGACAACGTCGGCAAGGGCTAACTCAACTCGCAAAGAAGAATGGAGAGAGACTCGGATTCCTAGCTTGATTTAAGGTTCATTCCCTTCTGTCTTCAACTGAAGAAATATTTGATTCAAAGTTTGTACTAGTATTGAGGATTCCAAATGTAAAATACACTATCTTGAAGATCATTGTTAATTATTGATTGAAAACTCTAATACTATTGAAAATTTGAAATGAATTTGTTTATGTTTGATAATATGGAAAGCAAGTTCGATTATTAACCAAAATAACTGAATAAGTTATTCGGTTTTCGGTAATTTGGTTATTTGTCAATTCGGTTAGTCTTTCGGATAGCAAAAATAAGTTCGGTTCGGTATTCGGCTATTATTCGATTCGGTTATTATTTTGTTCGGTTATAAGCGAATTTTCAGTCCTATATAGGTAATCATAGACTATAAAAATTTAAGGATTAACTATCTATCAAAACTTCTTCGAGCAAGTATGGATTATAAAAAACTCATATCTTAACACTAATCTATCAAAACCTTTTAATTAATTTAAAATCACATAAGAAATATAAAACGAATGTATTTCAATAACGAAACATAAAGGCGAAATCAATTAAACATAAAAGCATAAATAATAGAAGAGTGAAAAATATTATCATAAATAATTATTTAATTTCATCTTCATCCTAAATTAAAGAAATTAACTAAACATGAAAATAATAAACTAACTAAAATAAAGACAAAGAAGTAGAAGATTTAAAATAAATAAGAAAACTCTCTTTATTAACACTTCACCAACAAGCGTACAATGAATAAGTAATTTAATCTACTCATACTTCTAACATAAACTAATACACATCTCCCATTCTCTCTAAAAGAAGAGACATATTTATAGAAAAAATAAATATGTGCCCTAATTTAAATTCATTGAACTTGGTCTCTCTTGTTCCCTTTTATCCTCATCTTTCCTTCTTGGCTTCAATCTCTACATGGTAATCTCTCTCAAGAGTCAATTTTCATGTAGGTTTGAACTTCCTAGTGGCAATTAACTTCTCAAAAAGATCTTCAAAATAGATTTTCCTTTCTCTTGCTGGATTTGACTTGCACACCAAGATTGTTTCACCTATTTTATTCTCGTTCTAGGATTCTCCTTAGATATTTTTCTTACATGAATAAGAGCATTAAATATCACTTAATCACCAATATTTTGACTTTATTGCAATAAAATATTAAATTCTACAAAATAAAATAAAATATATTAATGTAATAAACTAATATAATTAAAATAACAAAATTAGGGATAATAAAATGTATGAATTATGTGTCTATCAAATACCCTTATACCTAGCTTTTGTCTGTACTCGAGTAAAATAAAAGAAAAGACAACTACAACTACCCCATTTTCGTAAGAAACACGAACAAGCATTTAAACCCCAAGTGGACGAGTTGTGTCTCATGAGGGTTTATGGTGAATATATCCACAAAATTTAAATTTTAAAATAAAATATTTTTGAGTTTAGCCAATTATGAAATTGAAATAAAACTTCTAAGTACACATGGGCATTATACATAAGCAAGATTAAACTCAAAATTACACTTTCACCTTTATCAAAAATACTTTATCTTCATTATCAACCCCATCCTTCATTAAATTAATTTCATATGTTGCATGTATGTGTATGTGATGTAACTCTTAGTAGAGATTTTTACCATGAAAATAAAAAAAAAACTTATTTTTCTTTTCTTTTTCATTTTTTCCTTCCTTTTTCATTTTTTTCCTTTCTTGAATATTTTTCCTAGACATGTGCAATATCTACTTTTCTTAGGCTTTTCAGAGTTACCCATATAGTGAGCGTTAGACCAATGACTCCCAAATCTGTTGGATTTAGGAAACTAGGTGTAAAGACAACCCTAAGGGCTTACTAATTGAGTAACAAATGCCACAAAATTAGATTAGTCAAACATCTTTTATCCATCACGCTTTTTAGCGTAAATATCGATTCTTTTTAAGGCTTTGATACCCAGTTATTTCGTTCAATGAACATTAAAGCAATTATTTATTTCTTTTTCTTTTTCAACTTTTTTTTTCTTTTTTTTCCTTTCCATTTTTTTAAATTACTCGAATCATAGTTTATACCCCCACAACTAAGAATTAGTGTAGACATGAAGTGCAAAAATACTTATGAAATTAATTTTATTCCAGATGGTATTTCAAGATTCCGTATCTAATTAAAGGTTCACGAGTTTTAAATCTTTTAATTTTACTCATAAATTTTTACTCCACATATACTTATTAGAATTAATACAACTCATAAAAAGTCAAACAAAATTTTTATTTTTTTGTTTTTTTGTGTTTTTTTACAATATTTTCCTAAAAAAGAAAAAAAATTAATACAATAATACAAACAAACTCAATACCCTCATACCTAAATTATGCATTGTCCTCAATATATACAAAGGAAGAAAAGAGAACAAAGATATAAAAGAATTGTACCTAGTATTCGAGACATTTGTTCTGCAAGAAAATATGGTGAGAAGAAAAATAAATGTACATACCTACGAATTTCATATATCCTAAAAAAATATGTGACTATAAATCAATGATACAAATGAGTAATTAGTGAGTGTGGTCTTATCATGATTTTCAGGAGGTATAGGAAATTGAAAATAGTCAGAATTTTCATTAGAACTATATTTAGAATTGACCTTGGGAAAACTTAATTTCACTAACATGTTCAAAAGGTGGAAGAATTGGTTCAAATACATGTTCTAGTTTAGGTGACTTATGTGTAGTGTGTAGTGGCTCTCAACATCTCATTGACCTTATCTAATTATTCAGATTCGTCTCAATTTTGGTTAAGGTGATTTAAGAAAAAATTAATTGGATCTTTTTCAATCAAGAGTTTATTTTCAGTTACCTTTTGGATCATGAAAAACTCTTGAATCATGTTTACTTTAATGGGTTGGTACAAAAAATCACTAGGTGAATTCTTATGAACAAGTCTTTTAGGGTATAAGGCATTAGGCTTATAGACTTTTTTGACTTTTTCAACTGACTCATTAATTGTGACATGATCAATTTTAAGTATAGAATAATACTTTTTAGACTCCTCAAATTGGCTTGACTCAAATTGTGTAGAATTAAATATAAAATTTTCACCTTCTTTGTCATTTTCACAACCATCAAGATTTTCAAAATTAAACTCAGAGTTACTAGAAAATTCGTTCATATCTTGTTCAGTTATTATGGTGGCTAATTAACTGACTCAATTAAATTTCTAAACGAGATATAGTTTGATTCGTGTTTTGCATAAAATTCAAAATAGTTTCAATTAAAACTTTCATAATTCTCTATAAGGTATACTTAATCTTTTCTCTTCTTCATTTGAAAATTCTTGTGAATATTGAGGTTTTGGATCCGAATATAGATATGAATATGAACTTAGATAAGGATTTTCATAAGTTAGAAAAAATTGATTTACTTGGTGTACATTAAAATTTTCATAAGGTTCTTTATGTCAAGCAAAATTATTATTCCAACTATAATAAGAGTTCATCTTTCCACCAATCACAAAACAAATATACAATTAACCACGAAAGTCACAAACAAAAATATAAATAATAAAATAAAAATCCTAATAATACGGTTAACCGAAATAAAATCTAGACAGCTCCTAACTGTTCCAAGTTACACCTTAAGGTCCACAAAATTTGAAATTAATCACACCACTAGCCATGTAAGTGTAAGAAATGTGGGAGTCTCTCCGTGAGTACGGTGACTAATTGAATAACCACACGTTCTTTAGGCGTTTGCCTTTTGAACCACATCTTATCTTGTTACAGGTTGTGGCCTTAATGTTAGTTACAAATGAGAATGTACAGATAAAATAAAAAAAATTGTAAACAAATAATATGTCCTAAAACTATGTGAAATATAAAAGAAAGATAAATTTTGACGTACCTCAATCCTCCAGCAATCATCACAGTTTATATTTGACAATAAATAAATAAATAAAAACCTAAACAGGATGTGCTCTACGTGAGTGAATGCATGAATGCGACAATTAGTTTCTTAACTAACAATAAAAACTTTAAAAAAATTAAGCTACTATTTATTTTTATTTTTATTTTTTTTGAGTTAAGATACAAAATACCAGGAAAAACACATCAATAATCTTGTCTTTTCGCGTCGTTGATCAGCTTCGATAATCCTGAAAAAAAATATTAGAAATAAAAAAAACAAATTTGAATAAATAAAAATTAAGAACTATAAAATTAAGTCTAGTCGGCGCTAAAAACTTGATGTGATAAAAATATGTATTGCAAGTGCACAACGTCTATTGTAGATTTGGCAAGTGCAGATCGAATCACAGAGACTAGATCAATTCTTTAATATATCTTTAATTAATATTTTAGGTAAATTAGAAATAAATATAGTGGAGATGATTAACAAACTAAAATATACAAACTTAAAAATTTAATGATGAAAACTAATAATGAGAAAACTACCTAAAAATCTGAATCCAACAAATATTAATATAATAAACCATTTCAATATCTATCTTCTCCCTCTATTTTGACGACTGACTGACCTTATTCCACCATCACGCATGCCACTGCCCGATGCCTCCATCCGCGCCGTCTGACGCCATATAACTCTTTTTATTTTATTTTTGCTAAATTAAAGTTAAACATGGAAAATAACTTTCAATCCCATGTCACAAGTTAAATATATCTACTATATATATATATATATATATATATATATATATATAGGAAATGCTTCTAAAGAGAACTAAACAAGCGGACTAAAGACGAATTGGGCCAAAAACACGTGGGTTGAGATGTGACGCCCCAAAATTAGGTATACATCACCCATTTTAAGTCGCCAGATACATGGTACAGAATTCAAATACAACTTAATAATACAACTGTCGTGTACAATACGACAAAATATAAATTATGAGTTTGAATACAAATATTGTCTACTAGAGATTATACAAACTCAAAAGGAGTCCTCATCACAATTATTATCACACTATTTCACAGAATAGTGAGGACTACTAATGCACCATCTAGGACCATCACTCTGTTCCCCGACTAGTCCTAGCTACGTTCTCATTTTCTGAAGAGAACATTGAAAGAAAGGGTGAGCTCAACAAGCCCAGTAAGAAATATTATGACTAAGATAATGCATAATAATTTATCGTTAGCCTTCAATCTGTTAAACCGATAAAATATAATAACTATCAAGTTTAAGCTGCAGTTAGAACAAGCAATCCATTAGAGAGTCAAGTAGTGAATAAAATCTACTATCTTCTATGATTTAAAGGTTTTTCATCACCTTTATCATTTGGGACTCGACTTAATAAATAATCCACATCATCGAATCACCCACACAGACTACTGCCAAGGATATTCTTTAAAGTATCACGACCACGAATTATCCATGCACTACGGCCAAAGATAATCATGTTTTCATCAACGGTCCTGATCATGCCATGAAACAATTCATCTTTGCACTACGGCCAAAGAGAATCCATAGCCATAATCATACCAAAAATTGTCCATCAATGCACTACGGGTCAATGAGGACTTTTTCCACATCATTTGTAACATTACGGTTATGATTATACCGAATAATCCCTGGTCATAATCATACCAAGTCCATCTATGCACTACATGCCACAGATGACTTTCAAAAAAAAATATAAACATGAGGATGATGACAATGATATAAGAATTCAATAAAAACAAGTTCAAGAATTACTTTATCCAGGAACTAATAATGTCCAAATTGTCAACATGATACTGCTTTGTAGAGTAAAATTCAAGAATGCTCAGAAGAATATTTCCATGAAAGATCTTTGGATGAAGCGCAAATATCAAGGATATTCCACTAATTTCATGGAGTATATAAGTCAAAACTTTAACCTTGAAGAGTATAATAACGAATGGAATAACAAAAGAAATCACCATGCATGCGCAGTGCTTGCGCAATGGCGAGTTATTCCAATGAGAATAATAAAGTAACGGAAACCGTGTCGTGCAAAATTTGCAAGCGGGATGTTCCAATGAGAATAATAAAGATGGAACCGAGGTCCGGCCCGTAAGCGCACGTGACAGGATATTCCAACAGAATAATAATAAAGACGGAACTAGGTCCGGCGTAAAACGCACAGACAGGATGTTCCAACAGAATAATAAATAATGGAATAACAGAAGAATTTCACCAAGTATAGGATAGCCCGCGTATACAGGTTATTCAAACAAAATAATAAAGAATGGAATAACAGAAGTTCTCTTCATAAATAAGAAAGAAAGAGTACCTCTTACGAGTACAACAAATAATATTCCCAACGAGTACAACAAATAATATCCCCTACCTTAGAAAGAAGAGTACTGGATATAGAAGTAGTGAAGTAGCAGAACACTTTTCTTCTTTCTCTCTATAGTTTTCTCTCAGAGTTTCAAATTGAATTCGTAAGAAATAATGAATGAATGAGCTTACATTTATAGAAAAATGGATTGCATAGTGACTAACTCATGAAGCGGTCAGATTGATTTACTTTAATCTGACGGTCCATATTTAAAGCAAAATCTTTTAAATAAAATATAATATATTCTATTTATAATCTAATAAAACGAATAACTTTATAAAAGATTTTACTATCCAAACACTATCTGAGCACTTATACAAATACTATGCATAATAAAATATAATATATTCTAATTATTGTCTAATAAAGCAGATAACTTTATAAAAGTATTACATTTTATATATAAAAAGATTTTACTATGCAAAACACTATGCAGACATATTATACAATAATACTATGCATAATAGAATATAATATATTCTATTTGTAGAATAACTTTATAAAAGTATTCTGTTTTATATAAAAAAAATTTACTATTAGCCTAATAAAACGAATAACTTTATAAAAGTATTTTGTTTTATATAAAAAGTTTTTTCTATTTTATTACGTTAATAATACTAATAAAACAAAACTGAGTGACTTATCACATAAGCATCAATAATTAATACCGTGTGCTACTATGCAACCACACGTATTACTGTACTTTTACTACCGAGTAGTTCAACAGTATTAACGATAAAACTTCCGCCGTTATTTTCATAAAATATTTTTGTCGTTTTCTCAATCAGACAATAATTTCGTTGCGGGGTCCACCAATGATTGTACCATCATACGGATATTTCCCGACAAAAAGAATATTATACAACAACTTGCATACTTTTCAAAATTTATAAATACTACCCACAACTATAACATTATCTCAAATCCACACCATAATATTAAAAAAAATATTTCGAGAAAATTAAATCTTTATTCATAAAATTCGGGGTCTCACATGAGACATACGGGTCAAAATGAGGAAAAAAACACGCGAACTAAACAAATCACAAAAAACAGAGCTCAAATCACTTGTTTCTACTTTCTCTCTCCAACTTCTTCCCAACAGAGCTCAGATCACTTGTACCAGACGGAAGAGCTCATCGGACGGTCTCTGCGAAGCAGAGGCAAATGGATAGGAAGGTAATACCCATAACTTTATTGGGTTTGTAAAAAAAAATTCAGGCATTTGAAAACTAGGGTTTGTTCTTTAAAAATCCCTCTTTTTCCGGCGTGGCTGCTAGTTGCATGAATTTCTTTACTTTCTCGTGGCCTAATTTCTTTAATCGTTGCCTAATTCGTACAAACTCAAAATCTGATGTACAAATTTCTTTACTTTGATTTTGTTTCTGTTCTTTTTTAATATAAATATCTCATTTGTTGGTGATGTTCACCTCATCGATATTCTTTTCCATTTCTGGATTACCTTTAATGGCTTTGTTAATTTTGAATCTGATTTTGGTAAAAACTTTGGGTTTACTTCAGTGTTCCCATTTGTAGTTTATAAAAGCTTTGGGTTTGCTTCAGTGTTCCTATTTGTAGTTTATAATGTATCAGATTCAAAATTAACAAAGCCATTAAGGTAATCCATAAATGAAAAGAATATCGATGAGGTGAACATCACCAACAAAATGAGATATTTATATTAAAAAAAGCGGTAAACAAAATCAAAGTAAAGAAATTCATACATCGATTCGAAGTTTTGCATTTAATTAGGCAATGATTAAAGAAATTAGGCCCGAGAAAGTAAAGAATTGTCGGCAACCAAAGCTGACCACTGACGAGCCTAGCCGAAAAAGAGGGATTTTTAAAGAACAAACCCTAGATTTTCAAATACTTGAAAAAAAAATTACAAACCCAATAAAGTTATGGGTATTACCTTCCTATCCGTTTGCCTCTCAAGCCATGAAGACCTTCCGATGAGCTCTTCCGTCTGCACAAGTGATCCGAGCTCTGCTAAAGAAGAAGAGAGAGAAAGTAGAAACAAGTGATCTGAGCTCTATTTTTTGTGATTTGTTTAGTTCGCGTGTTTTTTCCTCAGTTTGACCCGTACGTCTCAATCCGCGTGTTTTTGGCCCAATTCGTCTTTAGTCCGCTTGTTTAGTTCGCTTTAGAAGGATTTCCTATATATATATATATATATATATATATATATATATATATATATATATATGAAATTAATTAAAAGTAGTTTCTTCATTTATTTGGCAAAGATTAAAATTTGAGAAAGCAAAAGCAGATGATCGGGGTAAATGGCCGTGGTGCGTGTGGCCATGGGGAGGACATTGTAAACAATATGGGTGTTGTGGCAAATGGAAGGAGGTTGCGATTCTATTGCTTGTTGTGCCAAGAAGTTAGAGCCTATGGCATGGCTTCCTAAGGGTTGACCAACCCTTAATTACACAAAAATGTGCATGTATACTTGGATAATATACTTATGGGTTGGTTTTGATTTATAAAATATGGTCAGGGGCGGAGGGGGGGTCCCGGGGGATCCACGGCCCTCTGTTGCAAGAAATTTTTTTTATGTACTAGGGAGGGTCCAGCTTGAAATTCGGGAAGTCCGGAGGGTCCGAGGTACGCTGAGAAGAAGAAGGAAGGGGAAGAAAAAAAAAGTAATTTTTTTTTATAACTTAGGATTGAGGTGGGATATCACACTACTTTTCATTTAGTATATCTTCTTATCAAGTTGGCTTTAGTTTTTCTATTATGCATTCGCTAGTGTGGAGCAGTATTTTCTGCGATGAATATTGTTAAGACAAATTTCTTGCAACAAGATGGGAGATGAGTTTCTCTGCATTGTTTGGTGTGCTATGTCGAGAGAGATATTTTAGGCGCATTGATAATGAAGTAATTATCCAACATTTTCGAATATGAGAACTTGCAGTTGGATTTATCGCCTTTTACTGGTCTAGAACTCAGAAGAGAGACTCCATCGTTCTAGAAATGCTATTCTGGGTTCAACAATCAACAATGTGTTTCAATTTGTAATTGATTTTTTTGTTTCAATTGAATTTGAGTAACTAATTGAAATGTTGAATTACTTGTGATTTAGGATTATGATTTTGTTGAATGTTGAATTATTTGTGATTTAGGAATATGGAAAAAAAAATCAACGAACTAAGAGTAGTCGAAAAAAAATTACATGCATAATCCGGACCCCCCTGTTGAAATCCTCTGGCTCCGCCACTGAATATGGTTATAGTTTCATTTAAGAACTAAAACTATATATTAATTATTTTTAAAATAGGTTGTGTGGATTGAAACCATATAGTTATGGTTAAAATATAAGTCGACTCATATTTTAAATTTTAAACTTACCTTTATTAAAGATCCAATTAAATAAATTATTATTAGATATATCATGTATACATAATCACTAAGTATTTTATTTTTTTGGGGACTGGGGTTGGGAGTGGGGAGGCAGGGGGTGTATAATTTGAATTTTTTATTTTTTTTTTTTTTTTTGGGGGGGAATGAGTGATGTATATATAATCACTTTGAATATTATTTTTTTTGAGGGGTGAGTGTATATATAATTCTTGAATATTTTTTTTGGAGGGGTGGGAGTGTATACATAATCACTAAATATTAAAAAAATTTAAGGGTGAGGTATACATAATCACTAAATATTTTTTTTAGGGGTGCAAGTGTATACATAATCACTAAATATTATTTTTTGGGAGGATGTGGGGTGTATACATAATAAATAAATATTTTTTTTTTAGTGGGCGGTGTGGGGTGGGGTGGGGTGAGGTGGGGGTGTGGCGAGGCGGGGTGGTAGGGGTGGGGTGGGGTGGGTGTATACATAATCGTAAATATAATATTTTTGGGTGGGGTGCGGGTGCGGGTGGGGCGAGGCGGTCTTGAGGCAAGGCGTGGTGTGGTGGGGTGAGGTGGGGGTGAGCAGGGGTGTGGTATATACATAATCAAGAATTTTATTTTTTTGAGATAGGGGTGGGAGTTGTATATATAATCATTGAATTTTTTTTTTTTTTGGGGGAGGTGGGGTTGGGGTGGTGTATATATAATCACTGAATATTATTTTTTTTGAATCAAAAAATTTATGAATCTGTAGTGAAAAGAACTTTTGATTTGAATTTGGAATGAAATATGGGTCGAAAAATGATTAACTGGTTTGGACCTATTTAAAAATATGGTTTCAAATCTTAACCAACTTAAATAAATAAAAATAGTTAACCAACCCATGTGATTCTTGTTAATATGGATTCAACTAATAGTTAACCAACTATATTGTCATGTATACCTACTTATCCAAAATATAAATAAAGTGCATGCAAGTGGGTTAATTATGTTCATTTTCCCGCTCATGCATGCATGCCTGCCCTAGCCAGGATTAGATCCCTAGGTTACGGTCGTGTTCATTTTTATCTGAACTTGATAAAAATGTGATGTCTTCTGAAATAAATAAATATGTTCGTCTTTGATCATTTAATTTCTGGACTGATTTACTTTGTGATTAAATTTTCTTGAATTAATTAACCTAGCAAAAATCGGATGGTGATGGAGAGTTTGTACCTGAATGTATGTATGTATTATATAAGGCATAATTTTCTGGGTACATTCCAAAATCAGTCCCAAAATCCCAAGCCATGAAACACCACCATACATGTTGCACATTAAATTCATCTATTTATGTGTATCAGAGATTTATAACATAAACTCTAGCACTTTTTTTTCCAAATTGCTACAGAAACAAAGACAACTCTGGAGTTGGAATGAAGGAGAAAATTCTTTCACCAAACAGTTCAGACAATGATACCAAA
The DNA here is from genome assembly GCA_020205605.1 of Panax ginseng. Classification (NCBI taxonomy): domain Eukaryota; kingdom Viridiplantae; phylum Streptophyta; class Magnoliopsida; order Apiales; family Araliaceae; genus Panax; species Panax ginseng. The sequence goes on along the minus strand of CM035148.1, from coordinate 118,726,050 downwards.
AGCTGCCCAGATTTCAAATCATCCTTCCAAGCTTGGTTGAGGACAGCTCTCATCCTTAAAGCTTCGTTTTCAACCCCGTCTCTTCTTCCTCTGCTGCCTTTTTCACTCTCACAAAGGATCTGTGATGATGACGAAGGACTTGCATCAGAAACGCCCAAAGAAGTAGGAACCCTTGTTTCTACTTGCATGTCAGTCAGCAACGAGTTATCTGACGGTGTAACTATTGTGCCATCATTAGCAATTTTCTTCAAGGGAGGCTGCTGCCCCAAGTCTTCCACACTTGCCTTGCGTTTATCTTTGATTATAAAGATGGAATCAGGGTCAGACAACAAATACAATCTACTAAGAAAAACGTTTATAATGAGTAATCCTCTGCCAATATTCATATTATATTGCTTACCCAATCACATCAACCGAATACTTCAAGCTATTTTACTTAAAATTTTCCGATTATATTGTTTGGTTGAATATGCATGGGACGAGAAAAGAATATGGTAATTATCAGTGGAAGGCTTAGTGCTTAATGAAACCAAAAGGAATGTTCGTAGAACGTACTTGTTGGACTTCTTGTAATAACCCTTGCATTGGTCCTCCAGACAGTATGTGCAGGAGGGTATGTTAAAGGCGGAAACATCTTTAGCTTATCATACATGCTTTGACCTGCAGCACGCTGAAAATGGAAAGGCCTCGTTACAACGAGCACAATCACATATTGTGACATGCCATACCATAAGCATCTGTTTCTACAATTTTACTAACCAGCAAGGTCCCATAAACACGCCAAGCTTCATGCCTTTTCATTTCATTCTTTTGCTTCTCAAAAAGCATCTCTGCTTCAAGAAGTTTTAGATAGGTCTCAAGATTTGGAAGTATAAGGCGGCGAACCTGCCCAAATGCAGTGTCAGAGGTTGCAACAAAAAAATACCATGGAAAAGTTAAATACTAGAAACAAGGTATAAGAAATCTGTATGTATGACGATGGCAAAGACTTTTCCTTTTTTAACTGTAAATACTCCTATCTTATTCAATGTTGGATCTACTCGGAGCACAGTATAATGATAAAGAAAAAAGTCTTTCAAGTTTTGGGTGCTTATAATAGATATCTTATCACTAAACTTGAAAGAAAAATATAAAGACCATCTTTATTCTCTTGCTCTCCATCAGCTCTTATTTCCTTCGTTTGATTTATTTGAACAATTAATCAATGTGTGAGATATTAATAAGATACTAATGAAGAAGAGGCCAAAACAAAACATAAAAAAGAAGAAGAATACTGGAGCTAGGATTTGAAAGCAGAAAATACCACATTAGGTCCAAGTGCCGTTAACCCTTGGATGGCACCATAATGTTGAGTCATTGCTCGTTTTGGATCCAAAAATGCATGGAGTAAAGTTTTAGTGAGACGTGTTTGGAGACTATTATAAACATGCCCAAACCTGCAAAAAAATATTGTTAAACTGAGGAGAAGAATAGTAGAAAGCAAGAAACTTCAAAATTTTAAATGTGCCCTTGCCAAACATGTATGGAATGTTTATACTTCTCAGAGACTCTAGGATATATATCCAATACTCTCCAAAGTAAAACTTCTCACATTAAACACATGTATAACACTTCTTGCCGCTTGTCAAAACATGACAAACAAACCTTGATTGTAGACATGACATTCTTCCATGTAAAGAAAGTACAATTTTTTGAAGAAACAAAATGTATATTATACAAATAAGATCCGAGTAATAATCATACATACATATAAATTATTATTATTATTACATATAAATCAAACGCAATATTCAAATTATTCCAGGTATTTGCATATCCTATCTTTCTAATTACAAGTCTCTCTCACAGAAAAGCAGACCAATGGTTTGTCTAGTATACTCTTGGAAGTATTTAAAATCTAACTCTGTTTCTATATCAGAAAAAACTATATCGAGATAGAAGTGGCCTGATATATAACAAATGTATTATTTAAATAGAATAACAAATCAATGTCTATGAATTGCTAAAAGCAGTGATTGAATAACAATGAAAGGAAAACTTAAGAAATCTTTCCTTCTCTATTTCACAAAAACAATATTACCAATTTATAGCATCGGACAAAGTATATACTGACAATTTCTAGAATACAAATTTAAAAATCAGAGGTAATCACCTGAATAGTTATCATACAATATACTCTTCAACATTCTGTAGAAAAGTTCAAGCAATCGACTGTTTAAAATTATAATGACCAAAATCCATTATTGGGGATCACATGGGACGGTAGAAATAGAATTTGAATGAGGTTGATTAATAAATAAATCATAGTGTGAAGCGATAAACCCATGGCCCAACCACCGAAGGAATTTAGGAGACAGATTACAAAGTATTTAAAGCCTTAGCATGTCAGAAGCTTCATTCTAACAATCTACTCGATGACAGAAGCTCATTTACAACTAATTTATCTGCCTTTCGAAATAAGTAAACTGAAAACATGTTTCCATATGAGATTAACATTGGTTCATCCTACAGAAATAAAGCAATCATTTCCCATGGTAAAACAAAATAAAACAAATTACAAGTCTAACCTTTTACATATAGAGGCGACAAGGTTTGCTGTAAAGTCTCTCAGTTCCCAGTGGTTGTCTGCTAACCGATTTCCTAATCTTTTTGCAACAAGACAGGTCACAACTGATGGCATCAATTGGTGTAGCTGAGAAGGGAAAGAATGACCCATTAGATAAACCATCGCTTGGTCCACATACTGTATCGAATCGCGATCTAGGTATAATAGATATACCAAGTCTAGTTTCAAACTTGTCAGCATTACCATACAAACCAAATGAATCAACATGAGGCTTACATAAGGTTCTATATGTATGTGAGGATTCTTGAGAAGACTCCAAACAACGCGCATTAAAGAAAACAGCAGATTGAAATCAGTCAAATCACGTGCAACCTAACATCAGCGGAAATAGAAGACTTGGTATGAGCAATAAAAGGACAAAAAAATTCACTTGCTTTAATTAAAAGGTAGCTGAAAAATACCTCATCTGCAATAAAGCATGTGAAGTAAGGAATTAAAGGATGCAGTCCTGAGTCGGTGGCCAAACTCATTAAGGCCTCTTTGAAAAGAACCGAATCAGACCTACTTAATGTGAGCTCAGTAATTTTATTAAAGTATAACTGCAACAGAAAAGGTGATGTCAGCATAATAGTAGTATGAAGAAAAATAAGAAACTATGTAGAGAAGAAACAATAAAATCATATACCTGAAGCTCTCTAGACAAAACATGTTTTACAGGTAATCTAATATCGACAGGTAGTTCATCATCTTTTTGCTCAGCTTTTATTGTCTCAGGAGCAGTAATAGCTGCAAATAAGAAATAAATTCAAAAGGCAGCTTCACCACTACAGCTGATAGTTAAGGCAACAGAATGGGGTTTTACAAAAGTGAGATATATAAAAATGAGGCCTGAAGATCAGAGGGAATCATTTATTCAGGACTACGAACTAATATAGTGAAGTAAATCCCCAAGTTGACAGTTTAAATTTCCCATGGTATAGATACAATTATCATAAATATTTCAAGCTAAAAGTTTATCAACGTGTCTCGTTATATGATCTACTTAACTAATAACTGCATGCGATTCCATTATACAAATAAGGATTTCAAAGGTGCTAGAATTCATTAGCATGCTTGTAGGACTTGCTAAAGGTTATAATAAATATATAAACTAAAAAACTAGCTTCTTTGGTGATGTGTGAGCTGAAATCGTATTGTATTCAGATTTGAACTACGGGAAAACATATTATTATTTTTTTGTCCTTAACATTAAAGACAGACCAGACCTTTAACTGGAGCATTTTCTGGAATAGCAGGCTGTACACCTTCAATAGCCAGCCAGTGACAAGCAATTGAAGTATCAAATGGTGCTTTAGGCAGAGGAGCTTCAATCACCTATGAATCAAATAAATGGAGAAAAGATAAGGGAACATAGAAGATTGCTCCAACTATTTATACAGTTTGCAAAATCGAACTTTCTTACATCTTTAAAATCCACATCTTTGTCATCAATGTAAAACAAATCCTTGTGTCCAAGCGCTCTTCTGAACCGCAAAGGATCACCAGAGGCAAAACCATATACTGGCTGAGATAAAATATCATTCAAAACCGGGTTACGAAGATAAGTTTTATAAAAGTCAAGAAAACGTTTCCAAAACTTTTACACATATTAATTATTTTAAGTACAACAGATACACTTTTTTATGCTCTTTTCCATGCATTGAGAAGCGATAAAATTAACATCTGGCCTTTTCTGCTCAGGTATGTAACATTCAAGCAAGATACATGAAATAATGAACATGCATTTGATCCCAACTTCTCATAATTTATCAATGGGAACTAAACGTTAAATAATGCAAATAAGAAGCCTATTCCAATAAAGCCAAGGGTGGATAAAAAATCTGCAAAATATGCCTGTATTAGAGTCTCATGTTTAACCAAACACCACATAGTAGCACAATAAAGTTAATAGTTCACTCTACCAAAGAGGTGAACTACTTACTATAATGCATAAATTAATTTTAAAAAACTCATGTGAAAGAAAGGAAATCTGTTAGTTATTCGTCAAAGTTTCATTTATTAAATGACCAGATTTAGATGTGGATACATAGCTCAGAGACGTAGAACAAAAATTCGTTTATTTGCATCAAGCTTTCGAGGGACTCATTCAAGGCTTACTCAAACAATTACTCAATAACCTATGAAGACTAACAAAACAAAAAGATAGAATCATTGGAATTCCAAATCCTCTGTTTACAGTAAGGTCTGCATGAAACCATTTCTAGATGATTCTCCGATAAATCTTCAGGTCAAAGTCCCAAACGAATATTAGACATAGAGCAACAAAACATAATAAAGGTAACACCAGAAGATAAAATTCAATTATTTGAAATTCACCTCAACATTTCTTAAGTTAAGTGCACTATCTACGTCATCAGTCATCAATATAGTTCTTTTAGAATGGTGCATGCATTTGATTGCCTCCTGCAGTTTCAAAACAAGAAATTCCTTTAGGCTGTTAATTTTCTTATTTTACTAAAATATACTTCACAATTTTTCCTCCTTAGAAAGAAGTTCTAAGCAGTTCAAGAGCAAATGACAGCTCTTCATGCCCAATACCTATATTTTATCTGATCAGAAACAAATACAATGGAAGTGTGTCCTGTAACTTCTAGTCCTGTACTACTCAGAGCTATTTTGTCAATCATCTCGTTGCCTTGTTAGAAGGTCATAATGTATGTGTCCAGAAAACAAAGGAACAACCAAATTGTATTATTAGCATTGAGAAAAATAATCCTAAGAGGAAGCTTGACACCAATGGTTCAGACTAGTGGTTAGGAAGCCAACTGCCAACCCACTCTAGCATTGGCTAGGTCAAGTCTCGTCAAACTTCTCCTAGAAATGTAATGGTTTCTTAAATCTTGATATTAATTTAGAGAATCATAATACGAAGCTTAACACTCAATGCCTTGAAAAAAACTCTATAACAGGCATCAAATTGATATGGAATTAATATTCCTATTTCTCTTTGTATGAAACTTTGACTGAAATTTCTACTTAATATTATCAGATGGATAAGAACATTAAGCTTGGTACATATGCATGAGAGATCAAGTTTGGACAGATTTCTGTAGTTTGTATTATGTTTACTCAAAATGAAAGATTATAGAGGAAATAGGATAGCTGTCATGTATTTTTCATCCAATAAGAAACTTCAATGTTCAGTTCTTTTCTAGTGGTATAAACCGCATGTATGTTGTACCAACTAGATTGTTTTATAAAAGAATACCGGCAATAGTAGAATATATTACTTATCATACTTATTCTGATAGCTCAACATTGCTAATATTTTTCATAAGTCTATGAGATTGCTTCGAGGTTTATGAAATGAAAATTGAGCATTTAATATTATGCTGTTTTGCTAAGAGTCCAAAGAAGAAAATGAAAAAGATAAAAGATTCATAGTGCTTGCCAATATATTTATCTTTATATAATATAACAACTTATAGTTTTAATATCCAGATCTTATACAGTAACCGTATGACTTCAGACAGCAATATGTTACTGGTTGTGTCCATAACATACTTCAAAAGTTTTTTCTATTCTTTTCATTTCTGATAAGTGAAAGATAAGGCTTTAAAGTAAGTGATGCACACAAAATCCAAAGCCTAGTTGACTTGTATAGCATCAGCATTGAAACCAGGAATTTGATCTGAGAAGTTATTTAATGACTAGTCACTACTTCATATAAGATAACAAAACAGCTAAGAAGGTCATTTCTTGTGAATAGAAAATTGATGTACCTGCATTATCTCACGCATACGATATTCCACATCAGGAGCAAGAGCAAGTGCGGCATCTGGAGACAAATTATTAATTCCAATGCTTTGTGCTATGACCTCAACTGTCTCCTTGGGTACAATGCTCATTTTCTTATTGACACGAGTACTTCTTCATGAACCAAACACGTCAAATATTTACATGAATTTGTAATATGATACAATAATATAAGTACTAGCATGTATCTAATTACAGTAAATTCACATTAACTTATGGAACGCAAGTTATTATCATAATTCTATATATTATGACAATTAAAAATAATTCCTCTAAACAAACCTTGAAAGCAGGAAACAAAATAGAGAACACGAACAATAATTAACTGGTACAGCTTTTGTCCTGCGTCCACGATCGATAAAGAGATTAATCCACTATACTGACTCTGAGAAGTACAAGAACTATGTAGAAAACTCACAATTAAGAGAACGTATCTCTAAACCCTCATCCCCAAATTACACCCAATATCTGTAAATATGCCCTAATCAAAGTAGTACAACACACGTATACTGAAGCTACCTATAGGAAGAGTCCTACTCCATAATGGATTAGATCCAACCCGCAAGACCTAGCCCAACACTAGCCTTAAATTTCTTTCCCTTTGGGTTGGGTCTTGTCTCCGATAAGACTATGAGTTTCAAAACATACACATCACTTAAATTCAGAATGCCACTCTACATTGGAACGCATAAGTTCCAAATTTGAAGATGTAGAAAATCCAAAATTTTGAGAATAAATTGTTCATAGATCCATTAAAATTTCAAATTTCTGTAATTTATAATTTTCGTAGATTTCAATTGCTCTTAAACCTCCCCTTGTCGATGCTCGTGCAAAGGTTGTTACTTTCTCCATTTGCTTAACCTTGAAGACAATGCATACCGAAAATACATTAGTTTGACAACTAAAGTTCTTGCAAAACCAAAATTGTATCTTCATCTCTCTCAATAATACCCTAAATAACAAATGTAAACATCAAGCTCATATGTGTGCTTAATTTTACTACTGCCTAGTGGTATTCGAAATTCAGAATCCACTAATAAGTTGATACTTTCTTTACTTTCTCAAACTAGAGCCGTGCAAAATGCCAGAATCATTCTTTCTCTCCCTAATAAAATGAATTTAATTCTCACGTAATGCTTTTAATTGATTTGGATTAACTCTATTTCTCTAGTTTCCAAGAATCCGCCGTTAATTTAACCAAACTGAGCTTCTAATTAAGAAAAAAAATCACTTGAGCATTATGTCGAACAGTTAATGGCCTTTAACGCAAAATCAAAATCGACTGAAAAAGTTAGCATCTTACCCGTGCTCCACCTATTTGCCGGAGGAGATTTGAAGTCGTTATTGTTTGTAAGCAACTGGAAATGGTCTCCAAAACAATTACAAAATTCAAACTTTGCCTTCTTCAAGATGTGTACTACTTAGAAGTAAGGGCAAATATACCATCGTTCATACGATACGAGGGAAACACGAGTTGCGAGTGTCTAGGTTATTTTAATATTTTTAAAATGTCTATATATTGCTATTTTCATAATTTCATCCCCACAATTTACTTATTTTTTTGTTATTTTCTTCAAAAATTCACAAACTTACAACTTAATGTTAACTTTACATGTTTTTTCTATTTTTTTCAAAATATTTCCACTTTGGAAGCATATCAGTATAAGTACAAATAGATTCATATAAGTATTAGTGAATAAAATAATTATAGTAAGAATTTTTTTTTTCGATAAGATTTTAACTTGATGATGAAGAGACTAAGGGGCAGTTTGTTTAGTTTGTTTAGGTCTGAATGGTTGAATCGATCAGCCATTAAGTACGTTTATTTTAGAAAAAAAATTATCTGAATGGCTGAATCGATCAGTCATTCAGACAATTTGGGATGAATGGTTTAGTGTCATTTTTTTGGCTGAATGAAGTATTTTTTTTACAATATTAACTATTATATTAAGTATATTAAATACATTTATAACAATTTTGAATTTTTTTTAAAGGGTAAAATAATAAAAATTTGTTATTCGAATATTTCAAACATGTCAATTATCAAATAATTTTTTACATTCAGATTCAAATTCATTCAATTTTTATCAAACACCCCCTAAGACTAAACTCTTGTAACATTCGGTAATCACCCTCTTTCATTTAATATGTAATTATTATGCTTATTGGAATCGGTATTCTTTTATTATATAACCCCTTATAACAAAAGAGTGGAGGGCATGATTGGGTGGGCCCAAATGGTTTGGTGGGCCCCAAGTCACGTAGAGGATTCTTTCTCACGAGATGGTATATTCTGAGCAGTGGATTGAGCTTTTAAGGAATCTGTGATTCATAAAGAAAATATCATGATTAAATTCGACTTCCTTTCTTTAAGAAGATCGACTCATATACTAGTATGATAGTTACTATGGTAAAGAATTCTATTCTAATTCGGGGACATGGCGTTAAAGGAGATGTGATCAAACTAGAAATACAAGAATATACTCTATTTCAGAGGTACAACCATTATTCATAATTCTTTGAGCACTAAAACCATAACCCTCTATTAAGCGCATTAACTTTTAAGTGCAGGAGCAGAAGTTGCAGCAGCATCGACTTTCTTTCCATTATATCTTCACTTGGGTTTCCTCTTGCAAAAACCAGACTCAGCAACATATGCCTTGGATGGCTTAGCAGCTTCTAAGCGCTCGGCCTCAAGCTCCAAGTGACGCCGAATATCTTCAAAGTTTTTGATATTTGGGTTGTGGGTCATATTAACCCACATATGTTCCCAATTATCTGAGAGTGACGTACCACAACTGATATATGCTGCTCATCTGATAAGCCATTGCCTGCAGCCTTTAACTCTCCAATCATGTTTTACATCATTCAAAGGTGTTTCTTCATTGAATGATCAACCTCTTTCTTATAATTGTCGAACCAGATAGTTAAGTCGTGCAACCTAGCTAGTTAGTGAGGTGCCTTCGAATTTTGTTTTGAGAGCTTCCCACATCTCATAAGCAGTCGCGAATTCTTCGTATTCAAATAAGAACTCATTGTTTATACTGCTTAAGAGAGTAATGCAAGCAATTCTATCTCTCTTATGCCAATTTTTAAAGGCAGCTAGCTTTTCAACATTTTCAGCATTATCACCAATCAATTTAGTTTCTTTAGTAATTAGAGTTTCTTCCACTTCTAACTCCTCACATTTTCAGCATTATCACCAGTCGATTTAGTTTCTTTAGTAATTAGAGTTTCTTCCACTTCTAACTCCTCAAGTACCATGCGGACCTTACGATGCCATACATCATAAATCCCCATAGAACTTGTTACCCTTATTAAGATCAACAATAATTTGTTTTGAAGCCATCTAAACAATCAAGAGAATGTTATTAGACAGTTAAGAGTTCACCACAGTATTAACTTATCTTTTCCACATAACATAAACTTACTAAAATAATCAAGTGTAAACACAAAAAGGAAATTTTGCTAAGCTTGAGAATCATAGTTTGCGTGTATATTTAATTATTAAATTATAGTTTATTTAGTACAAAGATATGCATAGAATTTTTTTAAAAAAACTTCTTAAATTCCTCCCACTAAGTACAAGCATATATAAGTGTTCATGGCATTCTAAATAATCCTTTATATGCATACTAAATAATAGACAAAATCTATTTCATATTAAATATTCTAAAGGATTAAATAAAACATGATATTATACCACATAATATATAATAATATGCCAAACACCTTATACTGCTACTAGAAAATTTGAAACATGTCATTTATTCATAATTAACATTCTGAATTTTTTCTGAAATTTTCTGAACAATATACAATTTATAAAAAATAAATTGTGCTTTCATAATTACTCATATTTTTCCAAATAATATGCAACACCATGTCAAACACATAGTCAGTGGCGGATCCAGGCATGGGGCAGGGGGGCACATGCCCCCACTGGATTTTCATGGAGCAAGGAAGCACTCAAGTTAGAAAATGCTAGGAAATCAAGTACTGAAGTTGGAAAATATTTATCTGAAGAGCTTAAAAAACTAATTTTATTAATCTCACATTCCTGCTACTATTATTTATTTAATATAGTTTTACAAGTCTCACATTCCCACTACCTTGGTCAAATTTATTTAATATTTGTCTAAATTCAATGGAGCAAAAATTGATTAAGTCTCCCCTTTTTCATTCAAAAACTGCGGATTACGGAATATCCCAATTTCAAAAACTACAGAGTATTTAACAATTGTTTTAGAAATTTTTGTAATTATTTATGAAGAGAACTCCATCAAATAAAAGTTATTTGAGTATGTATTCAATTCTATTTTTACTTTCTTTAAATTTTGTAATTTATTTTGTAATGTTACTTGTTACTTGTTAGTGGTTTAATTGAGATTGTTTATTGTTGTTGCTAATTGCACTTGACTATTCATATCATTTTATTGGTTTTGTTTTGAAGTTGAATTAATTTTTAAATATTTATTGATTGTTAGGCTCTAAACGTACAAAATTTGAATTTATTTCTGAAAATGTTCAAGCCGAGGGGACTAGTGACGAACCTGTCACTACTAATATTTACCAAGAAACTCACTCGCAAAATGTTAACGGTTAACCCTCAAACCCAAACTCATACACCGGTATCTCCTTCCCTTAATTAATATTGAGAGAGATCTCGGTAAAAGACAACCAATGAATTCTTATCCCAAATCGTTGAAAAGAGAATTTTAGAAGAAGTTATTTACTCGTGAGAGCAGACTCAACCAATACCTCACAAAGAGAGAATGTAATTATAGAATTATTTAGTTTTGTAATTATTTTATTAAAATTTTATTCTTAAGAAGAAATTTATTTTTGAATTTGCCCCCACTAAATTGCGAGGCTGAATCCGCCCCTGCACATAGTATAGCTACCATATTTTTTTATACATTCTAATAAAATGTTATTAACATTATGGAAATTTTCAGAAATTTTTTGAATAATACATAATTTATAATAATAAATTATACATACATAATCTAACAAGAAAAATAGTTTAGGCCACTATTTATAATCATTTTTCAACACCCTTGGTGGATAAATGAAAAAATAGCATTCTGGTATCTATGAAAATTTTTGGACAGAAAACCAACTTCCCAATATTTTTTTAAACATTTTAAAGTAATTTTTAACTACAACTTTAATTTCTGAAAATTTCAGGTATATCCAAAAATTATTTTAATATACCAAAAATTCAGAAATAAAAAACAAAAAATTATTGTAACAATTTCACGGCCGGGAAAAATTAGGAAGGCGGCGCGTGGGAAGCAAGTGCCACTACTACGCGTGGCCTACGTTGCCCAGCGACATCTGTAAGACCCCAACTTATTATAAATAAAATTGAATTTTCTCTATTTATTATTTTGAAATAGTAAGGGTTGTTTTGACTAATGTGGTTAGTTATGGGTAAAATGCGCAAATATTTCAAATAAGCAAGTGGTTATAAAATATTCATTGTTGTCGTGGAATATTCGTTTGGTCGTGGAATATTCGTGCTGTCGGGGAATATTCATACGACGGCGCAGTCTTGTCTGAGCCTAATAACGGAAAGCGATTGGATGAAGAAAACGACAAAAATAAGTTGTTTATAAATAATGGCGTTGTTATTACCGTTAATACTGTTGAAATACTCGGTGGTTAAAATACAGTAGCACACCGTATTACACCAATTATTGATTCTTACGTAAGAAGGCACTACTCAATAATTGTTACAGTAATTACTGTTCAGTATTTTATTTTATTGATTCAATAATTGCTACGTTGATATTTGGTCACTTAATTGCGCGCCAGTAAGGAGAAATCTTTATTGGAAAGCCCCTTTTTCACGAGCAATGCGGTTGTCGATGATTGTGATTCTGTAATATTATTTGTGAATAATTAATTATTGATTTATATGATGAGGAAAATATTGATTTTATGTGGATATAGATGGAGAAAATTTTTAATGTGACAATTGTTGAAAATTAATATTTTATCTTTTTCTGATAAAATAATATATTATTATATTTTAATAATATAATAATAGTGATATTTTTTACAATGAATGTGGGATATATGTGTATATGAGGAGGAAGAGTATTTTTGTTGCATTAAATGATTAACAATGTTTTGTATGTCGGTGGACCCCATTTCTTGATTGAAATTTGATTATAGCCTGTAAAATCGTCCGTTTATGGATTTCGGTCAATTTTTATTTGGAATTTGGAAAAACTTTCTTCTGCAAAGTTGTAAATAATGGAATTTCCTATGAAAAATACATAAGGTTCGAATTTTTCTGATAAAAGGGCTATTTATTATGAATTATTGAAGCTCCGAAGTTACGAAATAATTGATTTTTAAAAGTTTTAATTATTTTTAATATGAAAAACGTTTTTTGTCATTATTGTGGGTCTTGAATGTGATGTAAGTGGCTAAATTCAGATCTAAGAAAGTGGGCGTAAGAAATTTGATTATATATATTAATATTATATTAAATTTTCTGCTTTGGTGTTCTAAGCATTTTCTTATAAATAGGGTGCTTAGGTTAGAATTAAAAATCACACCAGAAACTGAAATCTTCTCTCTCTTTCTCTCTCGATATATTGAGCGTATTCTTGTGAGTATTTTGATACTTTGAGTGTTGTTATACGGTGCAAGTTCCCTTCATCACTATATATTGATATTCCAAATTAAATACTTATTCTTTCGAGGTAAGGGATATTATTTTTTTTAAAAAAAAATTATATTATTTCTTTTAATATCATTATGCCGGAATATTGGTAAGCTTTTTCTTGTGAAATTTTGTCTTTTAGTGTCGGGGTTACTTATTTACGATATCTGCAAGACATTTATTCACGATATCTTGACCTTATTCACGATATCTAAGACTATTCACGAGAAAAAATTAAATTTTATTTTTCCTCCAAAATATCTATTATGGATACTAGCTTTGATTGTATCCATGTTTTGATCATTCTTGAATTTTACTCCACTATGATTACTTATGAAGTATTTTTGGACATGGATAAATCGAAATACGAATCCTTAATATTTGTTATTTTGTTTCACTGGATTCGTTTCCTTTAAAATATTTTTCATCATCATCAGTCCTAAATGATGATATTACTGAATATCTTTGGCATGTAGTGCAAAGATGAATAATTTTCTGATGAATATCTTTGGCCCGTAGTGCAAAGATAAACAGGTGTTTAGATGAACATGACCAACTGATGAATATCTTTGGCCTGTAGTGTGAGACCCCGAATTTTATGAAATAAAAGTATTCAATTTTTCTATTTCGGTAAATAGTTAAATTGATAAAAGTTTAAAGTTAAGGTTAATATGTGAATTTATTTTTCAAAGTAAGCAAGTTGATATAAAATATTCGTTGTGTCGGGGAATATTCGATTAGTCGGGGAATATCCGTACGACGGTACAATCATTGGTGGACCCCACAACGAAATTATTGTCGGATTGAGAAAACGACAAAAATATTTTTATGAAAATAACGGCGGAAGTTTTATCGTTAACTATTGAAACACCCGGTGTTAAAGAGATAAAGAATGTCTGGCGTGGTTGCATAGTAGTACGCAGTATTGATTATTGATGCTTACGTGAGAAGTCACTCGGTTTTATTTTATTAGTATTATTAATGTAATAAAACAGAAAAACTTTTTATATAAAACAGAATACTTTTATAAAGTTATTCATTTTATTAGACTATAAATATAATATATAATATTCTATTATGCATAGTGTTTTTGCATAGTAATATCTTTTTTATATAAAACAAAATACTTTTATAAAGTTATTTGTTTTATTAGACAATAATTAGAATATATTATATTTTATTATGCATAGTGTTTGCATAGTGTCTGATAGTGTTTGTATAGTAAAATCTTTTTTATATAAAATGAAAACTTTTATAAAGTTATTCATTTTATTAGATTATAAATAGAATATATTATATTTTATTGTAAACCAACTGGATCAAATCCATTTAAAGTAAATCAATCTGGACCGTTCATGAATTAGTTACTATCACGGTCCATTCTTCTATAAATAGAAACTCATTCATTCATTATTTCTTACTTAATTCACCAAACACTAGAGAGAGAAACTATAGAGAGTTCTTCTCTATAATCTTGAGCGTATTTCTTTAGAGTTTAAGAAAGCTTTGAGCGTAGTACAAGTTTTTTCTTCGAGTATATCCTCGCCTACTTCTGAATACTCTTCTTTTACGGTAAGGGATATTATTGATTGTACTCGTAGGGGTATTATTTCTTTTAATTCATGAAGAGACTTACATTATTCCATTCTTTATTATTCATTGGAATAACTCAGATATCGTGAGCTACCCTATACTTGGTGAAATTCTTCCGTTATTCCATTCTTTATCATTATGTTGGAATAACTGTGTATATGCCAAGTACCGCATGCATGGTGATTTCTGTTATTATTCCATTCTTTATTATTCGTTGGAACATCATGTCTCGTGTTTTACGTACGACCGGTTCCGTTATTTATTATTCGTTAGAATAACCCGTATGCAAGGCTGATCTATCGTATGCGGTGATTTCTTTTGTTATTCCAATCTTTATTATACTCGGTTGGTTAAAGTTTTGACTTCTATACTTCATGAAATTAGTGGAATATCCTTGATATTTGCGCTTCATCCAGTATCTTTTCATGGAAATATTCTTCTGAGCATTCTTGAATTTTACTCCACAAAGAAGTATCATGTTGACAATTTGGATGTTACTAATTTCTGGATAAATTAATTCTTGAACTTGTTTTATTGAATTATTATGTCATTGTCATAATGAGTTATGTTAGTTATTATGTGAACACAGGAAATTTCTTAGAAATCACAAAGGGTTGCAAATCAGATTTTGGTGAAAATGGAACATGAAATTCAATTGACCATATCTCTTATTATATTTTGAATTTTTGAGTGTGGTCAAGTTCTAGAGTTAGATCTACGAGTTTCCTAACTTATCCAAGTGGAATCACTGGAAAAGGTATTATAGATTTTCGTGTATACTGATTTTAGCGAAGGAGTCAAAAACTGAAAAATGCTAAAAAGCTACTGCCAGAAAATTTAAAAGGGTATTTTCGGCCACTTAAATTATGAGAACAATTCCAGCCTTTTGGGACATGGAAATATATGGTATAAATTACCTCCTGTCCAAAAATGAGCTCATTCCGACTTAAAATGATCAAGTTATGACTATTTCAATATTTAGGTTTTTCCGACAAAAAACGCTATAACCGGAGTTCTATAACTCCGATGACCATGAAATTTAAACTAAAAGCTCACGTTAACATGTGTAATATCCTGCCTAGATTTGGGAATTTCTAGAGTTAACCTTGAGGTAGCTAATTTCTTAAGGAATTAATTAGAAATTGATTTTTGAAAAATAGTAAATGAATTTTAAAAATTCCGAGAAAAATATATGTTCAATATGGGACTATATTATGCTTAATTCCAGAAAAGAATAATGTTTGGGACTGATTTGGTATTTTTCATGAAAATAGTTTAGTTACGAACATATGAATTAAATATGTTATGTGAAGTTGAAAAATTGGTAAATAGGATTTTATGGCTTGAAATCCTATATAAGGTATATGCAGATTTTTTATTAGTAATTTGATTATTGATGATGAAATCTTATGAGTATGGCATTTTTGAATGATTAAATGTATTATTTGGAAAAGTGTAAACAATTAAATTAAATTATTTATAAGTTTAAGAAGTGATTAAAATATTGTTATAATATTAACAATATTAGATTATGATTTTATTAAAGGATTGATAATGTTTGGATAAATTTAAAGTCTTTAATATTTATCCTTGATTTAGTTGACTAATGCTTATAATATTGTAAATCATCCTCATGCTTATATTATGTTGAAAGTCATCTCGTGGCCCAGAAGTGCATAGATGGACTTGGTATGATTATGACGAGGATTATTCGGTATAATCATGGACCGTAATATTATAAATGATGTGGAAAAAGTCCTCATCGCCCGTAGTGCATTGATGGACAGATTTTTGGTATGATTATGGCTATGGATTTCTCTTCGCCAAGGGTGCAAAGATGAATTATTTTATGGCATGATCATGACAGTTGATAAAAAACACGATTATCTTTAAATTTGGTAGAGCATGGATAATTCGTGGTCGTGATATTAACGAATATCCTTAGTAGTAGTGCATGGATAATTCATGATATGGATTGATTATCGATTTGAGTCTCGTGATGAAATATAAATTCATGGATGTGATATTAATGAATATCCTTGGTAGTAGTCTGAAGGGGTGATTCGATGATGTGGATTATTTATTGTTTGAGTCTCACGATAAAATATTTATTATACACTTTTAATTCGTAGAAGATAGTAGATATCATGCTTTATTTGACTCTTCTAAAATACAGTTGTTTGTCTTTGGCATGTAGTGCAAAGATGAATTGTTAATGAATATCTTAGGCCGTAGTGCAAAGATGAATTTATTAGTATGATTATGAGCAGGAATTCTAATTTGGTATAACCATGATTTTTGATATTTCAGGTGAAGATAGGTGATGAAAATTATCTTCATTCACAGTTGCGAAGAGAAATATAGAACCACAATTATGATTATGAGTTATTCATATGATTGTGGACGAGGCTATTGATTTATTTTACATGGATAAAACATTATTGGTGGACTTTTAACATAGAGAAGATAATAGACCTTATGGTCTATTTGACTCTTCTAATGGATTGCTCGTCTACCGCAACTATGGTTGAAAAGTTTTATCATCTACCATATGTTCTAAATCTACGATTTATTATTGATGAAAGCTATTGATAATTTAATTATCTTTAGTCATGATATTCTTTATTGGGCTAGTTGTGCTCACCCTTTCTCGCTTCACAATTCCTTTCGTGTAATAAGAGTGTTCTTAGTAAGAGTGTTGTCGAATTCGGCGGGGATAAGGGGAATAGAATGGTGGTCTCTAGTCATGGAGGTTCTCCCTAAACAATATAGAAAAGTGTGTTGTATTCTATACATCATTTAGTAGTTATATTTGGTGAATCAAATAGGGTGAGGCGAACCCAACTTTGGAAGGGTATTTTTCCACTATCATACAAGATGTCTAATGACATACAACCTCGTGTTATCATAAGACAGGGTTGTGCGCATCCACTTCTTTGAGTATATCTACACGGCACTACCTATATAATCTTGGAGTTTATTTGAAATATAATATTCACTTGGAGCAGGTGGAGATAGTTATATGTCAAGAGAAGACTCACCGATTGGAAAAAAAGATGATAGTAATCTTCTCGTTTTTTCTTTGGGGTCTATTAATCAACCAAGGTTAATTTCGTGGACATATGATATCTATTATAACCTGACGCTGCGTGGCCTCCCATGGACGAAGGTTTTCTTTGAGCACTTCCCAAAGATTTTAATTTCTAAAAAAAGCAGTTTTGACTATACTCTTATGTAAAGTACCATTGTAAGGTTGTGGTCGAGGCACCATGAGAGTTACATACATTTGTATTAAAACTCACGATTAATCGTGGTCGATTCTATCTTACGGTTCAACGATTGTATAAATGAAGTTGTATTTGAATTTTTGTACCATGTATCGGCGACTCATAATGGGTGATGTATACCTAATTTTGGGGCGTCACATGTATTGCAAAGATGAATATTTAATTCGAGATATATATTGATTGATGTTACAAGGATAAAATATCGACGATGAACTTTTAAATTCATATATGAAGATATAGATTGCATTCTCTACTTAACTCTTCTAATGAATTATTATTTCAATGAATATTGATTTAAAACCTGGTTGTCTATTGTATTATATTAGATTTTTTCTGTTGAAGACTAACGATAATTTGTTCTATGTTATCTTAGTCATAATATTTTTCTTACCTAGTTGAGCTCTCCCTTTTCCTTTTGTTCCATTTTTCTTCTCGGGGAGGCTAGAATGTAGCGAGTACTAGTCTGGGTATGGAATGAAGGTTCTAGGAAGTTGTTTTAGTAGTCCTCGCCATTTTTGTAAAATATTGTACCAATAATTGTAATGAGGATTTATTTGGGTATGAATATTGTCTAGATGGCAATATTTGTATTTAAACTCGAGATTTTTATGTTGTATTAATAAAGTTGTAGTTGTTTTCAGACCATGTTATTGACGACTCAAAATGGGTGTTGTATACCTATTTTGGGGCGTCACGGTTGGTATCGAGCTTAGGGATATGATCTGGCAGCGGAGATCGGGAATAGAACTAGGAGGGGAGAGACGAGTAAATCCTTCGCTAATGTGTCCTACCTAAGCTTATTTGTTGGTCGGTCATAATATAGGGATATTATGTGATATGTTAATTTGTTAAATTAACCCTTGTTTTATGGAAGTATTTGAGAATGTCGACTGAGAATGTTAACAGTGGAGTAAATGAGACCGTGGAGACACCTTTGCTCACCAATGAGGAAAACGTGCAACAGGCTGGCAATGTTCTTCTTGTAAACAACACCACTGAGCAGACGATGAACGATGAGATGTTTAGAAGCTTTTTGCAGTTCATGCAAAACCAGACGAAGGAGATTCCTGTTCAAAATATAGGAAGAAACAATGGCAACATACCGGTGGTCACGTGCAACCAAGTGATTCGAAGTTGGGACCACGAGTGCTGGGAAAGCGGATCCGATTAAGGCAGAGACGTGGGTCAAGCAAATTACCAAGATATTCGATGTCTTGGGATGCACGAAGGAACAGAAAGTTCCATTCGCCACTTTTATGTTCCGTAATGAGGCAGATTACTGGTGGGAATCTGTGAAGCGTACCATCCGTGGCATTTCAAAGACATGTCTTGGGAGACATTTCAGAATCGTTCAATGACAAATACTTTTCACGAAAGTGTTCATCATATGAAGGAGGTAGAGTTTATTAGATTGGAACAAAACACCATAGACAAAGGTCCCAAAGACGAGGCGAAGTTCATGAGTTATCCAGGTTTGCACCTCATTTGGTGGAGAATGAGGAATGTATGACACAGATGTTTCTGAGAGGTTTGAAACCCGGCATACATCAATATCTCATTTCTCATAAATTTTCTCTCTATTCAGATGTTGTCAACATGGCTCAATTATTAGAGCGAGATAACGAGTACGGTCAACCGAGGGACCACAACCAGGATCATACCGGTGACGGCAGTCATTAGAACAACGATAACCAGCGGAAAAAGAAGAATACGGACAAGAGCGGCAACCACTCTGGTGATAATCATGGCCATGAGAATAGAAGAAGCGAGTCGGGGGGGAGATTTTAAAAAAAGGAGATTCAACAATGACAATGCGAAGACGTCAGCACCAGCAACAACTGGTTCCAAGGGAGGAGAACGACCACCGGTCATATGCTATAAATGCGGGAAAGAAGGACATATCAGTCCAAACTGCCCACAATAGTTCAAGGTATGCTATAATTGTGGAAAGGAAGGACATATCGCTCAAGATTGTATGGTAGCAAAACCAAGTTCGAGTGGGGGACGGTGACTCAAAAGGTCATCCCGTAAAAGTCAAAGTCAACGGTTCCTAAGAAGCGTTTGTCGTGGATCGGTCAAAATGCGAGAACCCAAACGAGGTGATCTTGGGTAAGCTAATCATAAATTCTTGTGAAGTTTATACCTTACTGATATCTGGGTGCTACCCATTCATTTATCTCTCCTACTTGTGCTCAACGCTTAAATTTGACTCGAGAAATTAGACTTTGACTATCTGTGAAAACTCCGTTAGGAGAAACTTTCATCACATCCATTGCTTATAAATCTTGTTTGATCCAAGTTGGCACCATCACATTACATGTTGACCTTATCTCTTTAAAGATACTTTTTTTTGATGTGATTTTAGGGATTGATTGGTTAACTACTCATCATGCCAAAATTGATTGTTTTCGTAAGGTTGTTAGTTTTCATATTCCTAAACAACTTTTGTTGTTCAATTCAAGCAACTAAACCATTAAAATCAATCACTGTTATATCAAGCCATAAAGCCATTCGTTTATTAAAAAATGGATGTCAAGCTTTCTTAGCCCATGTTATGGATTTGAATAAAGACACGTCAGATTTGAATAATATTCCTGTTGTTACTAACTTTCCTGACATATTTCCTGAAGAACTTCCCGGTCTACCCCCGGAACGTGAAGTTGAATTCTTTATTGATCTTGAACTTGGTACAAAGCCTATTTCTAAAACCCCATATCGAATGGCTCCTATTGAACTTCAGGAGTTAAATGTCCAATTACAGGGGTTATTGGACATCGATTTTATTCGTCCTAGTACATCTCCTTGGGGTGCTCCTGTTTTATTTGTAAAGAAGAAAGACGGGAGTATGCGACTTTATATTGACTATCGGGAATTGAACCATGTCACCATCAAGAATAGGTATCCGCTACCTCGTATTGATGACTTGTTTGACCAGTTGCAAGGAGCACAATTCTTTTCAAAAATTGATCTTCGTTCTGGATATCATCAGCTGGAGATTAGAACTGAGGATATTCCAAAGACTGCCTTCAGAACTCGGTACGGGCATTATGAATTCTTAGTCATGTCTTTTGGATTAACTAATGCTCCTACGACTTTCATGGATATGATGAACCGAGTATTCAAGGATTATTTGGATCAGTTCGTTGTTGTCTTTATTGATGACATCCTCATATATTCCAAAAGTCGTGAAAATCATGAGCACCATTTAAAGCTGGTACTCCAAAGGCTTCGTGAAAACAAGTTATATGCCAAGTTGAAGAAATGCGAGTTCTGGCTTGAGGAAGTAGCATTCCTTGGGCACGTTGTGTCAAAACATGGAGTATCTGTTAACCCGACGAAGATTGAAGCAATACAAAGTTGGGAGCAATCAAGACGGTGGAGAAATGCGTAGCTTTACGGGCTTAATTTGGTTATTATCGAAGATTTGTGGAAGGATTTTCTCGAATAGCTACCCCGTTAACTCAGCTGACTTGGAAGGATACAAAATTCGTATGGAGCGAAGAATGCGAGAAGAGTTTCCAAGAGCTTAAGAGGAGACTCATTTCGGCACCTATTTTGACAATACCATCTGGTTCGGATGGATTTGTTATCTACAGAGATGCTTCAGGCAAAGGGTTAGGATGTGTTCTCATGCAACGTGAGAAAGTCATAGCCTATGCCTCGCGACAACTTAAAGAATATGAGAGAATTATACTACTCATGATCTAGAGTTAGCGTGATCATTTTCTTGCTTAAAGATCCTGGAGGCACTATCTATATGGGGAGAAAATGGAGATATATTCGCACCATAAAAGCCTCAAATATTTCTTCACCCAAAAAGAACTCAACACGCTAAGAACGACGTTGGCTCGAAATGTTGAAAGACTACGACCATACCATTCAATACCATCCCGAAAAGCGAACGTGGTAGCCAGGCACATTGAGTAGAAGATCATATGCGAGGAACGAGTGCGATATTGTCAACACAAAGGCCCATTTTGTGTGATTTACAAAAGATGAAGATAGAATTCAAGACTCTGGGGACCTATGCAATGATGTCAAGTATACGTATAGAACTAACTTTAATCGAAAAAGTTAAAGTTGCTCAAGTCACAGACCCGGAGCTGATGCGTATGAAGAAGAAAGTACAAGAAGGTGTTATTCCAGAGGCAAGAATCGATGAAGAAGGAATACTTCGAGTCCACTCCAGACTTTGTGTTCCTAACGATTATGATTTAAAGTACAAGATCATGATGGAGGCACACAATACACCATTTGCAATCCATCCTGGAACTACCAAAATGTATCGGGATCTTCGACATACATTTTGGTGGAATAATATGAAGAGAGAGATTGCAAATTTTATCTCGATGTGTTTAACTTGTCAACGTGTAAAAGCGGAGTATCAAGTGCCTAAGGGTCCATTGCAACCACTTGAGATTCCGAAATGGAAGTGGGAACAAATTACCATGGATTTCGTTACGGGTCTTCCCACAGTTTCTCAAGGCATAAATGCTATTTGGGTTATTGTTGATAGATTAACCAAGTCTGTTCATTTATTGCCGATACGGGAGACTTATTGCCTTGAACGTCTTGCTCATATGTATGTAAATGAGATTGTGAGATTGCATGGCATGCCAGTATCCATAGTTTCGGATTGTGACCTAAGATTCACTTCAAGATTTTGGGTTAGCTTGCCAAAAAGCTATGGGCACGGATTTACGATTTAGTTCGGCATACCATCCTCAAACGGACGGACAATCGGAGAGGCCTATTCAAACTCTTGAAGATCTATTAAGACTCTGTGTCCTAGACTTCAAAGGGAGTTGGAATAAGTATTTACCATTGGTGGAATTCTCCTACAACAACAGTTATCAAGCAAGTATAGGTGTGGCTCCATTCGAAGCATTGTATGGACGAAAGTGTCGCTCTCCAATATGTTGGGATGAGGTGGGTGAAACAACATTGTTGGGACCCGAGTTGGTACGTATGACTACGGAAAAGATCCAAATAATTCGATAACGTATACAAACGGCATAGGATCGACAAAAGAGTTATGTGGATCTTCATCGAAAGGACGTGGAATTTAGTATTGGGGATCATGTATTATTGCGAGTTGCTCCATGGAAGGGAGTTACAAGATTTGGGAAAAGAGGAAAGCTCAATCCACGATTTATTGGTCCATTTCAGATTCTTAACCGAGTAGGAAATGTAGCCTATAGACTCGTGTTACCTCTAAGTATGTCTCGTGTTCATAATGTTTTTTACATATCCGTGCTTTGTAAATATGTGAAAGACCCGAACCATTCATAAGGAGGGGAGGTTGTAAGACCCCAACTTATTATAAATAAAATACAATTATTTTGAAATATACTAATGTGGTTAGTTATGGGTGAAATGCGTAAATATTTCAAATGAGTTTTAATACAAATGGAATATCTTACGGAGACAATATCCACTCTCGGGAATAAGTCCTCATTACATTTATTGTTATTACCGTTAAAACTATAGAAATACTATTTAAAACGAGAATAGTGAGGACTACTAGTCGCCAAATACACAGAATACAAATACAATCTTTAATATACTGGTTTTAATACCTATCACTCCGAGGATTCCTCCATTTATTGTCACACTATTTAAGTAGTGAGGACTACTAATACTATCATTCTCATTTCTGGAATATAGAACAAGAGAACGGTGAAAGAAAGGGTGAGCTCAACTAGCCCGATAAGAAATATTATGACTAAGATAATGCGAGAATAAATTATCATTAGCCTTCAACGATGTAAAGCGATAAAATATAACAAACATCAAGTTTAAGCTGCGGCGGAACAAGCGATCCATTAGAAGAGTCAAGTAGAGAATAAAATCTACTATCTTCTATGATTTAAAAGGTTTTCATGACTTTTATCATTTGAGACTCGACAATAAATAATCCACATCATCGAATCACCCTGCGCTACGGCGAGGATATTCTTTAGTATCACGACCACAATTATCCATGCTCTACGGGCCGAGAATATTTGTGTATTCATTAATGGTCATGATCATGCCAACAACTATCCATCGATGCACTACGGGCCAATGAGGACTTTTTCCACATCATTTGTAACATTACGGTCATGATTACACAGAATAGTCCCTGGTCATAATCATACTAAGTCCATCTATGCACTACAGGGCACAGATGACTTTCAACATAATATAAACATTAGGATGATGACAATGATATAAGAATTCAATAAAACAAGTTCAAGAATTAATTTATCTAGGAACTAATAACGTCCAAATTGTCGACATGATCTTTGCTTTGTAGAGTAAAATTCAAGAATGCTCGGAAGAATATTTCCACGAAAAGATCTTTGGATGAGCGCAAATATCGAGGATATTCCACTAATTTCATGGAGTATAGAAGTCAAAACTTTAACCATTTGAGTATAATAACGAATGGAATAACAAAAGAAATCACCGTGCATGCGGTACTTGGCAGAGCGAGTTATTCAACGAGAATAATAAATAATGGAACCGGTCGAGCGAAATCGCTTGCAAGCGAGGATGTTCAAGCGAGAATAATGAGATGGAACCGGTCCGATGTAAAAGCGTGACGAGGATATTCCAGCGAGAATAATAATAAAGATGGAACCGGTCGGCGTAAGCGCACGCAGACAGGATGTCCCAAGCGAATAATAATAAAGACGGAATAGGTTCAACGAGACAGGATGTTCAACGAGAATAATAATAAAAGGCGGAACCGGTCGGCGTAAAAGCGCCTTGCAGCACGAGGATATTCCAACAGAATAATAATAAAGGCGGAATAATAGAAGAATGTCACCAAGTATAGGGTAGTCGCGTATCTTTGGTTATTCAATGAGAATAATAAAGAATGGAATAATAGAAGTTCTCTTCATGAATCTAAAAGAAAAATAATATTCCAAATTAGTAAAAAAAAAGCTGAATATAAGAGTAGGGAAGGAAGCGAGAATACTTTTCATATAGCTTCTATAATTTTCTCTCTACAGAGTTTGGTGAATTCGTAAGAAATAATGAAGGAATGAGCTTATTTATAGAAAAATGGATTGCATAGTAACTAACTCATGAATGGTCCAGATTGATTTACTTTAATCGACGGTCCATATTTAAAGCAAAATCTTTTAAATAAAATATAATATATTCTATTTATAATCTAATAAAAGCGAATAACTTTATAAAAAGATTTTACTATGCAAACACTATCGAGCCTTATGCAAACACTATGCATAATAAAATATAATATATTCTAATTATCTAATAAAGCAGATAACTTTATAAAAGTATTACATTTTTATATAAAAAGATTTTACTATTAATCTAATAAAGCGAATAACTTTATAAAAGTATTACATTTTTATATAAAAAATTTTACATTTTATTACATTAATAATACTAATAAAACAAAAGCGAGTGACTTATCACATAAGCATCGATAATAATCAATCTGGTGTCTTCTTTAAACTATTCTGGCGTATTCTTGTACTTTTTTTAACAAGGTGTTTCAACGATTAACGGTAAAACTTTCGCCGTTATTTTCATAAAGTATTTTTGTCGTTTTCTCGATCAAAACAATAATTTAGTTGTAGGGTCCCTGATGATTGTCTTGTTTATGCGAATATTCCTGTTAAAAGCGAATATTCCCGACCAATCGAATATTATATAACAACTTGCGTACTTTGCAAAATTTATAAATATTACCACAACTATAACATTATATCAAATTCATTCCATAATATTCAAAAATGATATTTATAGAAAATTCATCTTTATTTATAAAAGTTGGGGTCTTCTGACCTCCCTTCTTATGAAATTTCAGCCCTCGAAATTAGAAGTGCGTACACGGTATATCGAAGAGGTAAGGATACCTTGATTTCATTTGATTCTAACTCCCGAGTCATTTCCTCGACATCGTGGTTTCTCCACAAAACTTTGACTTGAGGTATAACCTTGGGCGTAGAATATGTTCCTTCTTATCAAGATTTGAGCAGGAACCTCTTCATACGTCAAATCTTCCAGCTATTTCGTCGGTTCTAACTTCGATAATGTGGTTCGGGTCTTTCACATATTTACGTAACATGGATATGTGAAAAAGCGTTATGAACACGAGACATACTTGGCGGTAAAAGCGAGTCTATAGGCCATAGTTCTACTCGATCGAGGATTAAAAATGGGCGATGAATCGAGGATTGAGCTTTCCTCTCTTTCCAAATCTCGTAACTCCTTTCCATGGGAGCAACACGTAACAACACATGATCTCTATATCGAATTCCACATCCTTTCGATGAAGATCGGCATAACTCTTTTGTCGATCTTGTGAGGTTTTTTATCGTTTTCGGATCGTTTGAATCTTTTCCGTAGTCATACGTACCAACTCTGGTCCCAACAACGTTGCTTCACCCACCTCATCGACATCTTTGGAGAAGCGACACTTTCTTCCATCTGGCGCTTGAATGGAGCCATGCCGATACTTAGCGATAAGCATTGTTGTTGTAGGAAAACTCCACCGATGGTAAGAACTTGTCCCAACTTCCTTGAAATCAAGGACACGAGTCTTAATAGATCTTGAGAGTTTGAATAGTCCTCTCCATTGTCCGTCAGTCGAGGATGATATCTTAGAAGCTAAATCGTAAATCTGTGCCCATAGCTTTTTGCAAACTAACCCAAAATCGTGAAGTGAATCTTGGGTCTCGATCGAAACTATGGATCTTGGCATACCATGCGATCTTACAATCTCGTTTATGTACATCTGAGCAAGGCGTTCAAGTGTATAAGTTTCTCGTATCGGTAAGAAATGAAGCGAGACTTGGTCAATCTATCAACAATGACCCCAAATCGCATCTATGCCTTGAGAAACCTTAGGAAGGCCGATGCTTGAAATCCATGGTAATGTGCTCCCACTTCCATTACGGAATTTCAAGTGGTTGCTGATGGACCTTTTGGTACTTGATGCTGCTCACTTTAACTTCGTTGACAAGTTAGACACCTTGAGATAAACAACGCTATCTCTCTCTTCATATTGCTCCACCAAAATGTATGACGAAGATCATGATACATTTTGGTACTCCCAGGATGGATTGCAAACGGTGTGTTGTGCGTCTCCATCATGATTTTATACTTTAAATTAGGGTCGTTAGGAACACAAAGTCTGGAGTTGACTCGAAGTATTCCTTCTTCATCGATTCTTGCTTCCGGCATAGCACCTTCTTGCACTTTCTTCCTCATACGCATCAGCTCCAAGTCTGTAGCTTGAGCAACTTTAACTTTATCAATTAAAGTCGGTTCTACTCGTATATTCGCCATCATCACATGGGTCCACAGGTCTTTAACTCTATCTCCATCCTTTGCAAGTCACACAAAATGGGCCTTTGTGTTGACAATATCGCTTTTCGTGCTTGCATATGATCTTACTACTTTCGATCGTCGGCTACCACGTTCGCTTTTCCAGGATGGTATTGGATGGTATGATCATAATCTTTCAACAGTTCAAGCCAGCGTCGTTGTCGCATGTTGAGTTCCTTTTGAGTGAAGAAATATTTGAGGCTTTTATGATCAGTAAAGATCTCCACTTTCTCCCCATACAAGTAATGCCTCCAAATTTTAAGTGCGAAGACAGACAATTTTGCTAACTCTAGGTCATGAGTAGGATAATTCCTCTCATATTCTTTGAGTTGTCTTGAGGCATAGGCTATGACTTTCCCATGTTGCATGAGAACACATCCCAACCCTTTTGCGAAGCATCCTTTGTAGATGACAAATCCCTCGAGGCGGATGGTATTGTCGAGCAGGTCTTTGAAATGAGTCTCTCTTGAGTTCTTGAAAACTCTTCTCACATTCTTCGCTCAGCAGAACTTTGTATCTTTCCAAGTCAATTTGAGTTAATGGAGTAGCTATTCGAGAAAATCCTTCCACGAATCTCAGATAATAACCGGCTAAGCAGAGAAAGCTCGTCTTGATCATTTGATTTAGGTTGCTCCCGACTTTGAATTGCTTGATCTTTGCGGGTCAATTGATATTCCATGACTTGATACTACGTGCCCAAGGAATGCTACTTCCTCGAAGCGAACTCACATTTCTTGACTTGGCATAAAGCTTGTATTCACGAAGCTTTTGGAGTGTCGACCTCAAGTGTTGCTCATGATCTTCACGGCTTTTGGAATAAATAAGGATGTCATCAAAAAAAGCGACCACAAAGTGATCCAAATATTCCTTGAATACTCGGTTCATCATATCCATGAAGGCGGCGAGGAGCATTAGTCGATCAAAGGACATGACTAGGAATTCATAATGCCGTCTTAGGAGTTACGAAAAGCGCCGTCTTTGGAATGTCATCGGTTCTAATCTTCAATTGGTGATATCGGAGCGAAGATCAATCTTTGAAAAGAATTTGGCTCCTTACTATTTGGTGAAGCAGGTCATCAATACGTGGCAATGGGTACCTATTTTTGATGGTGACATGATTGACTCCAGATAATCAATACAAAGTCGCATACTCCCATCTTTCTTTTTCACGAATAGAGCAGGAGCACCCCGAGGAGAAGTACTAGGGCGAATAAAGCCGATGTCTAACAATTCCTGCGGTTGGGTCTTTAACTCACGAAGTTGATAGGAGCCATTCGATATGGGGCTTTGGAAATGGGTTTTGTCCGGGTTCAAAGGTCGATACAAAATTCAATTTCACGCTCTACGGGGTAGGCGGGGAAGTTCTTGAGGAGAATCGTCGGAAATTTCATTAACAATAGAAATATCATTCAAAAGCGGCGTATTTTTGTTTAGATCGTGGCGTGGGCTAAGAAAGCTTGACATCCGTTTTTCAATAAACGAATAGCTTTATTGCTTGAGATGATCGTGATTGATTTTAATGGTTTGGTGGCTTCAAATCGCATAATAGGTTGATTAGGAATATGAAAGCTAACAACCTTACGAAAACAATCAATTTTTGCATGATGAGTAGTTAACCAATCAATCCCTAGAATCACGTCAAATGCAAGTATTTTCAATGAAATAAGATCGACGGGTAATGTGAAGGGTGCCGATTTGAACCAAACAAGACTTATAAGCAGTGGATGTAATGAAGGTTTCTCCCAGCGGAGTTTCCACGAGATAAGTCGAAGTCTAATTTCTCGAGTCAAATTTAATCGTTGGCGCAAGTAGGAGAAATAAAAGAATGGGTAAACCGGTATCAAATAAAAGTATAGACTTATTTAGAGTTTATGATAAGCTTACCGTGATGACCTCATTCGGGTTCCTTGCTTTACGGGAGGTCACAACAAAGCGCTCTCCCTTGCACTCTGGCTTTGACTTTTTTGGGAATGACCTTTGGTGCCTCCATCCTAATTTGAACTTGTCTTGGTGAGCGACAAAATCGGGCTAAGTGACCTTCTCTTCCATAATTATAACATGCTTTGGATGGCATCATGCGGTTTGGTGATGTGTCCCTCCCTCGCATTTTGAAGCATATGATAGGTGGTCGATTCTCCTTCCTTAACAATGGTCTTTGGTCTTTGGCGTCTTTCCATCATTATTGAATCTCCTCTTCTTGAAATGTCCATTCTTATTATTTTGGCCACGATTACCACGCAGAAGTGGTTACCATTTACGGCTTTGTTGATTCCCTCACGCTTGTTGTCTTAGCCCGATGTTGCTCTCATTTGGTATTATCATTTTTTCAATTTGCTCTCTTTTGGTTGCGTTGACTCGTTATCGCGCTCCACTAAGCGAGCCCTATTTACAACATCGAATACAAACCACGGTTTATGAGAAATAAGATGTTGGCGTATCTCGACTTCAAACCTCTTAAAACATCCGCGTCATTCTCTCTTCATTATCCACCAAGTGGGGCCATAAGCCGGGACAACTTCGGCAAACTTTGCTTCGTCTTTGCGACACGGTCGTATTATTTTGTTCGACTTGATGAACTCCACCTCCTTCATATGATGAATACTTTCGGGAAAGTACTTGTCGTTGAATAGTTCTTGGAACTTCTCCCAAGACATTTTCGGTGCGGCGAGGTTGAGTCGCTTTCTGGATTCCCACCGATGTCTGCCTCTCCTCGCAACATATAAAGGCGGCAAAGGGAACTTTTTTTGCTCTCGGAGCATCCAAGACATCAAATATCTTGGTGATACGCTTTATCCATGCTTAGCGCCTTAAGTGGTTTTGGCTCTCCGATAAACTCCGGTGGTCCAGCTCCTTGAGGCTATTTAGCGGTGGCCGTCAGAGAGTTTCTAGTGGTTCCACCTACATTTTGGGCGGGAGGCCGCTCTCGCTTTCTTTGTTGCATGAATTGCATAAAACCTCGAACATTCCATCATTCATCATTTGGTCGGTGTTGTTGTTTGCATGAGGATTATGCGCCTTTCTGATGCACATTATCACGATTATTGATATGTGGTGAATCAGCGGTTGCTTTGTGCTCCATTCTTTATTCTCAACATTCTCGGATGTCATTTTGAGAAATGCCACAAAAAAAAGGTTAATTGACATGTAACATATTATCCCTATATTACGTGAGCCAATTAAATACCAAAAAAAACTTAGGTAGGTCATCTTAGCGAAGGAATTCCCCGTCTCTCCCTCCTAGTTCTATTCTCACATCTTAGCGGGGATCGTATCCTAAGCTTTGATACCATTTGTGGCGCCCCCAAAATAGGTATACATCACCTATTACGAGTCGCTTGAATACATGGTCGTCATGAAGAATACAAATACAATCTTTAATATACTGACAAAAAAAATTGTGTGAGTTTTAATACAAATATTGTCTTCTAGACAATATCACTCTCTCGAATAAGTCCTCATTACATTTATTGTCACACTATTTAACGTAGAATAGTGAGGACTACTAATCTTATCATCGGTCCATCACTCTGGTTCCCAGGCTAGTCCCGGCTATATTCTCATTTCACGAAGAAACGGTGAAAAGAAAAAGGGTGAGCTCAACTAGCCCGATAAGAAATATTATGACTAAGATAATGCGAGAATAAATTATCATTAGCCTTGACGATGTTAAGCGATAAAATATAACAAACATCAAGTTTAAGCTGCGGTGAACAAGCGATCCATTAGAAGAGTCAAGTAGAGAATAAAATCTACTATCTTTATGATTTAAAAAAGGTTTTCATGACTTTTATATTTGAGACTCGACAATAAATAATCCACATCATGAATCACCCACACTACTTCGGCCGAGGATATTCTTTAGTATCACGACCACAATTATCCATGCTCTTCTGGGCGAGAATATTTGTGTATTCATTAATGGTCATGATCATGCCAACATTTATCCATCAATGCACTACGGGCCAATGAGGACTTTTTCCACATCATTTGTAACATTACGGTCATGATTTACAAGAATAATCCACAGTCATAATCATACCAAGTCCATCCATACACCACTGAGGCCACAGATGACTTTCAACATAATATAAACATGAGGATGATGACAATGATATAAGAATTCAATAAAACAAGTTCAAGAATTAATTTATCTAGGAACTAATAACGTCCAAATTGTCGACATGATCTTGCTTTGTGAGAGTAAAATTCAAGAATGCTCGGAAGAATATTTCCATGAAAAGATCTTTGGATGAAGCGCAAATATCGAGGATATTCCACTAATTTCATGGAGTATAGAAGTCAAAACTTTAACCATTTGAGTATAATAACGAATGGAATAACAAAAGAAATCACCGTGCATGCGATACTTGGCGCAGACGAGTTATTCAACGAGAATAATAAATAATGGAACCGGTTAAAGGCGAAATTTTGCAAGCGGGATGTTTCAGCGAGAATAATCTGAGATGGAACGAGGTCAGGCGTAAGCTTGCAGACGAGGATATTCAACAGAATAATAATAAAAGATGGAACGGTCGGCGTAAGCCCGCAGACGCAGGATATTCCAGCAGAATAATAATAAAAAGCGGAACCCGGTCGGCGTAAAAGCGCTTGCAGACGACGGATGTTCAACGAGAATAATAATAAAAAGGCGGAACCGGTCCGGCGTAAATGCCTTGTGACAGGATATTCAATGAGAATAATAATAAAGGCGGAATAATAGAAGAATGTCACCAAGTATAGGGTAGTCGCGTATCTTTGGTTATTCAGTGAGAATAATAAAGAATGGAATAATAGAAGTTCTCTTCATGAATACAAAAGAAATAATATTCCTTCTTAGTAAAATAAACTTAATATAAGAGTAGGGAAGGTAGGAAGGGAGAATACTTTTCTATAGTTTCTCTATAATTTCTCTCTACAGAGTTTAAATTGAATTAAGTAAGAAATAATGAAGGAATGAGCTTATTTATAGAAAAATGGATTGCATAAGTAACTAACTCATGAATGGTCAGATTGATTTACTTTAATCGGACGGTCCATATTTAAAGCAAAATCTTTTAAATAAAATATAATATATTCTATTTATAATCTAATAAAAGCGAATAACTTTATAAAAAGATTTTACTTATGCAAACACTATATCGGAGCCTTATACAAACACTATGCATAATAAAATATAATATATTCTAATTATTGTCTAATAAAGCAGATAACTTTATAAAAGTATTACATTTTTATAAAAAAGATTTTACTATTAGTCTAATAAAGCGAATAACTTTATAAAAGTATTACATTTTTATATAAAAAGTTTTTACATTTTATTACATTAATAATACTAATAAAACAAAAGCTGAGTGACTTATCACATAAGCATCGATAATCAATCTTTAGTGTCTTCTTGTGCATGCTATTCTGGCGTATTCTTGTATTCTTGTTTGTCCATAGTTACTTTAATTAGTTGTGGGGTACCAATGATTGTGTCGTTGGTGAATATTTGACGAATATTATTAACGGTAAAACTTATCAAATTCATTATTTTCAAAAATTATATATAAAAAATCTTTATTTTTTGTCAATTATTTTCTTCGTGAAGGCACTACTCAATAAACGATAATTCTTGATAGTATTTTTGACGCCCCAAAATTAGGTCATCACCCCAATGATTGTCGGAATTCAAATACAACTTTATACGAATATTACGACAAAACCTGAGTTTTACAAAAGCTTGGAATATTCAAACTCAAAAGAGTCCTTAATCGAATATTATATAACAACTTGCGTACTTTGCAAAATTTATAAATATTACCCCGATAGAAATATAACATTATATCAAATTTCATTTCCATAATATTACAATAAAAATGATATTTATAGAAAATTCATCTTTTTATTTATAAAAAGTTGAGGGTCTTAGAGAATCCATAGCCATAATCATACCAAAAAGCGTCCATCAATGCACTACGGGCCAATGAGGACTTTTAATTTTCACATCATTTGTAACATTACGGTCATGATTATACTTAGAATAATCCACGGTCATAATCATACCAAGTTCATCTATGCACTACTGAGCCACATATGACTTTCAACATAACATAAACATGAGGATGATGACAATGATATAAGAATTCAATTAAACAAGTTCAAGAATTAATTTGTCCAGAACCAATAACGTCCAAATTGTCAACATGATACTTCTTTGTAGAATAAAATTCAAGAATGCTCGGAAGAATATTTCCATGAAAATCTTTGGATGAAGCGCAAATATCGAGGATATTACACTAATTTCATGGAGTATAGAAGTCAAAATTTTCATCGATTAAGTATAATCTAGAATGGAATAACAAAAGATATTACCATGCATGCGATTACAGCATGAGGCGGTTATTCAATAGAATAATAATAACGGAACCGGTCGAGTGAAATTCACACCGACAAGATGTTCCAGCGAAGAATAATAAATGCGAATAATAAATAATGGAACCAGTCCGACTTATATACAGGGCAGGATATTAGATAGAATAATAAAGACGGAATAATAAAAAATGTAACTTGGTCAGGCATATATATGCAGACGGGATATTCCGGCGAGAATAATAAAAAGATGAGAATAATAGAAGAATGTCACCAAGTATAGGGTAGTCGCGATATCTTTGGTTATTCCAGCAGAATAATAAAGAAATGGAATAATGAAGTTCTCTTCTTGAATACAAAAGAATAATATCCCTTACAAGTAAAATAATACTTGATATAAGAGTAGTGAAGTAGCGAGAAAACTTTTCTTTTATCTCTATAGTCTCTCTATATAGTTTCTCTCTACAGAGTTCAAATTGAATTCGTAAGAAAATAATGAAGGAATGAGCTTCTATTTATAGGAAAATGGAATGCATAAGTAACTAATCCATGAGCGGTCCAGATTGATTTACTTTAATCGACGGTCCATATTTAAAGAAAAATCTTTTAAATAAAATATAATATATTCTATTTATATAAAAGATTTTACTATGCAAACTTATGCTGCACTATTCAAACACTATCATAATAAAATATAATATATTCTATTTATAGAATAACTTTAATAAAGTATTACATTTTATATAAAAAAGATTTTACTATGCAAAACACTATGCATAATAAAATATAATATATTCTATTTATAGAATAACTTTAATAAAGTATTACATTTTATATAAAAGATGTCTCTATTTTATTACGTGAATAAAACAAAACTTCTAAATCAACAATAATTGAATCAAATAATGTGAGATCTTATGCAAAGAATTATTGTTGATAATTGAATAAAACCGAGTGACTTCTCACATAAATATCAATAATCAATATGGTAGTGTACTACTTATGCAACAACGCGCATTCTCTTGTACTTTTACTAAGAAGTAGTTCAGCAAAGATTATCAGCAGGTAAAACTTCCATGAATTATTTTCAATAAAATATTTTGTCGTTTTCTCAATCCGGCAATAATTACATTGTGGGGTCCACCAATGATTTGTCTTCGTCGTCACGAATATTTTACATTTAAAAGCGAATATTCCACTAACCAATCGAATATAATATGACAACTTGCATACTTTTGCAAAATTTATAAATATTACCCACAACTATAACATTATCTCAAATTCACACCATAATATAAAAAATTTATTTCGAGAAAATTAATTCTTTATTCATAAAATCTGGGGTTTCACAATTTTATTTTATTGATTCAATAATTGGTACGTTGATATTTTATATTACTGTTGTTTTAATAATTGTCACTACACAGTATTTTCCATTATCGGAGCAATAATTCATATTATCTGAATAATATTATTAGATAACATTATTGGCAATGTCTAAAAAGTTCTATCTAAGGAAAGGTTTGGTCACCTAATTGCGCGCCAGTAAGGAGAAATCCTTATTGGAAAGCCCCTCTTTCACAGGAACGGCGTGGGTCATGTTATTGTGATTACGTAATATTATTTGTGAATAATTAATTATTAATTTATATGATGAGAAAATATTGATTTTATCCGGATATAGATGGAGAAAATTTTTAATGTGACAATTGTTGAAAATTAATATTTTATCTTTTTCTGATAAAATAATATATTATTATATTTTAATAATATAATAATGGTGATATTTTTTATAATGAATGTGGGATATATGTGTAAATGAGGAAGAAGAGTATTTTTGTTGCATTAAATGAGTAACACATGTTTTGTATGTCGGTGGACCCCATTTCTTGACTGAAATTTGATTATAGCACATAAAATCGCTTGGTTTGTGGATTTTGGTCAATTTACATTTGGAATTTGGAAAAACTTTCTTCTGCAAAGTTGTAGATAATGAAATTTCCTATGGAAAAGTCATAAGGTTCAAATTTTTCTGACAAAAAGGCTATTTATTATGAATTATTGAAGCTCCGAAGTTCTGAAATAATTGATTTTTGGAAGTTTTAATTATTTTTAATATGAAAAACGTTTTTGGTCATTATTGTGGGTCTTGCATGTGATGTAAGTGGCTGAATTTAGATATAAGAAAGTGGGCGCAAGAAATTTGATTATATATATTAATATTATATTAAAATTTCTGTTTTGGTGTTCTAAGCATTTTCTTATAAATAGGGTGCTTAGGTTAGAATTGAAAATCACACCAGAAACTGAAATCTTCTCTCTCGATATATTGAGCGCATTATTGTGAGTATTTTGATACTTTGAGTGTTGTTATACGGTGCAAGTTCCCTTCACCACTATATTGATATTCGGCCGTAATCTTATTCTTTCGAGGTAAGGGATATTATTTTTTTAAAAAAAATGATATTATTTCTTTCAATATCATTATGTCGGAATATTGGTAAGATTTTTCTTGTGAAATTCTTGTCTTTTAGTGTCGGGGTTACTATTTACGTATACGGCACTATTCACGATATCGATCTTATTCACGATACTCAGACTTATTCACAGAAAAATTAAATTTTTGTTTTTCCTCCAAAATATCTATTATGGATACTAGCTTTGATTGTATCCATGTTTTGATCATTCTTGAATTTTACTCCACTATTGTAAGACCCCAACTGTTTATAAATAAAGATTTAATTTCTCTAATTATCATTTTGAAATAGTAAGGGTTGATTTGATTAATAATGGTTAGTTATGGGTAAAATCTTAAATATTTCAAATAAGCAAATGGTTATAAAATACTCATTGTTGACGGAGGAGAATATTAGTTTGGTCGTGGAATATTATTTACTTTGTCGGGGAATATTAAATGCGGACAGTAGCGACCTTGTGTGGGCCCCATAACGGAAAGCGATTGGATGAAGAAAGCGACAAGTATAAGTTGTTTATAAATAACGACGTAGTTATTCTAAATTAACAACTTGTTGGAATACCCGTTGGTTAAAAATACTGATGTCTGGCGTTGTTGCTGCGATAGCTGCGCAGTATTGCACCAATTATTGATTCTTACGTGAAGGCACTCTTTCAATAATTGTTACAAGTAATTACTATTTAGTATTTTATTTTATTGATTCAATAATTGATGCGTTGATTTTTTATATTCTTGTTGTTTGATAATTGTCACTACGAAATTATTTTCATTATCGAAGCAATAATTCATATTATCTGAATAATATTATTAGAAAATATTATTGGCAATGTCTAGAAAGTTTTATTCTAAGGAGAGGTTTGGTCACCTAATTGTGCTTGAAGAAGGAAAAATTCTTATTAGAAAGCCCCTCTTTCACAGGAGCGCACACGGTTGTTAATAATGTAATTACGTAATATTATTTGTGAATAATTAATTATTAATTTATATGATAAAGAAAATATTGATTTTATGAGGATATAGATGGAGAAAATTTTTAATGTGACAATTGTTGAAAATTAATATTTTATCTTTTTCTGATAAAATAATTCTTTTAAATATATTATTTTAATAATATATTAATGGTGATATTTTTACAATGAATATGAGATATATGAATAAATGAGGAGGAAGAATATTTTTGTTAGATTAAATGTTTAACACATGTTTTGTGTGTTGGTGGACACAATTCTTGACCGAAAATTGATTATAGACTGTAAAATCATCCGTTTGTGGATTTCGGTCAATTTCTGTTTGGAATTTG
Organism: Panax ginseng; assembly: GCA_020205605.1. NCBI lineage: Eukaryota > Viridiplantae > Streptophyta > Magnoliopsida > Apiales > Araliaceae > Panax > Panax ginseng. Next base: position 118,688,631 of record CM035148.1, on the reverse strand, counting down.
GAAAAACTTTCTTCTGCAAAGTTGTAGAAAATTGAATTTCCTATAAAAAGCCGCAAGATTCGAATTTTTAACAAAAGGGCTATTTGTTATGAATTATTGAAGTTTCGAAGTTCTGAAATAATTGATTTTTGGGAGTTTTAGTTAATTATTTTGAGAAAAACGTTTTTTGTGCAATTAGTGGGCTCACATGTGTTATAAATGATCTGAATTCAGATCTTCAAAGGTGGGCTTGACAAAAATTTAATTATATTAATATTTTATTAAATTTTACGCTTTGGTGTTCTAAGCATTTTCTATAAATAGGGTCTTGGGTTAGAATTGAAAATCACAATTTAAGCTGAAGTTTTCTCTCTATTTCTCTCTCAATATATTGGCGTATTCTTGTGAGTATACTTTGAGTGTTGCTATATACGGTGCAAGTTTAAGTCATAGCCTATATCCGGTGTTTCAACTAGAAGTACTGTCTTTCGAGGTAAGGGATATTTTTTTTTTAAAAAAATGATATTATTTCTTCAATATCATTATGCCGAAATATTGGTTGAAACTTTTTATCAAATTTGGAACTTTTTTATGTCGGGGTTACAATTCATGAGTTACTATTCACGAGTTACTATTCACGAGTACTATTCACGAAGCATGATGATTTTCTTGTGGAATTTCTATCTTTTGGTGTCGAAGTTACTACTCACGTATACGGCACTATTCACGTATACGGCACTATTCACGAATACGACACTATTCACAAAAAAATTAAATTTTCATTTTTCGTCCAAAATATCTATTATGGATACTAGCTTTGATTGTATCCATGTTTTGATCATTCTTGAATTTTACTCCACTATGATTATTTATGAAGTATTTTTGAACTTGGATTGTGTAAAGTACGAATCCTTAATATTTGTTTTTTTTCTTTGGATTCGTTTTCTTTAAAATATTTTTCATCATCCTCGGTCTAAATGATGATATTCGAATATCTTTGGCTCAGTAGTGCAAAGATGAATGATTTTTAGATGAATATCTTTGGCCCGTAGTAAAAGATGAGCAGTGTTGAGATGAACATGACCAATGATGAATATCTTTGGCTGTAGTGCAAAGATGACTATTTGATTCAAGATGTATATTGATTGATGTTTCTGAGGATAAAATATCGATAATGAACTTTTAAATTCATAGATGATAGTAGATTTCATTCTCTACTTAACTCTTCTAATGAATTGTTGTTTCACCATTGCGGTTGTTGATCTAAAACTTGTTGTCTATTGTATTCTATCAGATTTTTCTTTGTTGAAGAATAAGGATAATTTATTGTACATTATCTTAGTCATAATATTCTTTACTGGGCTAGTTGAGCTCACCCTTTTCCTTTTTGTTCCATTTTTCTTCTCAGGAGGCGAGAATATAGCGGGAACTAGTGGGGTGTGGAGTAATGGTTCAAGAACAGTTGTTTTAGTAGTCTTCACTATTTTATAAAATAGTGTATCAATAATTGTAATGAGGACTTATTTGAGTGTGGATATTGTCTAGAAGACAATATTTGTATTTAAACTCACAGTTAAGTGTTGTCGTATTTTGCACGACAATTGAATTAATGAAGTTATAGTTGTTTCTGTACCATGTATTTGGCGACTCAGAATAGGTTGGGTGGATTGGACCTATTTTGGGGGCGTCACAACTATGATTACTTATGAGGTATTTTTGGACATGGATAAACCGAAATACGAATTCTTAATATTTGTTATTTTGTTTCACTGAATTCGTTTCCTTTAAAATATTTTTCATCATCCTCAGTCCTAAATGATGATATTACTGAATATCTTTGGCATGTAGTGTAAAAATGAATGATTTTCTGATGAATATCTTTGACCCGTAGTGCAAAGATGAACAGGTGTTTAGATGAACATGACCAACTGATGAATATCTTTGGCCTGTAGTGCAAAGATGAATATTTAATTCCAGATATATATTGATTGATGTTACAGGGATAAAATATCGACGATGAACTTTTAAATTCATATGAATTATTATTATTTCTAATGAATTATTATTTCTGCTGCGAATATTGATTTAAAACTGGTTTTCTATTGTATTCTATTAGATTTTTCCCTGTTGAAGACCAACGATAATTTGTTCTATGTTATCTTAGTCATAATATTTTTTACTGGGCTAGTTGAGCTCACCCTTTTCCTTTTTGTTCTATTTTTCTTCTCAGGAGGCGAGAATGTAGCGAGTACTAGTCGGGGTATGGAATGAAGGTTCTAGGAAGTTGTTTTAGTAGTCCTCACCATTTTTGTAAAATATTATACCAATAATTGTAATGAGGACTTATTTGGGTATGAATATTGTCTAGATGACAATATTTGTATTTAAACTCACAGTTTTTATGTTTTATTAATAAAGTTGTAGTTGTTTCTGTACCATGTTATTGACGACTCAAAATGGGTGTTGTATACCTATTTTGGGGGCGTCACAACATCTCCAACCAGGTTACTGACATGGACCCTATGCTGACATGGCAACCTATGATTGGTTGGTCACTGACACATGTCAGGACACTGACCAATCCAGATTTACCACGTGGCGCTGACGTGGTAACCACTGACAAGACCATGTGGCAACCACTTGACACGTGGCACCAGGGGTTAAGCCACGTGGTAGATGACATGTCATCTTTAATCGTGACACGTGGCACCACGTGATTGGGCCACGTGGCAGTTGATGTGTCACCTTGTGACTATGTCACCTACCACGTCATCCGTCACGTGTCACTGACGTGACTTGGTCAACTAACATGTGTAAGGATACTAGGCCACTTAGGAGACACCACGTGGCGCTGACGTGTCTGCCACATCATCATCTTCAACCTCCAGCTAGGATTTTCAAGTGAAACATTATAGTTTGATACCATTTTTAAAAACGACCATAACTAATTCGTTTTAAGTCCAAAAAATGCAAATAATATATCCACGGAATCGTATTGAAAAAATCTACGCGACCATGAGCTAAAATTTTTGATACGAACTTCGAGGAAAAACAATTTTGGATATTAAAAAACATTTTTAAGCAACTAGGGTTTGAAATTCAAAACCAATTAGCACGAAGATCATATAAGTTATAACATACTTATATTTCATGCTCAAATAATATCTCTAACATGTTCTACCATTATCATGCTATTTAAGCTTTCTTTTTGTAGTAAAAACATAAAACACATGCATGACTTCATGGACAACATGTGTAGCACGAATTCTAGCACAATCTAGTTTTGATACCAATGTAATAATATATAGCATTCACGCAACGGATATGAACCAGAAAATTTTATTTTTCTAGTTACCTCTTGAAGCGTATGTCCACTACAATAAACTACAATGAACGACTAGAATCACGAACTCAACGAACAAAGCTCTCATCGGTAATTTGGACTACATTAGTACGAGTACCAAACATATACTTCACAGTCCGAGTAGCAACAAGGCTTTCAAGCTTATCAAAAGGCTTTCAATAACTTATATGCAATTTTCTCTTGTGTGTTATGTATCAAAAAAGATCATCCATCTCTCTTTTTATATACCAAATAGAGGAAGAGAGTAACTTACATATATTAAACATAAGTTAATATATATAACTCCCATGAATTAATATATGTAACTCCTATGATTTTATACATGTAACTCTTAACAATAAATGGATAGATATTACTCACATTTTCATTGTATCTAGACAATGAACTATGTGGATATCTACCAGGTCGTCCGCTCCATGGGTGCATGGGTTTGGATCCAATAACCAACAGATATAAGTCATATAATTATACCAATTTTATAGGATTTGATGTTTTATTTGAGAAAACTATATCCAGCATGATAAAATACTACGTAACTGTAGCTCTATAGAAACCAAAACTAGTGCTCACTGATGGATGTCCATTGGCTCTGTGTTGCTATAATTGAATTATGCTGTTTTGCATCTAAACAGGTCAAATTCTTTGACATATTACTGTCTGTTTCGCAGATCCAAGCTAGGGGCAGGGAGGGCATCTGCCCCATTGAATTTTAAGGGTCTTGGAGCATGTGTTGTATAATTCCATTGTCATATTAAAATATAAAATATCAATTATACATTTTTGTAAAATTATTTTTTCTTATTTTTTTCTCGTGTATAACTAATAAACAGTTGTACTCTTTTACTTTTTTCTTTAAAAAAATTTGTTCTCTTTTTAACAATCACAATTTATTTGATTTCTGTATTTTCTCCCCAACATTTATAACAACAATAAATATTTTATTCAACTTAGCATCCCCTAAATTAATTTCCTCTCAAAAATTGTATTATATTTAATTTTAAAATTTTTATTCACTTTCTCTCTTTGATTTTTATACACATTTTATCTCTAACATTTATTTCCTATCGTGTCACTTTCTTTTACTATTTACTTATTATTTCTATTCTAAAAAATTTCATTCACTGTCTCACTCTAAATTTTCTTTTTCTTTATACAAATTTTAGGGAGAGAGAGTATATAAATAAATTTAGATTTTTTTCCTTCTGTAATGCTTGATGGAGTAATTTAGTATCTCCGTTCCAAATTAATAGAGAATCAATTTTGATATTAAGTTGATGTATTTTCAGGTTTAAAATTGATATGAATACATTTTAATTTTGATATGAATACATTTTAATTGATACAAATAAATTAAGAAAAGAAAGGATGACGTGTATCCTTCAGTCTAAAGTTGGCTCTACTTTTGCTCGTTGCTACTGCAACTTGAAAATACATTTTTAGTCATGAATCAAGCTGCAGTTATCCCAATTTTTGAACAGCTACAAAAACTAAAATCTTGTTTGTCAAATTTCATCTGCTCTAATTCCTTGTCTTACTGAAATTCTGCCAATATTTAAATAGTTTTTGCCTTTGTCTTTTCTGGGTGCATTATGCTTTTTTGTCACAAAAGGAGTATAAGCATACATTTATATGGGAGATGTAGAAAAGTTTCACCAACTTATATTCTAATATTGGAACTTGCTATAACAAACTATGACGATGAGTTTATGCTAATAACCGAACAAATCCTATCTCGGTGTCCAATGAGTTTATGCCAAGGCAGCCTTTGCTCACTATCCTTCAAAAGCTTCTAGCTAACACGAGTGTGTAGCAGCCAGGAGTCTTTGGGGAGAGTGCACAACAGTTGTGTTCTTGATGTTCTGCTATTAGTGTTTGCCTTTTTGATCTGTAGGTATGAACTTGCTGCACCATCACTTTGTCTAAGGACTTATATTGAAATTTCTTGTTCCTAATCTTCACCAATTGAACTTGAGGGGTATCACTGAACCATACGAGTCTTGCTTTGAACAAATTTGTTGCAAGGCCAGTGAAATTATAAGGGAGGTACAGTTTATGTCCCACATTGGTTAGTTGGAATAAAGAAGCACGAAAACCGAGGTATAAGATGAGAAACTACCAACCTATTCATTCATACCAAAGCTATGTTTTCCCTTTGGGGACATCTGATAAAATTGGAACGATACAGAGAAGATTATTATGGTCCTGGGTGATACGCACAAATTGAGAAATGGTTCAAATATTTTTGTCTACCAACAAATCCTATCAGAAGTATGTGGTGATATTAATGCTCTATATGACTCTCTCTTCAGCTCCTTCATTACTTTCTGGCTTTTTTTGTAGCATAAAGCAAACATATTTTAGTTCATCTGTTTCATAAAGTTAGTCTCATTGTAAAATTTGTGAATATTAAGGATGTATTTTGTTTCATGTTTATCCTTAAAACATAATAGATTGTTGGTTTAGTAATAGTGATATGATAATGAAATTATAATGGCACACTTGAGGAAATAGTGTCATCTTATATTATTACTATATTATAAAAATAGGACTCGTATGTGGAACAAATTTTTTTGGCAGTATATATATATATATATATATATATATATATATATATATAATAAATAATTTTGAATTTTATTTCACTCAATAAATTATCTCATTGGTCCAAAGTTTGAGATAAATCTCATTCATTAAATACGATCTTATTTTGAATAACATCTAAGTATATATATATATATATACTGTATATTGTAAGTTAATGGTCTATAATTCTACTTGATTTTCAATAAAAAATTATGACATTCACTTGAGAATACTACACTCCTTTGTCCAATATCTTCAATCAAAGTCTTCCAAGTCCCAAAAAGAGGATGGCTACCAAAACTTTGACCCTTTTGATGAGGAATCAGACCAGACCAGCTCTGCTTGAGGGGTACCACCGGATCACATGAGTCTTGGTTTGAACAAATTTATTGCAAGAGCAATTTTACACATGATGATGGAAGCCAGTGACATGCTATGAAGGTACAGTATAAGTCCCACATTGGGCAAGTGAGATAAAGAGGCACGGAAAGCGAGGTATAAAACGATAAGCTAACAATAGGTTTAAACATACCTTTCTCGACTTTTTGGCTAAGATTAAGTGCAGTATCTGTTCTTATCAATTTAATATCTGATATGTGAGTCATTGACTCACACGATATTAAATTTATTTTTTGAGAGGAGAGTCTATCACAGTAGCTTGCTATTGGGGCTTTTGAGCGTCGTCTTGGAATTACACTATATCCTTGGCCTGGCGTGCCCCACCAATTCAATTTTAGACTTATTTGTTATGGTGCATGACATGGTACAAGTAATTGTTTTTCTTTGAATGGCCAATTCCCCAGATTTCCCAAAAGGCAGGACTTGTTCTAGGAAGGACCATAATGTAATACTCTTTCTTAGTGAATGGGTGTTGTTATTCTAATTTTATTATCATGTATTATTACTAAGCGAGCAACTTGGTGTTTTTAGGGGTAAACCTGGCAACTTTTGGTGGTGTTTTTAGGGGTAAACGTGGCAACTTTTAGTGGGGAACTTTACTGATGAAGTGAAGCTAGTTGGGGTTCTTTGTATCTTGAGTGTTGTTTGGAATTTGCAGTTTTTTGTCACCTTCTCTGTTCAAATTCAAGAGGATTTATAGGCAAAATTGGGCTTGCCTCTTTTTATTATTATTATTTAAACAAACAGATGACAAGAAAATTTTTGGTGATAAGCAGAACTTGAGAAATTAGAAAAGAAAAATTGCAAGTAAAAAAATATGATTAAAAAAATTGGGTTATAGATCCACCGAAGTGGGTAGCCTTAACCGGATGTGTGGTAACAGGTAAAGCTCAAGAGCTGTTCCCGTCCCTGTCAGGGGAGATGCCAACCATCTCTCCTTTCTACGAACACGAAAATCCTTATTGCAAGAGCTTCTTCAAAATAGAAGTCTAATTTTATATTTTGTAGATGTGGGACTAGGAATTGTGAGTGGCTTAGATGCTTTGACTTTGTGCATATATTTCGTGAGATTTTTTTTAAATTTGTTTTTTGAATAACCTATATTATTATATTTCAATTATAGGAGTTTGGAGAAAATCTCCAAAAAGTAATTAGGATGAAAATTAAGCAAAACTTAAAAAATAAGAGCTCATCGGTCCCCGACAAAAAGTAATCAACAATCTTGTACTTTGTGCATATATAATCTATTGTTATATAAATAAAATCTCAATTGTGGGGCTCTATATAAAAGATAAGAGGGTGGAGAGTTAGGGTGAGATTAATTACTGCGGTGACCACGCCTTTTTGGCTTGGGATCGTGTTCTCGGACCAATCCACACAAAAAGGTATATGATTTAGTCTTGATATTGGTAGATGTTATGGATGCATGGTATGTTATGTATCAGGTTTGATGTTTTTTAATCTTTTTCTACAAAACCGGGTCAGTTCGCTTTGATGACATGATAAGAATATATGTATTAATGACAATTTAAGATGGATGACATTTATATATAAGAAAGAGTAACAGGGCATGAAGAGACATCTTGGACGTTGGATTTTTCAGAGGCTAACCTATCTTTGGATTACTCTCACGGGCTTTTTGGAATAAAGGTTCTCAGATCTTTGTAATTTACTTGATGGAAACATCTTATCTTTCAATTGGAGCGGATCTGAGTGGTGTCTTTCCTGAGCCTCACAACGGAATGCCTTTTAGAGTCCAGTAACAAACAACCGACGGGTTCGCCTCCTGGTGGAGGAATCACACAACATACATTCATTGCGCCTTACAACATGCAAATGATGACATTGTGCGAGGCACTTATAATATAAAGAACTTTAAATTTTGAAACATTCATCACACACATAGATCATTCACACAATATGCAAATGCAAAAAATGAAAATCAACAAAATTGAACGCGACTTAAGCCCTCTATATCTTTAGCAGAGTCACCATCTGTTGACGCCGAGAAAGAGTTTTGATATGCCTCTTTTCCTAAAGAGAGAATGAAATTGCGTTCTTGCACTTTTTCTACCCTTTTGCACTTTTGCTACTTTTGACTAAGTTATTTTATTTTAAGGGTGAGATCTTTTTTGAAAAACAGGATCGACATAAGTGTCGACTATTTGAAAAGATTAATTTTAATGATTAGGCCGAATGAGACAGAGTGGCCAGTTGGTATAATTTACGATGGATACCAACTCATCTAGATTTTGAAGGTTTCTTATTTAATATTTTTGAATCTATATTTTATGAAACTTTATTCATTTGTGAAAAAATAAAATTTCTAATATTTTTCCTTCAAATAATAATTATTATTATAACTTTTAAAATATAATATTTTATTTTAAATATAAAATTATTATTATTTAAAAAATAATTATTATTTAAAATATTAAAAATTATATTTTCAAATTATTTTTAAAAAATATTTTATTTTAAAATATTAAAAAAATTATTTTAAGAGATTAAATATAATTATAATCATAATTTTTATATATAATATTTTTTAAAATATAAAAATTACTATTTTAATATTAAAAATAAAATTTTGCTAATTTTGATTAAGTTATTTTATTTTAAAGGTGAGATCTTTTTTAGGAAAACAGGACCGACATAAGTGTCGACTATTTGAAAAGATTAATTTTAATGATTAGGTCAAATGAGACAAAGTCGCCAGTTGGTATAATTTACAATGCATGTACCAACTCATCCGGATTTTGAAAATTTTCTTATTTAATTTTTTTGAATCTATATTTTATGAAACTTTACTCAATTGTGAAAAAATAAATTTTCTAATATTTTTCCTTAAAATAATAATTATTATTATAACTTTTTAAAATTAATATTTTATTTTAAATATAAAAAGTAGTTATTATTTTAAAATATTAAAAATAATTATTATTTTCAATTTATTTTAAAAAATATTATTTAAAAAACTTAAATATAATTATTATTTTAAAAGTAATATTTATTTTAAAATATTAAAATAATAATTATTTTAAAAATATTTTATTTTAAAAGATTAATATAATTATTATTTTAATTTTTTTAAATATTAAAATAACTATTTCAAAATAATTATTATTTTAAAATTATTACTTTATTTTAAAATATTAAAGATAATTAGTATTTTTAAATTATTTTAACTATAATATTTTATTTTAAAATATTAAAAATCGGGGTTGGGTCAAAATTTGGTTAAAATAGGTCGGTTGGGATAAAATTGGGTAGATGAAACAGAAATGTCAAAAAATGTCACTTTAAGGACATAACTGACAAAAAATGAACTTTAGGACGACCTTGAAAGTGGGTGGCAACTTGGAGGGACAAAAGTGTTATTTAGCCAAAATAATTTGGATTGAATTAAATTTAAATATCTCCAAATAAATTATTAAAAATTCAATAATTTAATATATCACATCAACCGTGTCTAGCCGAAATAAATAGCATAGGTTCATTTTTCAAAACAGTTCATGAAATAACAAGAAATTTACAGAATAAAATATAGTTCGATAATAGAACAATTTGTAAATGCACATAAGTGCGAGAACTTGTCTGGATAGTGTATATCTCCCTCGTTATGTTACTAACTTGTTTCAAAACGATTACCTACAATATCCATAAGAATTTATTAGATTAACTTAACTATTTTTATTAATAGTTATCGTCTGTTATTATTCTTAAACTATTTCAGTAATTTCTTTTAACGTAAACTCTATCTTGAGCATACCCTCATATCTTTTCTAGAACCTCGCCATAAAAATGTCTAATACGTTCCATATTAACATCTTTTAATCTATAAAATTATATTACATATTTACCATTTTTACTATAATTAAATTTCTTATTTTTTTATAACTATTTTCCCCATTAAGCCTCCTTAACCAATTTATTAATTTTTATTCTTCTCGCCCCCACATAGTTAATTATATTTCAAATGTTTTTTTATTACAATATTCACTATAATTCGAAATTACTTCTAAAAATTATGAAATTTGGACAATAGACTCCTTACATCATAGAGTATTTTCACTTTAAAGTTCATTCCTAAATGAGTTATAAAACTCAAGTTATAACTGTTTTAATTTTAAAATTTTCAATTTTGTTATAACTCCTTCATCACAAGTCCATTTTTACACACTTTATACCATAAGATATCAACCCTCAAAATGCCATAATTTATAAATGCACAGATAGTGTACATCTCCCTCGTTGTGTTACGAACTTATTTCAAAATGATTACCTACAATATCCATAAGGATATTGTAAATAGTTACCGTCGGTAATTATTCTTAAATCGTTTTAGTAATTTTTTTAACGTAAACTCGATCTCGAGCATCCCCGCATATATTTTCTAGAACATCGCCATAAAAATGTCTAATTAATAGTTTCTTAAGCTCGTACGTCCCATATTAACATGCTTTAACCGATAAAATTATATTACATATTTTTTCGATTTTACTTTAATTAAATTTATTAATTTTTCTTAACTTTATTTTCCCCATTAAGCCTCCTTAACCCTCAAAAGGCCATAATTTATTAAACAAGTTTACTATCCAAATCGCCCAATTTGAAAATTTAAGGTAGGATATTTCATCAATTTATTGTTTTGGTAGAAAATTACTATTATTAATCTACAGGGAATTTAAGTTCCAACAAACCTCACTCAAAAATTCATTATATATTAAGAGTTATTAATGTTCCATTTTCAGGTTCTGTGTGGTGTTTTTAACCTAAACTAGTTTAAACTTCTTCTGTTCTTTCGTTGTTCCTTCAAATTTTTTCCATGATCATTGGTATCTACAACCAAGATTCATCATGTATACGTCTAAACAAGTATGATCTATGTTTATTAACATAGATCAAGGTCCTTCATAAGAAAATTTTGATTTAGAATAATTTTAGGGTTTACCTATAGGAGTGCTTGTTTTACTTTTCCTTCTAGAATCTTCTTGTTTTTGATCTTGCTAACTTGAAATTTGGCTTGGTGTTTATAGGCCAAAATGATGAATTTAATATTTCCTTCTTCCCAAGACCCTCCCAAGACTTGTTATCTTATGGTCAAATCCTTATTGCTTCTTATGATCTTTCTAATTCTTTCCCCCTTGTTAATTAGACTAAATCTTCATTATCATTAAGTACTAGCTAGGATTAACCATAGACAAAAGGGGTAAGATCCATGAAATTGGGAGAGTTAGTAAGAGTGGTTGTGACGCCCCTAAAATAGGTATACATCACCTATTCTGAGTCATCAAATATATGGTACAGAATACAAATACAACTTAATTATACAACTGAAGTGTAAAGTACGACAAAACATAAGCTGTGAGTTTTAATACAAATCATGTCGTCTAGACAATATACAAACTCAAATTCAATATTATTACATTTATTTTCCACTATTTCACTTTGAATAGTGAGGACTACTAATGCTATCATCTCGGTCACATTCGTTCCCCGACTAGTCCTCGCTACGTTCTCATTTCTGAAGAGAACAATAAAAGTAAAAGGGTGAGCTCAACTAGCCAAAGAGGGAAATATTATGATTAAGATAATGCGTAATATATTATCGTTAACCTCAACAAAGGTGTTAAACCGATACAATATAATAACCATCAAGTTTAATCGCAATGAACAAGCAATCCATTAAAAGAGTCAAGTAGAGAATAAAATCTACTATCATTTATGATTTAGAAGGTTTTCATCACTTTTATCGTTGGGACTCAAATTTTAATAAATAATCCACATCATCGAATCACCCCTCGCACTACTACGGCCAAGGATATTCTTTTTAGTATCACGACCATAATTATCCACGCACTACGGGCCAAGAATATTTGTGTATTCATTAATGGTCATGATCATGCCAACAATCGTCCATCAATGCACTACGGGCCAATGAGGACTTTTTCCACATCATTTGTAACATTACGGCCATGATTACAACCGAATAATCCTCGGTCATAATCATACCAAGTCCATCTATGCACTTATAGGCCATGTAGATGACCTTCAACAAAATATAAACATGAGGATGATGACAATGATATACTTAATTCAATAAAACAAGTTCAAGAATTAATTTATCTAGGAACTAATAACGCCCAAATTGTCAACATGATACCGCTTTATAGAGTAAAATTCAAGAATGCTCGGAAGAATATTTTAATGAAAAGATATTGGATGAAGCTTAAATATCAAGGATATTCCACTAATTTCATGGAGTATATAAGTCAAAACTTTAACCAACCGAGTATAATAAGGAATGGAATAACAAAAGAAATCACCAGTGCACGCGACGATAGGAGACAGCAAAAGTTATTCCAACAGAATAATAAATAACGGAATCAGTCCCGGCGTAAAATGCATAGAGACAGGATATTCTAACAAAATAATAAAAAGCGGAATCAGTCCCGGCAGAAAACGCATGTGCATATGATATTCCAAATGTAATAATAAAGACGGAATCAGTTTGGCGTAAAACGCATGCATGTGATATTCCAACAAAATAATAAAGATTTTAACCAGTCCCGTAGAGAACGCATTGCATGTGATGTTCCTAATAGAATGATAAATAATGGAACCAGTCCAAGGCGTAAACTTACGCATGTGATGTTCCAATGAATGATAAAGAATGGAATCACGGAAGAATTTCACCAAGTATAGGGGTAGCACAGTATACAAAGTTATTCCAATGTAATAATAAAGAATGGAATAATGTAAGTTCTATTCATAGATAAGAAAAAATAATACTCCCTACCTTAGAAAAAATTGGATAATTGGAATAGTGAGGTAGCATACTTCTCTTCTTCTTTCTATAATTTCTCTCTATAATAATCGCCTAAAGCTTTTGTGAATTGGTGAGAAATGAAGGAAGAATGAGCTTCTATTTATAGAAAAATATAGTTTCGATAATTGCACGTTTTGGGGCTCAAAAAATTGCAGACTTTTCTTTTATTTTTAATTTAGTCATGGAAGTATTATCAAATTTTCACCACCTCCCCTAATAGTAAATAATGTGATTCAATAGTAAATTATGTGAATCAATAGTTCTAGACATGTGAAAATACAAATTACAAAGATATATACATTCTCCATCTATACCTCCATTTTTAACTTAGTCATGCAAGTATTATCACTCTTGCACCAACTCCCCTAATAGTAACAAGAATGTGAAATAATAGTATACACATGTGAACAACTAGTTATAATCATGTGAAATAATAGCAATCAATTGCTCATTTATCCGGTTAAATACCCTATTGGTCAATATAACCTCCAGACATCAATTATTATCGAAATAATTGTCGATTTTCACTAACACAAATAATTCCAACACAATGAAACCATTTTTATCAAAAATATAAATTTTGAAATTTTGAAGTTTGATTTTTCCGAAAAAAGTCAACTATTGACTTTTTGACCAAATAGTGAATTAGAAAAATTTTGTGTTTATAGACTATTTTACTAATTTCATCGTTCCAAACTCAAATATCACGCCTCAAGGCCTCCAAATTCAACTCCGAACACAACTTCAATTTTAATAACATTCATCATTAATATTATAACTCACAATATTTATCAACCGTGTCGTTCCACGAAAAGAGGGGCTTTACAATAAGGATTTCTCCTATCATGGTAGCGTAATTAGGTGACCAAACCTCTCCTTGATGAACTTCTAGACATTGTAAATATTACAATTTAATAATATGAATAACTTTTGTCGTCTCAATTATTGATTTAATAAAATAACATATTATGCGGATGATACTATGACAATAATCGAATCAATAATATGAGAGATATGATCAAAGAATTATCGTAGCAATAATTGAGTATAACCGAGTGACTTCTCACGTAAAGCATCAATAATCAATACCGTGTGTTATTATGCAACCACGCCAGACATCAGATTTCTTTACTACGGGTAGTTCAACAAGAATGTGTGGTAAAACTTCCGCCGTTATTTTCATAAAATATTTTTGTCATTTTTTTAATCCAAACAATAATTCCGTTGTGGGGTCCACCAATGATTGTCTTAGATGTCGAATATTCCCTCGCTAAAACGAATATTCCCCACCAATCGAATATTATATAACAACTTGCGTACTTTGCAAAATTTGTAAATATTACCCACAACTATAACATTATATCAAATCCACACCATAATATTCAAAAATATATTTCGAGAATAATCTTTATTCAAAAAGTTGGGGTCTTACAACCTCCCTTCTTATGAAATTTTGTCCTCGAAATTAGGGTGCGACGGTATGTCGAAGAGGTAAGGATATCTTGATTTCATCTCGATTCTAACTCCCGTGTCATTTCTTCCACATCGTGGTTTCTCCACAAAACTTTGACTTGAGATATAACCTTGGGCGTAGAATATGATCCTTTTATCCAAGATTTTAACAGTAACTCTTCACACGTTAAATCTTCCTCTATCTCTTCCGGTTCTAATTCAATAATGTGGTTGGTCTTTCACATATTTACGTAACATAGATATGTGAAAAGCGTTATGAACACGAGACATACTTAAGCGGTAAAGTGAGTTTATACGCCTACGAGTTCCTACTCGATCGAGGATTAAAATGGGCCAATGAATCGAGGGTTGAGCTTTCCTCTCTTTCCAAATCTTGTAACTCCTTTCCATGGAGCAACACGTAACAACACATTATCTCCAATATCGACTTCTACGTCCTTTCGATGTAGATCAGCATAACTCTTTTGTCGATCTTGTGAGGTTTTTATACGTTGTCGGATCATTTGTATCTTTTCTGTAGTCATACGTACCAACTCCGGTCCCAACAACTTTGCTTCACCCACCTCATCCCAGCATACTGGAGAACGACACTTTCTTCCATACAACGCCTCAAATGGAGCCATGCCAATACTTGCTTGATAACTATTGTTGTAGGAAAACTCCACCAATGGTAGGAACTTATCCCAACTTCCCCTGAAGTCAAGGACACGAGTCTTAATAGATCTTCAAGAGTTTGAATGGTCCTCTCCGACCGCCCGTCTGTCCCGAGGATGATATGCCGAAAGCTAAATCAGAATCCGCGCTAATAGCTTTTTGCAAACTAACCCAAAATCTTGAAGTGAATCTTGGGTCTCGATCGTAAACTATGGATCTTGGCATACCCATGCGATCTTACAATCTCGTTTATGTACGCATACAAGCAAGATGTTCAAGTGTATAAGTTTCTCGATGTCAGTAAGAAATGAGCAGACTTGGTCAATCTATCAACAATGACCCAAATCGCATCTATGCCTTGAGAAACCTTGGGAAGACCAAGAATTGAAATCCATGGTAATGTGCTCCCACTTCCATTCCGGAATTTTAAGTGGTTGCAATGGACCTTTTGGTACTTGATGTCTCGCTTTGACTCGTTGACACGTTAGACACTTGAGATAAACAACGCTATCTCTCTCTTCATATTGCCCCACCAAAATGTATGTCAAGATCATGATACATTTTGGTACTCCCGAGATGGATTGCAAACGGTGTGTTGTGCGCCTCCATCATGATTTTATACTTTAAATCAGGGTCGTTAGGAACATAAAGTCTGGAGTTGACTCGAAGTATTCCTTCCTCAATGATTCTTGCTCCCAGATATAGCACCTTCTTGACTTTCTTTTTCATATGCATTAGCTCTGTGTCCGTAGCTTGAAAGCAGCTTTTAACTTTATAGATTAAAGCCTGTTCACTCGTCGTATGTTTGCCATCGTCATGTGGGTCCCTGGAGTCTTTAACTCTATCTCCATCCTTTGCAAGTCATACAAAATGGGCCTTTGCGTTGACAATATCGCACTCTTACTCGCATATGATCTTCTACTCAATGCGTCAGCTACCACGTTCGCTTTTCCAGGATGGTATTGGATGGTATGATCATAATCTTTCAACAATTCAAGCCAACGTCGTTGTCGCATGTTGAGTTCCTTTTGAGTGAAGAAATATTTGAGACTTTTATGATCCGTAAAGATTTCCACTTTCTCCCCATACAAGTAATGCCTCCAAATTTTAAGTGCGAAAATGACATCTGCCAACTCTAGATCATGAGTAGGATAATTCCTCTCATATTCTTTGAGTTGCCGTGAGGCATAGGCTATGACTTTCCCATGTTGCATGAGAACACATCCTAACCCTTTGCCCGAAGCATCACTGTAGATGACAAATCCTTCCGAGCCAGATGGTATTGTCAAAATAGGTGCTGAAATGAGTCTCCTCTTGAGTTCTTGAAAACTCTTCTCACATTCCACGCTCCAACCGAATTTTGTATCTTTTCGAGTCAGCTGAGTTAATGGAGTAGCGATTTGAGAAAACCCTTCTACGAATCTCCGATAATAACCAACTAAAAGCGTAGAAAGCTACGACTTTATCCATCGATTTAGTTTGCTCTCAGCTTTGAATTGCTTCAATCTTTGCCGGGTCAACAGATATCCCATGATTTGATATCACGTGCCCAAGGAATGCAACTTTCTCAAGCCAAAACTCGCATTTCTTCAACTTGGCATATAGCTTGTTTTCACGAAGCTTTTGGAGTATCAGCCTCAAGTGTTGCTCATGATCTTCACGGCTTTTGGAATATATGAGGATGTCATCAATAAAGACGACCACAAAATGATCCAAATATTCTTGAATACTCGGTTCATCTTATCCAAGGAGGCCAAGAGGAGCATTAGTCAATCCAAAGGACATGACTAGAAATTCATAATGCCCGCATCGAGTTCTCAAGGCGGTCTTTTGAATATCCTCGCTTTAACCTTCAAATTGATGATATCCGTAAATCTAAGATCGATCTTTGAAAAAATTGTGCTCCTTATAACCGATCAAACAGTCATCAATACGTGGCAATGGGTACCTATTTTTGATGGTGACATGATTCAACTCCCGATAATCAATACAAAGTCGCATACTCCCATCTTTCTCCTTCACGAATAGTAACAGGAGCACCCCAAGGAGACGTCTTGGGACGAATGAATCCAATGTCTAACAATTCTCGCAGAATTGGGTCTTTAACTCTCGAAGTTCAATAGAGCCATTCGATATGAGGCTTTAGAAATGGGTTTTGTACCGGTTTCAAGGTCGATACAAAATTCAACTTCACGCCGGGGTAGGCTGGGGAAGTTCTTCAGGAATACGCAAAAAATTTATTAACAATAGAAATATCCTTCAAATCTGACGTATTTTTGTTTAAATCCGTGACATGAGCTAAGAAAGCTTGACATCCGTTTTTCAATAATCAAATAGCTTTATGGCTTGAGATGTCCGTGATTGATTTTAATGGTTTAGTCGCTTGAATTCGCATAATAGGTTTATTAGGAATATGAAAGCTAACAACCTTCATTTAAAATAATCAATTTGAGCATGATGAGTAGTTAACCAATCAATCCCTAGAATCACGCCAAATGCAAGTATTTTTAAGGAGATAAGATCGACAGGTAACGTGCGGTTACCGATTTGAATCAAACAAGACTTATAAACAGTGGATGTAATGAAGGTTTCTCCTAATGGAGTTTCAACAGATAAGTCAAAGTCTAATTTTTCCGGAGTCAAATTTAAACGTTGAGCGCAAGTAGGAGAAATAAAAGAATGGGTAGAACTGGTATCAAATAAGTTATAGACTTCACTAGAGTTTATGATAAGCTTACCCGTGATAACCTCGTTCGGGTTCCTTGCTTTCTGGGAGGTCACAACAAACGCTCTCCCTTGCACTACCGGCTTTGACTTTTTGTGGGGGAGCCTTTGGTGCCTCCATCCTAGTGAACTTGTCTTGGTGAATGACAAAATCGAGCCTAAGTGACCTTCCCTTCCAAAATTATAACATGCTTTTGACTGGCATCGTATATTTTGACCGATGTGTCCCTCCCTCCGCATTTGAAGCATATGATAGGTGGTCGTTTCTCCTTCCTTAACAACGGGTCTTTGGTGTTTGACGTCTTTCCATTATTGTTGAATCTTCTTTCTTGAAATGTCCATTTTATTGTCTTGGCTATGATTACCACCCAAGTGGTTACCATTTCTGGAATGTTGATTCCCTCCACGTTTGTTGTCACCGCTTCGATGACTGATACCACTGGTATTTTCATGCTGCCGGCTGCTTTTTCTTGGTTGCGTTGACTTGTTACCGGGCTCCAATAACTGAGCCCTATTTACAACATCTGAGTACAAACACAGTTTATGAGAAATAAGATATTGACGTATCTCCAATTTCAAACCTCTTAAAAACATTCGTGTCATTCGCTCCTCATTATCGACCAAATGGGATGCAAACCGGGATAACTCCGCAAATTTAGCCTCGTATTGCAACACAGTCATATTTTTTTGCTACAACTTGATAAACTCCACCTCTTTCATGTGACGAATACTTTCGGAAAAGTACTTGTCGTTGAATAGCTCTTGGAACTTCTCCCAAGACATCTTGAAAGGCCAGTGGAGTACGCTTTTCTGATTTCCACCAGTAATTTGCCTCTTCACACAACATGAAGGTGGCGAAGGGAACCTTTTGCTCCTCGGAGCATCCCAAGACATCAAATATCTTGGTGATCTGCTTTATCCATGCTTCAGCCTTAAGTGGTTTTGGCTCTCCAATAAACTCCGGTGGTCCCAGCTCCTTGAACTGTTTAGCGGTAACCGTCCGAGAGTTTCTAGTGTTTCCACCTATATTTTGGATCGGAGCCGCTCTCGCCTGATGTTGCATGAATTACATAAAGCCTCTGAACATTCCATCGTTCATTATTTGGTCAGTGTTGTTGTTTGCATGAGGATTGTCGCCTTCCTGATGCACATTATTCTGATTGTTGATCCGTGGAGACTCAATGGTCTCTTGTGCTCCATTGTTATTCTCAATATTATCGGATGCCATTTTCAAATACTGCCACAAAACAAGGGTTAATTGACATGCAACATATTATCCATATACTCTGACCAACCAATTAAATACCAAATAAACTTAGGTTGGTCATACTAGCGAAGGAATTCCTCGTCTCTCCCCTCCTAGTTCTAGTCTCACATCTTAGTCAGAGATCATATACCTAAACTTTGATACCAACTGTGACGCCCCCAAAATAGGTATACATCACCTATTCTGAGTAGTCAAATACATGGTACAGAATACAAATACAACTTAATTATACAACTGTCGTGTAAAGTACGACAAAACATAAGCTGTGAGTTTTAATACAAATCTTGTCGTCTAGACAATATACAAACTCAAATTCAATATTATTACATTTATTTTCCACTATTTCACTGAATAGTGAAGACTACTAATGCTATCATCTGGTTCGTAACTCCGTTCCCCGACTAGTCCCTGCTACGTTCTCATTTCCTAAAGAGAACAATAAAAGTAAAAGGGTGAGCTCAACTAGCCTAGTAGGAAATATTATGACTAAGATAATGCAGAATATATTATTGTTAGCCTTCAACAGTGTTAAACTGGTACAATATAACAACCATCAAGTTTAACTACAGCGGAACAAGCAATCCATTAAAAGAGTCAAGTAAAGAATAAAATCTACTATCTTTTATGATTTAGAAGGTTTTTCATCACTTTTATCGCTGGGACTCAGCTTAATAAATAATCCACATCATCGAATCACCCCTGCACTACGGCCAAAGACATTCTTTAGTATCACGACCACAATTATCCATGCACTACGGGCCAAGTATATTTGTGTATTCATTAATGGTCATGATCATGCCAACAACTGTCCATCAATGCACTACGGGCCAATGAGGACTTTTTCCACATCATTTATAACATTACGGCCATGATTACAATCAATAATCCTCGGTCATAATCATACCAAGTCCATCTATGCACTATAGGCCATGATGACTTTCAACAAAATATAAACATGAGGATGATGACAATGATATACTCTAATTCAATAAAACAAGTTCAAGAATTAATTTATCCGAGGAACTAATAACGCCCAAATTGTTAACATGATCACGCTTTATAGAGTAAAATTCAAGAATGCTCGTAAGAATATTTCCATGAAAAGATATTGGATGAAGCGTAAATATCAAGGATATTCCACTAATTTCATGGAGTATAGAAGTCAACACTTTAACCAACTGAGTATAATAAGTAATAGAATAACAAAAGAAATCACCAGGGATGCGATATATACCGCATGTGCAAAAGTTATTCCAACAGAATAATAAATAACGGAATCAGTCCTAAGATAAAACGCATGAGATAGGATATTCCAACAAAATAATAAAGAGGCGGAATCAGTCCGACGTAAAACGCTTGCATACATGATATTCCAATGTAATAATAAAGGCGGAATCGGGTTGGCAGAAACGCATGAACGTGATATTCCAACAAAATAATAAAGATGAGAACTGTGTCCAGATATAGAATGCACGCAGCATGGGATGTTCATAATGATTGATAAATAATGGAACCAGTCCCACAGAACGCACATCTGAGGATGTTCCAACAGAATGATAAAAAATGGAATCACAGAAGAATTTCACCAAGTATAGGGTAGCCCACGTATACAGGTTATTCCAATAGAATAATAAAGAATGGAATAATAGAAGTTCTCTTCATAGATAAGAAAGAAATAATACTCCCTACCTTAGAAAAAGCTGGATCTTTGGAATAAGTGAGGTAGTGACTATCTCTTCTTCTTTCTATAATTTCTCTCTATAATAATCGCTCTAAAGCTTTTGTGAATTGGTGAGAATGAAGGAAGAATGAGCTTCTATTTATAGAAAAATATAGTTTCGATAATTGCACGTTTTGGGGCTCAAAAAATTACAGTACAATACCTCCAACTTTTTCTTTATTTTTAATTTAGTCATGGAAGTATTATCAAACTTGCACCACCTCCCATAATAGTAAATAATGTGATTCAATAGTAAATTATGTGAATCAATAGTTCTAGACATGTGAAAATACTGAATTACAAGATAAGACTCCATCTATACCTCCATTTTTAACTTAGTCATGCAAGTATTATCAATCTTGCACCAACTCCCCTAATAGTAACAAGAATATGAAACAATAGTATACATATGTGAACAAATAGTTATAATCATGTGAAATAATAGCAATCAATTACAATTTTATCCGGTTAAATATCTGATTGGTCAATATAACCTCCAGACATCAATTATTATCGAAATAATTGTCGATTTTCACTAACACAAATAATTCCAACACAATGAAACCATTTTTTATCAAAAATATAAATTTTGAAATTTTGAAGTTTGACTTTTCCCAAAAAAGTCAACTATTGACTTTTTGATCAAATAGTGAATTTTGGAAAATTTTGTGTTTATAGACTATTTTTACTAATTTCATCGTTCTGGACTCAAATATCATGTCCGAGTCTCCAAATTCAACTCCGAACACAACTTCAATTTTAATAACATTCATCATTAATATTGTAACTCACAATATTTATCCACCGGTCGTTCGAGGGAAAAGGGGCTTTCAATAAGGATTTCTCCTATCATTGGCGCATGATTAGGTGACGAAACCTCTCCTTTGAACTTACAGACATTGTAAATATTGCAATTTAATAATATGAATAACTTTCGTCGTCTCAATTATTGATTTAATAAAATAACATATTATACGGATGATACTATGATAATCGAATCAATAATATGAGAGATATGATGCATCGATTACTATAGCAATAATTGAGTATAAGCGAGTGACTTCTCACGTAAGCATCAATAATCAATACTGGTGCTTCTATGCAACCCGACAGCATCGTATTCTTTGTACTTTTTCTTCGGGTAGTTCAACGATTAACGATTAAAACTTCCATTTATTATTTTCATAAAAGTATTTTTGTCGTTTTCTCAATCCGACAATAATTACATTTTGGGGTCCACCAATGATTGTCTTAGATTGTATGAATATTCCCGCTAAAAGCGAATATTCCCCGAGCCAATCGAATATTATATAACAACTTGCGTGATTTTTGCAAAAAATTTTAAATATTACCCACAACTATAACATTATATCAAATCCACACCATAATATTCAAAAATATATTTCGAGAAAATTTAATCTTTATTCAAAAAGTTAGGGTCTTACAGTGGTTGCCTCCTCCCCACATGGGCCTTGATTTTGACCTAATTTTGGTTGTTTTTTTTAAAGCTAGAAAGCTTGACTAAGCTTAACCAAAACCTTGAATTTTCTTGACCAAAGTTTGACTTGTTGACTTCTTGTTTGGCTAATATAACTCCATATATATATATACACACACACACACACATTTACTTTTATTTGCACAACAATTTCAATTATATATTGTACTCGTCTATTAAAACTACAGTTATAGTTACATAACCCTAATTACAAAGCTTTCTATATTATTCTCGGATATTACATTCTAGAGTTAGTTAAGATTTTGGTCAAGCTTAGTCAAGCCTTCTAGAGCTTTTAAAAAATAAAGTCAAGGCCCTTGGGGGTAACCAGTCTCACTAACTTTCCTAATTTCATGGAGCTGACCATAAGATAACAAGTCTTGGGGGCAACCCGTCTCACTAACTCTCCCAATTTCATGGAGTTGACAATAAGATACCAAGTCTTCGGAGGCAAGTGATATTCATTATTTTGGCCTATAAATACCAAGCCTTGTTTAGCCTTCCTACACTTTATAAATTCAAGCAAAGAAATAGAGAGAGGGAGATTTCGGCAACTAGGGGGGTAAGAAGGAGAGGTCTCAAGCTAGAAGATCAAAAACAAGAATATATCTAAGAAGGAAAAGTAAAACAGGCACTCCTATAGGTAAACTGTGACGCCCCCAAAATAGGTCCACACAACACATTATGAGTCGCCAAATACATGGTACATAATTCAAATACAAACTTCATTTATACAACTATTAATTGTCGTGTAAAATACGACAAAATATAATCTGTGAGTTTCAGTACAAATATTGTCTCGTAGACAATATCCAAACTCAAATAAAGTCATCATTACAATTATTGTCACACTATTTTACAAAATAGTGATGACTACTATAATAACCATCTTGGACCATTACTCCACTCCCGGACTAGTCCCAGCTACATCCTCGCCTCCCGAGAAGAACAATGGAACCAAAAGGAAAAGGGTGAGCTCAATTGTGAGACCCCAAATTTTACGAATAAAGATTTAATTTTCTCGAAATATTTTTTTTGAATATTATGGTGTGGATTTGAGATAGTGTTATAGTTGTGGGTAGTATTTATAAATTTTACAAAGTAAGTAAATGGTTATATAATATTCGATTGGTCGGGGAATATTCTTTTGTCGGGGAATATCCGTACGATGACACAATCATTGGTGGACCCCGCAACGGAAGTATTATCGTAGTTAGAAAGCACGTAATTATCTTTTTATAAAAATAACGGTAGGAAGTGTTACCGTTAAAAGCTGTTGAACTACCTTGGTTAAAAAAATATACGATGTCTGGCGTGGTTGCATGGTAGTACACGGTATTGATTATTGATGCTTACGTGATAAGTCACTCAGTTATACTCAATTATTGCTATAGTAATTCTTTGCATCATATCTCTCTATATTATTGATTCGATTATTGTCACGAAGATCATCTCAGATAATATGTTATATTATTAAATCAATAATTGAGACGACAAAGTTATTCATATTATTAAATTACAATATTTACAAAATCTAGAAGTTCTGTCAAGGAGAGGTTTGGTTACCTAATTGCACGCCAATAAGGAGAAATTCTTATTGGAAAGCCCCCTCTTTCCTGGGAACGACCTGGTTGTTAAATATTGTGAGTTGTAATATTAATGATGAATAAGTTCGTGTTGATTAAAGATGAATTTGATAGTTCCATTGTGTTGGGATTATTAGTGTTAGTGGAAATCGACATTTATTATGATGATAATTGATGTCTGGGGGTTATATTGATAAATCGGGTAATTTATTGGATAAATGAGCAATTAATTGCTACTAATTCACATGCTTATACTATTAGGGGAGTTGGTGCAAGATTGATAATACTTGCATGACTAAGTTAAAATGGAGGTATAGATGGAGGTACTATACTATAATTCTTATTTTCACATGATCATAACTATTGGTTCACATGATTGAACTATTAATTCACATTATTTACTATTAGGGGAGGTGGTGCAAGTTTGATAATACTTGCAGGACTACATTAAAAAGGAAAGAAAAGTTGGAGGTATTGTACTGTAATATTTCGAGCCCCAAAACGTGCAATTATCGAAACTATATTTTCCTATAAATAGAAGCTCATTCTTCCTTCATTTCTCACCAATTCACTAAAGCTATAGAGCATTTATTATAGAGAGAAATTATAGATAGAAAGAAGAAGAAGTCTGCTACCTCACTATTCCGGTATCGATTTTTCTTCTAAGGTAAGGGATATTATTTGTTGTACTGTAAAGGGTATTAAGGGGTATTCATGAAGAGAACTTACATTATTCCATTCTTTATTATTATGTTGGAATAACCTATATATATCAATCCGCATACATGGTGAAATTCTTACATTATTTCATTCTTATTATTACATTGGAATAACTTTGCTTTTATCTGAAATAACGCATACATGGTGAAATTCTTCTAAATATTCCATTATTATTATTGGAATTATTATTCATGCAAATTCGGAATATCCGTCGTCACATGCGCTTATGCGTTCTGTGGGACTGGTTCTATTATTTATTGTTACGTCGAAATATATCATACATGCGTTTACATGGGACTGGTTCCATTATTTATTATTTACGCCGGAATATCTCATGGTGCGTTTACGCGTGACTGGTTCCATTATTTATTATACATTGGGAATAACCTATCATGCGATCTATCGCATGCATGGTGAATCATACATTATTCCATTCTTTATTATTACGTTGGAATAACTTTGTCATGTGGATTACCACATGCATGGTGAATGATCCTTTATATTCATTCCTTATTAAATTGTGGAAATGATCATTTACGTGGATTATGATGAAAGTCATAATAAAAGCATTGGTGATGAAAATCATGGGTATATGTAGTATTAGTAAGTGTTATGATGAGTTATGTTGGTTATTATGTGAAAACATAAAAGTTTCTTAGAAATCACATAGGGTTGAAAAAAATCAGATTTTGGTGAAAATGGAACATGAAATTCAATTGACCATATCTCCTATTATATTTTGAATTTTTGAGTGTGGTCAAGTTCTAGAGTTAGATCTATGAGTTTCCTAACTTATCCAAGTGGAATCACTAGAAAAGGTATTGTAGATTTTCTTGTGGACTGATTTTAGCAAAGCACGAAAAAGTGAAAAATGGGAAAAAACTATTGCCCAGATTTTTAAAAGGGCATTTTTGGCCACTTAATTTGTGAGAAAAATTCCGGCCTTTTGGGACATGAAAGTATATGGTATAAAGAACCTCCTGTCCAAAAATGAGCTCATACTGACTTAAAATGAGCAAGTTATGACTATTTCAATATTTAGGTTTTTTTGACGAAAAATGCTATAACTGGTGTTCTATAACTCCGATGACCATGAAATTTAAACTGGAAGCTCACGTTAACATGTGTAAGATCCTGCCAAGATTTGGGAATTTCTGGAGTTAAACTTGAGGTGGAAAATTTCTTAAGGAATTAATTAGAAATTAATTTTTGAAAAATAGTAAATGAATTTTAAAAATTCTGAGAAAAATATATGTTCAATATGGGACTATATTTTGCTAAATTCCAGAAAAGAAATATTTTTGGGACTAATTTGGTATTTTTCATGAAAATAATCTAGTTATGAGTAAATGAGTTAAATATGTTATATGAAGTAACAAAATTGGAGAATAGAATTTTACGACTTGGGAATCCTATATAGGGTATATGCAGATTTTTAATAAGGGATTTGATCATTGGTGATAAAATCTTATGAGTATGACATTTTTGAATGATTAAATGCATTATGTGGTAAAGTGTAAACAATTGAAATAAATTGTTTATAAGTTTAAGAAGTGATTAAAATATTGTTATAATATTAATAATATTAGATTATGAGTTTATTAAGTGGTTGATAATATTTGGATAAATGTAAAGTCTTTAATATTTATCCTTGTTTTCGTTTGATTAATGCTTATATCATTGTCATCATCCACATGCTTATATGGTGATGAAAGTTATCTTTGGCTTACATGCAAAGATGGACTGTTGATTATTGAATTGTATATCTTTGGCTTACGTGCAAAGATGGACTGTTGATTATTGGTTTTATACTTGTATATCTTTGGCTTACGTGCAGAGATAGACTTGGTATGATTATGACCAGGGATCATTCGGTATAATCATGACCCGTAATGTTATAGATGATGTGATAAAAGTCCTCATTGGCCAGTAGTGCATTGATGGACAGTTATTGGTATGATTATAACTAGGGATTATTCGGTATAATCATGACCATTGATGATTACATGAATATCCTTGGTCGTAGTACAGGGATGATTCGATGATGTGGATTAATTATTAAGTTGAGTCTCAGCGATAAAAGTGATGAAAAACCTTTTAGATCATATAAGATAGTAGATTTTATTCTCTACTTGACTCTTCTAATGGATTGCTTGTTCCACTGCAGTTAAACTTGATGTCTATTGTATTCTATCAGTTTAACATTGTTAAAGGCTAATGATAATTTATTTTGCATTATCTTAGTCATAATATTTCTTACTGGGCTAGTTGAGCTCACCATTTTTGCTTTCATTGTTCTCTTCAGGAAATGAGAACGTAGCCGGGACTAGTCGGGGAACGGAGTGATGGTCCGAGATGGTGTAATAGTAGTCCTCACTATTCTGCGAAATAGTGTGATAATAAATGTAATGAGGACTCCAATGAGTTTGTATATTGTCTAGAAGACAATATTTGTATTAAAACTCACAGTTCATGTTGTATATTTAAGTTTGTATTTGTATTTTGTACCATATATTTGGCGACTCAGAATGAGTGATGTATACCTGTTTTGGGGGCGTCACATCAACTAGCCAAGTAAAGAATATTATGACTAAGATAATGTAGAGCAAATTATCTTTAGTCTTCAACAGGAAAAAATCTGATAGAATACAATATACAATAAATTTTAGATCAACAACTGCAGCGGAAGTAGAGCATGATGTCTACTATCTTCTATGATTTAAAAATCCATCATCAATATTTTATCCATGTAACACCAATCAATAATATCTTCTGATCAACGAATTATCTATACACTTCGGGCCAAAGATAATCGTTTGTATCACCAGTGGTCATGATTATGCCAACACATGTCCATCTATGCACTACGGGCCAAAGATGACTTTCACCACAAACATTTATCTGTAACATTAAAGTTCATGATTATACAAATACACAATTCCTGACCATAATCATACCAAACAACAATCCATCTTTGCACTATGGGTCAAAGAAGACTTTCACCACAATATAAGCATGAGAATGATATAAAGAATCAATCAAGTGATATCAAAGATAAATATTAGAGATTTATATTTCAATTTAGCCAAAGTTCATAATATCCAAATTGTCAACATAATAACTAATTGTGGAGTAAAATTCAAGAATAATATTCATGTATCAAAATAATTTGGATAGAAAAGAAAATTAAATTCTATTGTGAATTGTACTTATGAATAGTATCGTATGAATAGTACCATATAAATAGTACCCATGAATAGTACCGTATGAATAGTACCCATGAATAGTACCCCGACATAAAAAGATTAAAATTTATTAAGAAAGTTCAGACCAATATTCCAGTGAGAAATGATATTAGATAAAGCGCAAACCTTAAGGAATTTCTAATCATTTCACGAATTATAGAAACAATACTTACCATAGTAAGTTTAAATTTATGAGTATGAAATGAAATAATATCACTTATATAATATTGAATATGAAAGAAAATGATATTCCTTACGAGTATTGAAATAAAATAATATCATTTATCTTAGTAGAAACTAGATCTGACTTGAAATATCATATATTATCCTGAGAAAATCTTGCACTAAAAACTATACTCAAAGTATTCTTATACTTAAAAGAAATACTCACAATATTGTAGTAGGAACGCTTAAAATTTTTGGTGTGTTTAGGATGGAGGGTTACGCCCCCTTTTATAGTGCAACTTCGGAGGGGAAAAAAAACAAACTGCTTAACTTTGCCAAACCTTTTCTCTTTCTCCGCCTAACTTTCTTTTCTTTCTTTCTCTGCCTAACCTCTCATTTTCCAATGGTTGAGGGCCCACTAAATTTGGAAAACAAAATAATTGCAGGAGATGGTTTTGTCACTAATTAGGAAAGAATAAGTGCACGGAAGTTTTGAAAAGAAAGAATTCAAAATCAAATGTTAACATTCACTCCACTTTTATTCACATGCTGAAAATTATATATTATAATAATATTATTGTCATTTAAATTATAAAAAATTATATTATTATATTATCACATTATAATGTAATATTATAATAATATATTTGAATGAATATTTTATCGGAGAAGATAATTGTGATTCCATTGAAAAATATGTCAAACTTTCAACAAATGTTTCATGCTAAATTCCTTCATTTATATCAAAATTGAACCAATATCCACCACATAATAATTATTCACAATTAATATTATAAATTCACAATATTAACAACCATATCATACCCAGGAAAGAGGGAGCTTTCCGATAAGGATTTATCTTTATTGGTGCGCAATTATATAACTTAACCATTTTCCTCGACATAACTTTCTAGACATTGTCAATAATGCTAACTAATAATATTATTCAAATAATATAAAATATTGTGCAGATGTTACTGTAACAATTATTGAATCAATGATATGAGATACTATGCAGCAACTACTATGACAATTATTGAATACTAAGTGACTTCTTACGTAAGAATCAATAATCAGAGATCTTGCTTACTTTGAAAAATTTACATATATCACTCATAACTATAACATTATATCAAATCAACACCTTATTATTCAAAATAATATTTAGAGAAATTAAATCTTTATTCATAAAAAAATGGGGTCTTACATAAACCCTAAAACTATTCTAAATCTAATTTTTCTTATGAAGAACCTTGATCTATGTTAATAAACCTATACATGATGGATCTTGGTTAATGTAGATACCAATGATCAAGGAAAAATTTTAAAAAAACAAAAAAAGTTTAAACTAGTTTAGGTTGAAAACACAAATATAACCCGAAAATGGAACATTAATCCTAATGAATAATGCTTTTTTGAGTGAGGCTTGTTGGGGTTGATACCTCTTAGAGTTATGTAAACACTGCAAAAATATTGGAACTTAAATTTCTTGTAGATTAATTATGGTGATTTTTCTATTCAAAATAGTAAATTGATAAAACTTTCTGCCCTAAATTTTCAGTTGCATTTAGCAAAAAAAAAATCAGGTGACAGTTTTGGATGGTAAACTTGTTTAATAAATTATTCCTTTTCAAGGGTTGATACCTTACGGTATAAAGTGTGTCATGTCCAAAGATGAACAAAAATGGACTTGTGGTGAAGGATTTATGACCAAAACAAAATTGGATATTTTAAAATTAAAGCAGTTATAACTTGAGTTCTATAACTCATTTGAGGATGAAATTTAAAGTGGAAATTCTCTCTGATGTATAATCTACTATCCAAATTTCATAATTTTTAGAAGTAATTTCGAATTATAGTAAATATTGTAATTTTGGACAGAAATGACCCTTAAATAAATATTAAACAGTGATGGAAAAATCAGAAAACATTTAAAATACAATTAACTATGTGGGGAAAGAAGGATAAAAATTAATAAATTAGTTAAGGAGATTTAATGGACAAAATAGAGTTAAAAAAATTAATTTAAATAAAATTGAAGAATATCTATAATATAATTTTATCGGTTAAAACATGTTAATATGGAACGTATGAGCTTAAGTAAGTGTTAATCACACATTTTTATGGTGAGGTTCTAGAAATGGTATGAGGGGATGCACGAGATCGAGTTTACGTTAAAAGAAATTACCGAAACGGAATAATTACCGACAGTAACTATTAATAATAATAGTTAAGTTAATTGAATAAATCTTTATGGATATTGTAGGTAATCATTTTGAAAGAATTAATAACATGAGTGCGCAATTATATAACATTACCCCTTTCCTCGATAAAATTTTTTAGACATTGACAATAATACTAACTAATAATATTATTCAAATAATATAAAATATTATGTAGATATTACTGTAACAATTATTGATCAATTATATGAGATTCTATGCAGCAACTACTGTGGCAATTATTGAATACTGAGTGACTTCTTACGTAAGAATCAATAATCAGAGATAGTGTGCAATACCGCTTACTTCTTGTGCAACCAATGCAGACATCTTGTACTTTATCACTTTGGGTATTTCAATAATTGACGGTAAAAGTTTTGTCGTTATTTTTTATAAAAAGGTTATTTTTGTCGCTTTCTATATCTGGCAGTTATTCCGTTATGTGGTCCACCAATGATTGCGCCGTCGTACGAATATTCCCCGATAAAAAGAACATTCCCCGACCAAACGAATATTTTATGACAACTTGCTTATTTTGGAAAATTTGCACATATCACCCATAACTATAACATTATATTAAATCAATACCTTATTATTCAAAATAATATTTATTGTTTGGTGTGTGAGTCATTGTAAGGCATGTATGACATCTAATAAATACATTAGACAAGGACTAGCCACATTATTTTGATGAAACTGAATATATCATGTGTCCTAAATATATCGTCTCTTTTATTTTCCCTTCTTCATCTATTTTCTGTGCCTTTTATTGACTAAAACTCTCTGTGGAGTGTGAAAAATTAAAATTTTTGTAAATGGGCATATTTTTATGAATCAAATAGAGTAACAATTAAATAA
This sequence comes from Panax ginseng, assembly GCA_020205605.1. NCBI lineage: Eukaryota > Viridiplantae > Streptophyta > Magnoliopsida > Apiales > Araliaceae > Panax > Panax ginseng. The sequence goes on along the minus strand of CM035148.1, from coordinate 118,657,342 downwards.
AAGAACTACCATAGCAATTAAAAGAGAATATAACTACATTTATTCATTTCAATAAAAACATATAAAAAAAAATATGCTCAAAATGCTAAGCCTGATTCCCCTAATTAATTTCACTAATAAACCTATACTACTAAAACAAAATCTAAACATTCCACTAATTAATTTCACTACTAAACCTAAACTACTAAAAAAAAAATCTAAATAACTATTTCTTCATGCAAATGGGCCGGAAGCAGAACAAGCATCTTTGATGAAGATGGGAACGAACCTATCATCAAAATGAGAAATTATTGAAGGGCACTTCTTATGGAGATCTGCAATTTCATCACAACAGTTATCTTCAGTGGGCTCATGGAACCATGGTGATAAAAACTTTTTCTTTACACAAACGGCCAGGCCCAACTTGGCCTTAATGCAGTCTGGGCCGCCAAAAGGTTGGTTCTTTTTGGGCCCTCTCACGAGCTCCTAGGCCTTGAGGAATGACCAATGCCATGGAGAAAACAAACACAAGAACAAGAAGAGCAACTGAGATCTTCATGCTTTTCTTTTTCTCTCTCTAAATAATTTTGTTTTGAGTAGTGAATTTGATGGTGTAATTAGTGCATGTATTTATAGGAGTTGGGAGGCAATTGTAGATAATAATGAAATTATCTAATTTCACTAGATAATCTTTATCTTTCTATTTATTTATTTTTTGTGTTGATAACTCACGTATTTAGATTGAGTTTAATTTGTTACAGACATCTTAATCTTAATACTGTTAATGATCTTATTATTAGTTTTTTTTTATTTGATATAAAAATTCATATATAAATCACTTAGAATCTAGATCATTTATCCTTATCATGTCATTTGGAGGATTTGGTTTATGGTAAATGATTATCTTAAGGTAGTAATCCAGTAACAACCCTAATCAGGTATTCAAGTGCGTCACAAAAATGCAACGCTCTTGAGCATGCTTGGTGCACTTGTTTTCATCACGTGACATGCACATGTCATGGAAAGAATCACAATGACCAAATTAAGTTCAATAGAAGTATATATACAACGTAATGATTCATAACATGTATTTATTGTGCCTTATTTATACCATTAAAAATAAGAAGGAACGGTCAGAATTAAAAATCGATATCCTCTATTAACAGTAGTGAACGGTAAAAAAAACACTTAGCTTTCGCTAATCAGAATAAGGAATTGAAGGGTTTAAGATTTATTAAACGAATTTATTAACCAGGAGTTAGGGTTTGAGTTTATTGAAGTTGAGAAAGTATATATAATTGTAAAATCTAAACCTGATTAATAAACCCTAAATGTAATAAGGTCTGCTACTATTAATAACCAACGCAAAATATTTTTACAGATTTCACTATTAATATATATATATATATATATATATATATATATATATATATATATATATATGTAATCGATCAAGTGAGGACTTTTACTTTGTTAAAATGCGGATTTTTTTTTTTTTTTTTTAAAACAACTTAAAAAATATTTAATATTTTATGGAATCGATATTTTTCATAATATAATATTTTGACGTGATTTGAATACCTATACCAAAAATGGTGGTATAGTCTCGCATGCATCGCATGCACTGCTTTGTTTTGTTATACGATATCAAATCACATCCAAAACATTGTATTATGAAAAATTTCAATTCCATAAAAATTAAACTTTTTTTAGTTATTTAAAAAAACCAAAAAAACCAAAAAAAAAAAAAGTCCGCATTTTAACAAAGTAAGAGAGTCCTACACGATTCTGATCGATCCCTATATATATATATATATATATATATATATATATATATATATATATATATATATATATATATTGGGTAAGGGATACCTAATCCATTCTAAGACTTTATTCAATGGTTTGTAATTGATAACTAGACGAGGTACTCCTCTCTCTTTTTCTGCTTCTTTGTTGACATAGAAGGCAGGACAAGACCAGAGAGATTTACTGGGTTTAATAAGACCTTTACTAAGGAGATCATTGATTTCCTTTTTACAAAGCTCTACTTGTTCATGATTCATTTGAATAGAGTTCCGCCTTAGTAGAATTAAATGTTCTTTAAATTCCTAAAGATATGGAGCCTAACCATATGCTTTTTCCGTTGCGAGAAAGCATTGGGAGAGTCGTAACAAAGGTTATCCTTTAAATAGATTTTAAATCTTCAATTTGCTCTTGAACCTTTTTACTCAGAAGTTGCTCTTCAATTCGTTTATATTTAATTTCTTCTTTCAAAATTTCAAATGTGTTGTTTTACAATTGAGTAGATTTAATGATTTAGAGATAGATTCTTCATGAATGAATTTTAAATCCTCTCTTTTGGTTTAATAAGAAATTTGAATGTTATTTTCTTTCCTAAGTGTTCAACTTAGACCTTCATTATTAGTAGTAAATGGGTAAAGTAAATATATAAATGGTAATCCTAAGATGACCTTATCAAGAAGATTGCTAATTAAAACAAATGATGTTTTAAAACACATATTATCTTGACAGATATGAACCTTAGGCAATTTATATTTAATTTCCATTCGACTACCATTAAATTGAATTTAATCTTTCAATTGGTTTTCTTAAAATACTTGGTTGGGATTAAGCCTTTTGTATATGATTTAAATCACTTTTTGTATCAACCAGAAGAGAGTAAAGTCGTATGGAGAAGCTTTTATCAACAACTGTGTTAATCGAGACATACCATTTTTGAATGGTAATATCTTTGATTCTTTTAAGTGTAAGCCTCTTGTATAACTTAATCGATTCATCTTTAACTCCAGATGATTCTCGGTTCATCGAGATTTTCATCACTAGATGTGGAATCATTAATCAAGATCCGACTTTTATCATCAAAATCTTTTCTTAAATTGGAAACTTCTAGTTTTAAATTAGCAATATCTTTTTAAGTTTATTAACTTCTAGATTTAATTACGAGAGTGACTTCTTTAACAGAGATTTAAATCTTTCCAATGTTTTATCGAGGCTAAAATTGGTTTTCTTTAGCTTAAAGAAATCATCATTACTATTATCTTTGTTTAATAAATCTTTTAATTGTTTAGTATACTGAGCTTTTAGTTTAGGATCAGTAATTTTACTGATTAGTTCAATTAACAAAGAGCTTTCTTCATCATCTTTGTTAAGTACATTAACTCTTTTAAGTAAAGAATTCTCATTGCAATTATCGGCACAAATAGTGACTTCTTCTGTGTCACTGCTTGATAATATATCTATTTTAGAAAAATTAGAGATTGAAGAACCTTCATCATTACTAACGTCGTTCTCAATTCTCATAAGTTCTAATATGTGTTCAGTATCTTCACTAGAGATATTTAAATGATTTAGTTTTTGTTTTATTTTACATTCACTTTTATAATGACCCTTTTGCGCAATTGTGGCAAACAACTTTACTCTTTATCGTATTTTTGGACTTAGATTTTTTAATATGTCTTTTATTAGTGGTTTTAGGCTTATTATAATAATTGTCTTGATTTTTATCTTTGTGGTAACTTCGCTTTCTTCTATGATGTTTAGTATTTTGTGAGATTCAATATGTTTATGCCTATGCTTCCTTCCGAGAGGAGCTATGGCGAGAAGCCATATTGTTCATGTAAAGTGCCTAACTCATATTTGGCCTTTTTCTTGTCTTTACTAGCTTTGTTTGGCTAATCTAAAATCAATACACATTTTAATCCAATCTTTTGAATATAACTAATTATATCACCATATGTTAAGTTATCATAGTCAATATAACCAAGATTTTTACTCAATTCTTCACGAACTTTGTGGGCAAACAATGAAGGTAAACCATTGACAAATTTTCTTTCCAAAATAGTTTATTGCTATCATTCATGTAACATATATCTCCGGAAGTAAAACATCTTTGTACCATCTAAAGTCGCTTAGAGTGGGACAAATGAGATTACTTAACCGATCGTGAATTCGCTCAATTGATATTATCGGGAATACCGAGATAAAGTGTTTTATTATGGTAAATATAAGTGTATTAACTCCATCTGGTGGACCAACACCAAGCTCTTCATTGAAGATAGGGTTGCCATCATCATCCAATTGGACAGCATGGATTATTGATATTTTAGTATCTTCAGTGAGATATTTTTCCCACCAAGATCTTAGGATACCAGTGAATCCACTAACTATCAATTCAACAATGTCTGGTTGAGACAAATTATTGAATTTAGTTATGTAATCGTTTCTTACCATGTACATATGATTCAATTTATTTAAAATTTCTTGTTCACTAAACCCATCAATGTTCCATTCATAAATTTTATTAGATGAAAGAGAACTGCTGTTTATCTAGATTCCTCTCTTGAACTGTAAATCGAGGAGTGGGTGCAGAGTACCAATTCCTAGTTATCACGTTCTTTTTCAGTGGGGTGATTAGATCTGAATAAATGTCTTTTTTCCTTATTAGATTTGGAATTAAAATCTTTTACCAGATTGTCCCAATCTAATACGAACTCTTTTTTAATGACTCTTAATTGATTGTTAATAGGAATATCGAAATCTGACTGAGTGGGCATCACAGAAAAAGTGGGAGAAGAAGAATCTTCTTCTTCTACAAAATCTTTTTGAGCATAACAGGGATGACTAGCTTGGCCTTGATTAAGAATACCTTTTAATTTAATGTCTTTAACTGAAGAATTACTGAGTACTTCAGTATCTCTTCGAACGTAAGACGAAGGAACTGAAGAACTAGTAAAGTCTTCAATAATGATCGGTCTTTTTGGTACGTTCAAAACTTATCTTGATAGTTCCATCATCGGAAAATTGCCTAACGTTTTCTATATTTAATAAATTATTAATTATAGGTTGTTGAGGTATTTCATTAGGTAAAGTCCATCGACTAGGAGCGTAATATCTTTCCAAAGAATTGTTCTTGGGACTTGAATATTAGCATCAGTAGTAGAACTTTGAATTAACACTGTTAAATCTTTAGGACTTTTATTTAAAGCATGAACATTTAAATTTGTTTTCATTGTTTTATAATAAATCCTATAAATTAAAGCAATTGGCTGTGATCCCTCAATCATGTGAGTGATTTCGCCTGAAGTTTTAATGTTAAATGTTAAAGCTTTTAGTAAATGTTGATCACTAAGGCTCAGGGTGAAATCAGGAAAGCAATTAAAATGGATGGTCCATTATGCATTTTGACTCCATTGCCTTATTATTATGGGGTGGTAATTCAAGAACCTAGCATCTCTAAGACAGAGATAGATGCATGAATTAATTCCTTGATGTTTAATGGTTTAACTGCAACTTGAACTAAGCCAATATGAATAAAATTGTAACCCCTTTTCCTATGTTTTTTAATAACATCAGGGTCAAGAAGACTACAATTTTCATATCATTTGGGGCGGAAGCAGGTATTTAAGAAGAAAACAGGTATTTAAGAAGTGCATTCAAACAACACAATAAGATTACTAAATAAAAACAGTTTTATTGATTAAATGAAACTATATACAAACTGAAACTTAAATTATATTACTTACTAATTAAAACATTTAACTGGAGAAGAAGAGAAGAGGGGTTAAGTAGGTTAATCAGAGGAAGAAACTAAAGATTTATCTGAGAGAGAGAGCTCAGAGTCTTTCTAAGTTTCCAAGTCTGTTGAACCAAATGAGCTCTGCTTCCTTTTATAACACAAGGAAAGAGAACTGTTACAATGACTGGGGAAAAGTAAAAACATTTTACTTAAGTGGAAACATGTTACTTAAGTAAAAGTAAAAGTAAAAGTAAACAGTAACTACTTTTGACTAAATGCAAAACTTACTTTTTGAAAATCGGCCGAATGACTTTGAATGATCGACATTAGCGTATGTGAATGCAAATGCTTTGGTGAAAAGCGATTCTCTCGACTAAGTGGTACATGAAAGCGAGGAATCGCTTAAGAACAGAACTCGACTAGAATCGATAATCTTTGTTGAACTCAAAGTGAATGGATCCCGAGCATCCCGTAGGTCGATCGTGTCGTAAGGATCATAATCGCCATCATCATCTATGAATCGTCGATTGAATCACCACAGGAAGAATGATTAGAAGCCTTTTCATGCAAAGCTTCATCAATTCTTTTATTGAGTACCTGGGCAATCTTTAGTAACTCTTTACTGGTGCAATCTTTAAAATCAGAGATACTACGGGAACATGTTGAACCCGAAGGACTGACTTTGGATATTGACTTTGAGGCTGACACTGACTCTTTTTCTTTAATGGCCGGGGAACAGGCACTGACTGGGAGAGCTGGGATCGGAGCAACATGAAATTCCTGCTGAACCTGAGTAACTATTCTTTTAATGTCAAATTTATCCCATCACTTAACATAAAATAGGCGAGACACACGAGGAAGTGGATCATTGGGAATGTTATTAATTGGAGTACCTGTGGACCGCAGATGATACTCCCATTTAATAATCCAAGGGATCTTGTATTTACTGACGAAGAAAAGAGTGGGTGGAACTCCTTCATTCAATGGGATAGGTTTATAATGATTATTGAAGTGATTTAACTGAACCTTCAATGGGTCAGGAAGAAGATCATAACAAGATCCTAACCTATACCACCAAAGGACGAACCAATAAGGAAAATGACTTTTGAACTTATGGTCAAACTGGATGAACCAAGAATGACTAAGTGACTCGTTCGGTGAAGGAGAACCCTATACCAAAGCTTCAATATAATCATAGTAATAAAAATCGATGATTTTGATTTGAGAGATCCATGAGATCGGAGGATTTTTTCCCAATCGAGATCCGAACAAATTGTTTAATATACATAGAATGACAGAGGACTTTTGATTTATCATTCTGTGCATAAATGGGCTTGATGTTTCTCGACTCTTGTTTCGTAAGAATATCCTTATAGTACACAAGAGGACTTATAAGGAGCTAGAGGTTGGAAATGCCATCCGTGGGGAAAAAACTAGGCAAAGATGTTTATGGGGTCATTTTTGGGCTTCATATTGGGTTCAATATGAAATAAATAACTTTCCCATCTCGAAAAATGTACTCAGCAGGAGAATGACTAGAGTCGAGGACGAGTCCTTAGTGAGGATTCTTGAAAGGGTCAACTGGAATAATTTGATCGCCAAAGCCGAATGTATGGCTTAGGCATGGTACCGAAAACAATGAATTTATTCATGGTCCGAATAGTTAAGTTAATGGATGAGGAACCATGGCTCCTCCGGGTCGATTAAATGGGCCGGAAGGATTAACCGGACCCCTCGAGGACGATGCTCCTCTAGTGCTCATTTTGAATAAGACTGTATTAATAAATTTTAGTAAGAAAATCGGGAATTGAATTGTTACTTCCTTTGATATATTCAATTTCAAACTCAAAATGCTTAATAAAGCTTGCCATCTAGCAAAAAGAATGCTTAGAGGCTAGATTTTGGACGTCTTTTTCTAATATGTATTTTGCTGACTTACAATCAATACGAACTAAAAAATTTTGATTTAATAAATCACTTTAAAATTTAGTAATACATAAAACTAAAGAAAGTAACTCTTTTTTAATAGTACTGTAATTTAATTGTGTAGTATTCCATGCACCGGAATGAAAACGAACAATCTGTTATGGGGAATCAAGAGTTAACTTTTGTTTTAGAATGCCCCCGAAACCAATATCTGAGGGGTCAGTTTCAACAATTTTGAATGCTGAATCATTGGAAATGCCAAGACAGGGTAATGTCTTGACGTATTTTTAACTTGTTGACGATGTAAGTAATGAATGTCGGGTCCAGTATGCGATGGATTGTCTTGCAAACGCTGAAAAAGAGGTTTGCAGATCTTCCTGAGATTCTTGTAGAACTTGCCTATGTAATTAAGCGAGCCAAGAAATCTCTGCAGTTGGGTTTTGTTGGTTATCTTATCGGAAAATTTTTCAGCGAATTGAATAGCTCGTTCAATGGACTGGACTTGTCCTCTAAAAATATTAAAACCAAAAAACCTTATTCTGACTTTGAAACAGGCTGCATTTGGAAGGTGAAAGACCTAGACCATTATCTTTAATAGTCTTGAAGAATGATTTCAAGTGTTTAATGTGTTCTTCAATGGTCACTGAAAAAACAAGGATATCGTCAATATAGACGACAATAAAATAACTGAAAGGGTTCAATTTGTCATTGAGGATATTTTGAAATTCACTTAAAGCATTTTTTAGGCCAAATGCCTGAACATTCCATTCGTAATGACCGAACGGAGTGGTGAATGCTGTTTTTCCCCATGTTTTCTATTTGAGGGGAGGGAGGGAGGGAGGGGGAAGAAAAATTAATCTATCCAGAAATATCAAAATCCTAGAACTTTGCGATGCAGCTTATTTCTTTTTTTTTTGTGTGGTGTTAGGAACAAGCACATTTCAATATTTTAAATTTGGTTCACAAAAATGGTAAATGAAAGGAGAGAATTAAATGAAGAGCTTTGAATAAAAATCAAGACTCAGCAACAAGAAATCTGGAGCAATAAAAGTAAAGGGCTAGTAAAACTGAAATGAAATTTTACATCTTTTGCTCATATTTTTTCCTCGACTAATTTCCATGGTAATTTCTAGTCTTTTACATCCTTATAATCCTACTCAATCTCATATATAATAAACTTTCGCAATACATAGCAGGACTCAAAACCATAAACAACACCTATATCAGAACAATCACCACATCGGAAAGAGGCAAGGTAAAAGAAGACCAAACATTCTTTCTAGTTTCCACGTCAAAAACATTCTAATTTACAAACCAATTGTCACATACACAAAAGCTTCTAACTGAATTATCAAGCACTAGATAAATATTATGCCAACAGTAGTATGATTTCAGCACATAAAAAACTTCTCATATGACCTGTATCTTGAAGCAATATCTAACAGAAAAACTAGTAATTATGATCGTATAGTAGTAATTTAAGACGGGGCCACGAAAACAGGTACTACACTACCCCAATCAAGTAATCAAAACATCAAAACCTCTGAAAATAGTAGCAAAAAGTGTCACCACTAGCAACATTAGCTAACCATCAGGACAATACAACATTGAGATCTGTCATGCTATATCAGAATCAAAGGAATGCATTCTGTTCCAAGCGATGCTGTCAGAAGAAAACCCCTTTGATAAACTGCTAATTTGTGCCCAAAAATATTTGTACTGTTGAACTCTGTCTGCCTGAAATAAACAGAACACCATGAGAAACAAAATGAAGTATAGCATATGCGTTAAGAAAGCTAGCAGGAACAAAAATAGACGCTGTGCTTGATTGACTGCACACATTGGGCCAAATCAAGAAACTTGGTCAAACCCATAGTTGTTAAAGGCGCAAAAAAGTGTAGAGCAAGGCTACGCGCACTTTTATGCGGGGAGGTGCATTCAAAAAGGTGAGCATCTTTGGGACTAGGCTTAAGGTGCAGGGCACAATTAAAATAGACCTTATTTCTAAAACAAGGACCATGTAATATTTTTTTCATATTCTTCTCTTCCCTTGCTTTTTCCTTCTTTTTTTGTTTCTGTTGTTCTTCACCTTCTTTTATTCCCTTTTTACTTCATCTCTTTTCTATTCTTCCTCTTTTCCTCCCACTTTTTTCTTCCTTTGTAATCTTATCCTTTTTGACCCTTCCTCTGTTTTTTCTTACCCTTTTTTCCGTCTTTATTCCTCCTTTTTCTTCTATTTTTCCTTGTATATTCTTAATCCCACTCCTTCCCCTTTCCTTTTTATTCCCATGTTTTTCTTCTTCTGTTTAGTGTATATTTATGCCATATATTGTAAGTTTACATCATAACATACTTTATTTGTAGGAATTGACAGTTGTGTTGAGATAGAAATTGGGTATTGTACCATAGTTGTTAAGGCATCGCCAAGGCGTTCAGTCGGTGAGTAACACACAAGGCGTCCGTGCGACTTGAGTTTGGGGTGAAAGGCGAGCGCCTAGCCAAGGAAGTCGTCCGCCTCAGCGTCGACTTCGACGACTTACTAGCAGATCGACCGACTTGGCTACTCCGGGTATGGATCAACCCACTGGGTAAAAAAAACGACGTCGTTGGCTAGCCCTAGGTCGAACATCGCGATATCAAAGAAGAAGTGAAGATCAGGAACAAAGAATCGAAGATCAAACTAAGAAGAGAAGAGAAGAAGAGCGACTGTGAACGTCTGAGAGAGGGAGAAAGACTGAGAGAGAGAGAGAGAGTACCTCGTCGACTCCAACGTCCCTTCCGGCGACGATCGTGACTCCGATCGGCACTTCGGCATCCCGTTTTTGTGCTCTGCTGCTCTGTTGTTACGTTGCTCCTCTGTTTTTTTTAAGTGTCGACTGTCGATTACTATATATGCTTTGTTTCTGTTTCTATGCTCTCATCTCTATTGATATGTGTAGTTTGAACCTGTTTGGCTTTTTTTTGATATATGCTCATTTCTAATTGTTATATGTACTTATGTTTGGCTTTTTCTTTTTTTTTGTTTCCCTTATTTGTGAGTTATCATTCATTTCTATTAATTATATTATTATTATTTTTAATTTTTTACAAGTACATATTTGACTGATCAAGAAAGAAATTAATCAAACATGAAAAATCATGATTGTGAAGTTTTTTTAATTATATTTAAATTAATACTACTATGCTATAATGGATAGATGCATGGTTATTATTATTTTGACCTTAACTTTATGGCTTACTGAATATGAACTATTATTAGTTATTAATTAGTACTATATATATATATATATAGATAGTATTAATAATGTCAACATTAGAGATATTTGTTGGTGCATCATGAGATTGTGAATTATATATAAATATAAATTTATATATATATATTTGTTGTCTTATATTATTTATTTGATTGTATTGTGTAGAAAATAAAATGGTTGGTTGCAACTTTATTTTTTATATGGTGTTTGTTGAATTCTTTATTTTTTTTTACTAATTTTTAATATCAAGTGTTTTCTTTTTGGATTGTTATGGCTAAGTATTTACATAATTATGTCTTTACGCTTTGTTTCTGGGTTTTGAACAGAAAAGAAAAGAATAGAAAACTTAAATTAGAACAGAAAAGAAAAGAATAGAAAATTTGAAGTTTTCCTTTGTGTTGTTTCTGAGTTTTTAATAAAAAAGAATAGAAAATTTAAAATTGAGAACACGAGTTGTAATTTTAAATTTATTATATTAAAAGTTGAGGATAATATGAGAATTATAAAAATATTACTTATTCAAATTTCTTTTCCATCCAAATTAGGCCAATTTTGAACGGAAAACTTTTGGCAGGAAAAGTGGCCAAGTTTTCTATCCATTTCTTTTCTTTTCCTTTTATTAAAAAACTCAGAAACATAAGAATTGGAAAGAAAACTTGAATTTTCCGTCCATTTCTTTTCTTTTCTGTCCATTTTAAAACTCAAAAACAGAGCATTAATGTTATTCCATAGTGTTATGTTTTGAGTTTTAATGTATATGAAATTTTATTGTCAATAAAATAAATAATATATAAATTGCACATTGTAAACGACTCGTCGCCTTACGGATGCCATGACAGTCACCTAGGCGTCCAGGCAGTCGGCTACCGCCATGACTCGTCGTGGCGCCATAACAACTATGTATTGTACTATTGTTACAAATGTAACGCCATATATTTGTATTTTTTTTGACATTGTGCCTCATTTCAATAAGCGCACTGAGCCGAGCCGAGCGCTTAGAGCCTAAGCTCCAAGGAGACATTACCAGACCAACTTTTGCCTTTAATAACTATGGTCAACCCTTAAATACCAGTGGAAGGCCAATAGCAAGAAAGTGTCCGAACTATTCAATTGTAAATAAAGCTCCATCCTCCATAACAATTACATGGTTACAGTTTGAACTCAAAGGACCATCTCTGGACAATCTAGCATTCTATAAGAAAGTGCAATATAGCAACAAAGGGAATAACCTAAGAAATATAACTTAACATATCACTAGATAACATCTGCTAGAAAGTCTAGATCTTGCAGTGTAACATATCTGCATGAGACAAAGTATTGTTAATGGCACACCTTCCGAGGCTTTAATGCCCCGACTCATGAGTTGATCTGCTAATTTTCTGTCTCCTTTCAATACCTTTTACCTTATGACTTACTGGGAGTTAAAGAGATCAAGCAAAACTAGTTGCAAATTTTCCACCAATAAGCTTAAATGGAATGGAAATAACTAAAAATTGAAATCCACAAATAACCCCCAAGCTAATTTTTCAATGTTACACCACAGACCATATAGCAGAGGTAATTGAGTCATTAACATTTTTACCTTGTAAGCCAAAATTGTTTACGAGCTACTACTTGCTGAAGAAAGCTCAGTAACTTTCCCAACTGCAACTGTTTTTCCTGTAAAAATGGTGAGATCCTTGTGAAGACGCATTCTTTCATTTTTTTGGTTTTCAATGGTTTTACACTCTATTGGGCATGAGGAGTCTAGGGAAACTAGGGGGTTAAGAACTAGTCGGATCAAGAAATTAATGGAAATCAGTTTGTCACCTTCAGTACGGAGAGTGAACCGTCCAAGTTGAGGAAAATCGGAGAACTTCTCAATACATATCATATTATTCACCTGGGAAATGTTTTCCAAGGAGGACAAAATCATCAAACGAGATATTATCAGCAAAGAACTTTACATTTCTACATTGTAAGATCATAAAACCTTTAAAACAAAGAATGGAGAAAACAGAGTGGCAACAGGAATCAACCCTCATCTAACTCCAAGATAGCAGCTCAAATTGTCATTTAGAGTATGTGCCTGTTATATGTACGTGTTTGGAAGGGTTAGCATTGATTACAATTAGGGATACAGCTGAGCAGGGCCTGTTCCATTATGCTAGTTTAGGCAGTTATTGAGAAAGAGGCTGGGCCTACCCATACCCTTGATCTTAGGTGCCGGTGCTGGTGTGAACTGGAAATTTTGAAGGTAAGAATAGGCAAAATAGAAAGAAAGAAAAAAAGGCTAATATTGTGGGACGAACCCGTTAGCTCAAGTTCTGGACTGGTCCGATTCAAGGAACATCACTGCCCTTCCCAGACCAACCCTATACAAAAGGGGTTAGTATTGTTTCAGTTTTAAAGGGATCAGGTTGGCTCCGACCCCCTGTTCTCAGTCCTAATTTGCACCCCTACCGATATTGAGATATAATATAGAGCCCAGAAAATAATGAAATAATAAGGAAAATAAAAAGAATAAGCTATAGAAATTCTCTTAATATGAAACTACTCTTTCCATCTAGAAAAAGAGTACTTTCTTTAATGAAAATTAGGTTTTGCGTAGATAAAATTTAGACACAACGTGTGATTATTTTTTCCAACTCTGAACCATAAAATCTAAAATTTATTTTTGGGAAGAAATTATTGATACAAAAAATTATTCATGTCCTTGAAAACCTTAATATTTGTAAAAGAGTCAACGAGTAGGACTCTTTTCAGGACAGAGAATGAGACATGCCTAGCCGATGACATGAAGAAAATTGGCATACGTGCAGAATTAAGGAATAGAAGTAAGAGGATTATTCAGACTAGAGATATCCTCAGCAATAAGCAAAAAGCACCTGAATGCGGCACACCACAATAGCACCATTCTTCACGAAAAGAACTTTCTTTTTCATAGGTTTTCTTGTCTTCAAATCAATCTGCTGCATCAGCTCAAGAATCTCACATTCCTCAACAACAGAATGAATATGCAATACAGCCTTGTAGCCAGCAGTAAAAATTGCCTGCAATAACAATGTATTGGATTTGATTACATAAATTTACAATAAGAAATACAAATAAGAGTAGAACAAACAGAGAAAGCAACAGGAGAAAGAGAGAAGAGATTAAAAGAAATAAAGTCTAAGCCTGGGAGTACATTGTCAAGTAACTCCAGGAACTGCAACTGGGCAACAAACACGTTTACAGCAGGTATTGGCCTAGCTGCAAACAAAAGCAAAAAACAATTTATTAGAAGTCACGTTACTAAGTAGTGGGACCGAAGAATGCATAGAGAAACAGCAAGCAGAACAATATAGAAACAAAGAGAAGCATTTTAGATGCCTCGGGAAGTAATAGCAAAGATCATCCCTAAATCTACTCTCTATGACCCTCATTAACTTAGAAAATGGCATAACATCCAAGAAGACCGTTAAAATAATTCAAAACAAAACAGACAGAACTACTTTGATATTTTAGAAGTACTAGAACAGCCTATTGGGCAATTAAATCAGACCATACAATTATGAAAATCAATGAAACAAAAAAAAATGTAAATTTTGGCCAAGCGAAATCTGTAGTATTGGCAGCAAAACCCTATATAGATCGACATTCAGTAAATATTGCATCTAGGAAGCTACTACTTGGATATTTGGTCCTAACTAGTGAAATGTCACATAAAAGGTAATAACAAGAATGTGCAGGTCCACGCTATCTCAGTTAATTCAATTATTTTTGTAGAATGTTTCATTATTAAAATAATTTTTTAAAAACAAATTTAAGGTTAGGGATTCTTGTAATTTTTTGTTCATGATGATGATAGTCTCCATCTTTTAACTTGCCAACTTATCTTCAAAATTTCCCAAAACATCTTAGACAAAAGAGAGTACAACACTTAACCAATTGAATCCACAGCCAGACACCCAAATTAAATTTACCTGACTGCTAAAATTTATATTGCAATCGTGTATATCTCATTCATATCAATGACTCATTTTATTCAGTAAGAAGTAATAGAAACTCTACCAAATTTTACACAATGAAAAAATAGCATAAATATTAGATAAAACGTACCGACACTAGACAAGACGAAACCCGACAGTATGTCTTCTTCTTCAATGCCAGATAATCTGATCCGTAAGTTCTCACCAGGTCCAGCATGCCTAACTTTATCCTCATCCACAAATATAGCAAGAACTTTCACATGCGCCTGTGGATCAATGTGGACAAACTCCAATCGTCACAAAGACAAATAAATACATGACAAATTCAAATTATAAATAAGAGCCCAAAGGAGCACCTTGTTTGGCATGATCAACAAGCCATCACCCTCGCGTACGCTACCAGATTCTACCTTGCCCATAACAACAGTACCCATATCTTTAAATTTGTCAATAACGGGCAGCCTACAAAATAAGAAAATAAAATCAAATAATTAGATAGCCAACAAATTAACAAGTACGACTGATACAACAATTATAGAAGGAAATACCTGAAAAAACCTCTAATCACTCCTAGCTCCAAAAAGAGAACCAAATAAGCAAAAACATCAAAACAGTCTCAATGATTACCAGGAAAATTGCTTATTCTTGCAAATACCAGGGATTCCTAACCGAAATATTATAGAAGGATTCCTAATCACTATTCGATATTTTAGGTGACCACAATGAAACTACGAAGAGAATATATAAACTCGATAAGCGAGAAAACATCATAAGAAACAAGATTCGAGGTTTAAGGGAGAAATACATAAAGAAGTTATCAAACTATCTAACTCTATACACATGCACAGTTACATTATATATATAGAGAGAGAGAGGAATGAATGTGAAATGAGAATTGGTATAGAGCTTGAAAGATTAAGGTTCTAGTGTACCTAAATGGACCTTTAGGGTCACGAGGCGGAAATTCAATAGCATCAAGGGCTTCAAATAGGCATGCACCATCCCACCATGGACATACACTTTTGTCCAATCTTGTCTGCATATTTGAACCAAGAAGCCCAGAAATTGGAAGAAATTGAACATCTGCAAAAATGAAAGCATAAATTAGATCTAAAAGCAAGTGATCATCAGGAATCAAACAAACATTCCCCAGAAATTAATTAAATAATTTGGATTACAATATAATTTTCAAGGGGGTGTGGTTATATAATGGATTCCATTTTTCTTTTATCTCCTCTCTTTTCGGTAGATTAGCTATGAAGTTAATTTCGAATACTAAATAAATTACCAGCTGCAGGTTAAGTAGGTTAAATTTAGTATGACAGAAGATTAGTAGATTACATAACAAACACAGTATAGATGGACAAGAACCTTATCCAAATTATATACACATACCTATAATTATATGTATTACCTTTTTTTGTTTTCATAAAAATTACTCATTAACCTTTTTTCAATCTAGTTCCATCTGGCTCCATTTAAGTGACCCTTTCCACTTGGCATATATTTCAAGTACTTGACAAAAACATTAATTGCTTTCTACTACAAAGTCTTCACTTTTAAAAAATTTTAAGCATAACAGAATATCCAAACAGGGATCAAGTTCAATTGAACAGGAAAATCCCCAAATTGAAAGGTCACTTAGATTGGGATGTGAGTTAGTAACTAAAAAAAGAACCGAAAAGAGAAGGTGCAACCCCATCTATGACATTGTGTATAAAAGCGAAAAAGATGCATAATAAAAAAATATACCCAAGATACACTTCTTTTGGGAGAACAACCACACAACAACGAAGACCTAGGTTTCGATTAGTACGCTGGAATAGAGGGTGGGAATCATTCTAATTCTGACGAATTCTGACATTTGGTACATATATTTGTTGGTAGTAATCTCATTCACCTATAAATGTGATTCCTATATGGAATTGGTATCTCATTCCTTTCTCAAGATGTTAATCTCTTACTCGTGTCTCGTATAGTACCGAGCATTGGAAATTATGCGAAGAGCTTGCACTTTTTGAAACAAGTCTTGCAAATTTAAAGTCACATTACGAATACATAACCACATGCTTTGTTTGTCCATATTTTGTTCAAGCTCAAAAAAAATGTTCATCCTAATCGTATTTGTTCAACTAAAGCGACGCGTTCAAAAGAAGAAACCTGACTGTCTCACAATACTTAAATGTATCAATATGAAATTGGTGAGAATAAAGAAGAGCAAGTATTCTCTCACATATTGATGTTTATGAGAAACAAGAAGCGGAAGTTAAGTGTATTGAACAACTTTCAGAGATTTTAGAGATTTGCAATGGGGAAATTGATGTTAAGCTTGACCCCCAATGCGAAAACATCAAGGAAAGATAAAGTTGAGGTCAACCATGTTGATTCTCTTTCAATTGATACATTTGAGTCTCAAGCTACTTCAAATTTCTATATTATGCCATTGTTATTCCCGAAAATTGTGCTCATGACATTAAAACATTGGATGCGAATGTTTTGTTGGAAGACATCTCTCAGACCGTGATTTATTATTCTATGATATTTCAAAACTAGAGGATGAATTTTTTTCAAAGGCAAGGAGAATGATGCGGCATGGAAGAAGAAATTCAATAAGGTTATTATTAATTTTGTATTGTTATTTAGAGATAAATGTTGAGTTTAATGAAATTATTTAGTAGGATATTATAGTAGTAGCTTTTTATTAGGAGCGTTTTAATTGTAGTAGTATATTTTAATTAGGAGAGTCTATTATAATAGTAGATTTTAGTTATGAAATTGTTTCCTTTCAAAATTAGAGTTTTTACTTAATCCTCAAATATTGGGTTTTCTATTTAAGAATTGTAATAATTCATTATTTTTAGATTTTAGAGATTATTGAATATATTGACTTGAGATTAAAGTTGTGTGCTTTTGTATGTGTTTCTTTACCGATTCTCTACGGAGATAGGTATTCTTATTCCTTCTTTTCCACCCCGTCCTACATCAAAGAACCAGTACTACGCTGAGAAAATTAATATTCAGTTACCTTTCTTCACATTGTAACCTGAAGACTTCAAGAATGGTATCATTTTTGACTCAATTTCGGTATACCTAGGAAAATAAATCAGCATTAGTAAAATGCAAAAGGGTTTTTTGGAATTTCAATACAAAAACCAAAAATTTGGTCAAGCACCTCTCTTTTGACCAGTTCACTGTAGGATCATCCATTTTATTCACAACAACAAGCAGCTTAGAGACACCCAGAGTTTTTGCAAGTTGGACATGTTCACGAGTCTGCCCACCTCTCTCATATCCAGTTTCAAATTCTCCTTTTCGTGCAGATATTACCTGAATACCAGACGGATCTCAGAAACCAAATCCACAACTCATGCTAGTCCAATGAAGGATTAAGAAAATGCATTGCAGCAGTAACCTACCAGCACGCCTATATCAGCCTGAGATGCCCCGCTAATCATATTAGGTACATAACTTTTGTGACCCTGAAGAACCAATGAAATTATATATAATGGTCATTATGAATTATTCAAATCAAGGTTCAAAAAGGCATACATAATCATAAAAGAATAGTAAGACCCATATTAAAACCCTTCACAAAACCAACTTGATCTATTCTGAATCTTAACTAGCACAGAATCCATATGATGGACAGGCACAGGCTATGAGATGAAAAAATATATATTTACAAATGAAATACATATTCAAAAGAAAAAGGGAAAAGTTAGCTCGTGATAGTAATCAAAATAATAATAACTCAAAAAGAATAATCGCTATTTCTTTGTATCTATTATAATCTAGAAAAATTGAGATGTCAAATTAGTACTTTTATATAACAGTCAAAGATTCCTTCCGAATATAATTCTCACTTGAAGGGCAATTCAAGTATTTATTTGTACAATAACAGACGGAATAATATCAAATAAGGTCAACTTGTAAATATACTTTTTCAAGTATACAAAACAGGAGCCAATAGCTTTTAAACATAACCTGTCAAATATCTAAAGACATTATACACCGAATTTTAGTTGAGCCATTTAGTTGTGAGAAATTATGTTAATAATATTGCATTTATAACATGAAAAAGGAGAGAAATATAATCTTGAAAACTAATCAGTAAAATAGAGATACAAATAATTTGTTATTAATGACTGTGATGGATTACATGATTTAAGCAAAATTAAAAATGATGATTGAGTTCATAATGATGAGTTAATGTACAATTTTCTCAACAATTTAGAGAGAATTTTAAAGAATTAAAGTGAAATCCTTTATAGATATTGAGACATAAGACACTTATCAGAATAATACATTATTACTGGCTAACAGTATCAAGTGAAACATGTTTACATGAGACAACACTAAGAACAGTATGTCGGGTGAGAGCACTCTAAAAGCCACAATTTAACATGAGAGAAGTATAGAAAAACCATCTCAGTTAGTCAGTTGTAAAGACACACACTTGTTCCTCATTCCCCATCTCATCAGTTCATCTTTGTTGCACATACCCTGCATACTTATTCTCAACGTCTACAATAACTACTAGCAAAGTACATATGTACAAGTGAAGGAGAGTGCATGCTAGCTCAGAAGGATTAGAGAGATTTAACAATCATATATAAGAAAAGCTGTGCAAATGTTATTTTAAGAGACAAATGGTGGAACTAGTGATTGTTATACCTAAAGCATCATCAAAACACCTAAAAGGTGCAAGGTGGCGACACTAACTTACCAACTAGGTGGCGATCCAGAAATAAAAAATTCCAACCTTTAACTTTTACAATTGAAAATTTAATTAGCAATATATCATACTAATACATTGATAGAATCCATAAATATAATCACATTTTAATTCATTCTTTTCAAAATATACAAAATCAACATACCTTCACTATTGTTTCAAAACGACAATATTTTAACTAGTTAAAAACACTTGAAATTAAGGACTACTTGCAAAAAGAATAATAAAATGAATATATATATATATATATATATATATATATATATTCTGGAACATATGCCAATATAAAAACTTAATTAAATCAAGTGCTAAAACAATTTGTAGTTTTGATTTTCTGCAAATAATGATGTGAATATAATGCACTTTTGGAACAAGGCCTTATCTAGCAGCAGGTCAACACTAAACAGCTTCTCCAGCTTGGTGTGCTTGGCTGCCATAGCCACTGCAGGCACCCACACGACTGGGCAACTTCTGCTCCCCCTCCCTCTTCTTCATTTTTTCTTGTTATTTCTCAGCCAAAATTGAAACACTATACTCATAACTTAAGATCTCAACTTGACCACTTAGTCCATCACTCCCGTCTCCTAGGCGTTTTTGGTGGTATGCATCACCAAGGCGGTGTCCATAACTACAATACCTCAAGCTCATTCAAAATATCCACTATAATAATTTTAAATGTCCCGCCAACGATATAAAGGTTAAAAATATAAAAATTATGAAGGCAAAGCAAAGTACCGGTGCATCCAGAATAGTAAATCTTGTTGTTTCTGTTTCAAAGTGTGCTCTTCCAACTTCAACTGTTATTCCCTACAATAAGCATTAAACATAAAGATGGAAACTTAAGAATGCACAAGTTTCACCTGAAAAGCATACATGGAAAACAAGGAGTACGTTTAATTATCCGGTGCAAAATTGCACCAGTTCATAAGGGTCGTCCTTTTTAAAGGATTTGACAAGTGAGAAAGCAATATTTTTTGGCTAACAACATTGGGATGTTCTTTCAATCAGATAGAATGATAGATAAATTTTATATCCCATCTTATCCTGATACCATGCATATAAAAAATTATAGAAATTTACAAGCGACTGAAATATGGGCATCTCACTCATTAGAGTTACCAAGTTCAACAAGCAATCTCTATCAATAGAACTTCCTTTGTCATATTTCAGATAATTTTTTTAATCTCTCTTTTCCGGACATCTACCAATGACTTGGGCTTTTTGAAATTTCTCAAATTAATATATATGTAGAAATATGTATGCACATACAGACTCTTGTATGTACACCCGTCTTTGAGTTTTAAATTGGAGAGAAAAGAAAAGAAAGAGAAGGAAAATAAAAAAAAGTGGTGTCTTTGAGTTTTTTAATAGAAGAGAAAAGAAAGGAAAGCTAAGGAAACTGTTGTCTTTGAGTTTTAATTAGGGAAGAAAAGAAAAGAAAGCTAAAGAAAGTGAGTGCACTTTGAGTCAAAAAATTTCTTCCCACTTTTGAGAAAAAAGCTAGACAAAAGAAAGTAAAACTCTCTCTTCTCTTCTTTAACTTTCTTTTCTTTTCTTTTCTACAACTAAAAAACTCCCAGACAGGGTGGTAAGGATCAAAATATTATAATCCTGATATCACATACTTTAAAAAGAAATCAATAAAAGAAGAAGAATTTATAAAAATCAAGAAAAGAAAACTACAATGCAACAGGAGAAACCCCAAAAGGAAATTAAAATTTACAAAACCATAAAACTAGAAAAGACACCATAGATCTCAATAAAGCACAGACCACAAATCCCTATGTAAAATAAGATAAAAGAACTCCTAAAAACAGCTTCCATCGTGAAAGCGCTACAGAATGCATAAATGACAATATAAACCTAAACAAAAGGAAACTCAATCGCCATCAGCAATTTCAAAATCACATTTTTACCAAACTCCAGTAAATGAACACAACCTAAAGGAAAACAAGATGCATGCCCAAACAAGATGTTTACCTTAACCCTTTCTTCTTCATTGGTGTCCATGATGTATGCCATATACCTAGAAATAATCAACTAACATGGTTAGGAAGTTCAGGTAACACAACAAAAGCAAGCTAAGCACATCACTATATGATTGCTGAAACAATAGTCCACCCGCAAAACTAGATTAGCAACAAATGAATGGACAACACCTATGAAGCACAGATATGGTACAGGACACAGATGCGACAAGATACACGACACAGGACACGTCATTCTCACAAAAAATGGGATTGCTATTAATAGTGTTTGTTGTTGGTTTTTATCAATATGTTTGTTTCAATACTTTATCTTTAATCTTTTGATCTTGAGACAAATAAAAAAACAAACAGTTAATCACAACTACAAAAAGTCTATTTAGCAAAAAAAAAATTAAAAAATTACTATATAAATTATTAAGTTCCTACTAATTTGCTTTTCCCTTATTCACTCGTGTCCTGCCGTGCCCTGTTGTGTCCTAGTCGTGCCCGAATTTTAAAAAAAGATTATGGGTAAGAATCGGGGAATGAGTTTGAATTGTATTGAAAGACTGTATAACTATCATCAACTATAATAAAATTGTTAATTAATCATATTGAATCTGTTATAATACAATTCAAATTCCTTGATCTTCTCCCAAATTAGCTACATGGCATATTACTATTGGATAATGTAAAGCAATTGTAGTTTCTCAGGCAATCCTTGTATAATTTGTTCTTGAAACCAATATCTATTACAATGACATAATAAACTAATGATAAATGGAAGAACAGTATTTTCAAACACTAGAAAGAAAACACATTTTGGAGCAACTGAATTTCCATTATCATGTTCCTCATCCAAAAAAGTACAAAATCCCAAAATTAGGAAGTGAATGATGTCTCACCAGCTCTCTCTACTTTTATCCTTCGCTTCTTTCTCGTACTTTTGGATAGTACGCTCATCAACCTGTCCGCTAAGGAATAATATTTGCCCTCCGATTGTGGACTTTCCAGCATCTGCAACCAATATCAAAAATCATAATTGAAGCACTAAAAGTAAAATATCAAGCTGGCCAAAAAACTAGGCCTAACTACACATTCACATAAATTGTGTGAAACCCTAACACATAAATTCACAAATTAATATGTTCATTGGAAAGACCACCATTCAGCACCATCTTTCTTATCCTTATACTTTTCTCTCTAACCCAAACCCAAACTCAAACTTCAAATACACATTATCAAATAGTCATTTCCATTCTAATTTTTCTCCTAAAGCGAAAATTTTCAGTTCTTATTCATTGTTTCTGTCTAATGATCCTTCCCAGTCCAGAAAGGTAAAATCTGTTGACACAAAAGCAGCTTTATCCTATACAATTCTAGAAACATCAAGGAACCTAATCTTACTGAACCAATGATCATGCCAAATCAAAAGTTTGACCTGAATACAAAATTCTCCCATCTTTCCATTAAATTTCCAAGCCAGGGCCATGGCCTTCAAAATTCAGCCCAAGTTCCTTGAAGATTCCAGAGCTGCTCAATATCATTAAAGCATTGAACTTTAAGTGTATATACATTTTTTTAATTATAGGAACTATTTCAATACAGCCCAGTAACAAGTCTGAACTTGCCAAAAAATAATTATTACGTTGCAAAAAAAGTTTTCCTTTTTCATAGAGATATTTTCTTGCATTTATTCAATCATCAAGGGTTAACTGGAAAGTGCGTAACGCCCCCAAAATCCGTGTGGTTTCCACAACGGATCTGGTGCTCACTTGCTCACATCTTCCATAACATTCACCAACAATACACTTGGTAAAAACCCGCTGTGTTACTCGGACTCGCCATTTTTTGGTGGAGTACCTGTGTCGACACGACACAACACGGGTACGGGTGCGGGATCCGGCCACAGAAATCGGATACGGCTGTTTTTGAAGGTGATTCATCGGAGAAGAAGAAGAAACGAGGAAGGAGGAGGAAGAAGAAAGAGGAAAGACTGAAGAAAAAGTAACGAGAAACTTACCATCGCCTTTTTCTTCTTCTCCGTCGAGCCTTCTTCTTCTTTTTCTTCTTTTTCTTCATCTTCTTTTTCTCCAGCGATCTGCAGTGATCTCAGATCGGTGATTTAAAGTATTCTTGAAAAATTATAGTTAGGTACCCTATAGTTTTTATAATTTTTTAATTTAGTCCCCAAGGTTTTCTGAAAGTTCAAAATAGCCCTTGAAAAATTACATATTAGTCCCTATAGTTTTGTTTTCTTCTATTTTAGCCCCTAAAGTTTCAGTAGTTTCAGTTCTGCCCCTTTTCTTTATATTTTTGCACTTCAGCCCCTGAAGTTTCATGATAAATGCATGTCTAAATGAATTTGGACAGTATAAACATTATTGTTAAAAAATTATAACATATCGTATTCCCGCACCTGTGTCCAAATTTGGATCCATATCCGTGTATCCTTTATTTTTTGACTTCACATGTCCGACACCTAGATTCGTACCCACACCCGACACACGCACCCGAGTCCGAGTAACACAGAAAACCCGTTTATTTAAAACTTATAGCACAATCTTTATTCCAGAATCGTACACTTTACAATTTCCTATTACATTCCAAAGTCATATAAACTATGAATCACAATCCAATACTAACCCTTCTTCTCAACTTCAACACCATTTATCTAATCTAGACTTTCAATATTAGCAACCAGTCAGTTCCAAGAAAAGAGAGGGTTTTCCGTTAAGAATTTCTCTTTATTGGCGCGCAATTAGATAACATAACCCCTTTCCCCGACAGTACTTTCTAGACATTGCCAATAATATTAATCTAGCATAGTTAAATGACTCCTACATCTACTAGCTTAAATGTACAGTACACAAACAATACATTCTTATAATAATTCCCAACTCTTTTAATTATATCTCCAAAGTTATTACAACTTTAAGTTCTATTACATGAAAGAAAACAACAATAATAATCTCTCTTGACCTAACTATTTTTCTTTCACTTTCTCTTTACTGCCAAATTCTACTTGTAATTCTTCCTTAACTGCAAATAAAATTTTATTCGCAAGAATGAGCACAAATGCTCAACAAGTCTAATAGATAACACATTTCACACTTCTCAAGTTTATACAGATAATAGAGTTCACACTACTCAAGTTATAGGGTTCACACTACCCAAGTTATGGGGTTCATAGTACCCAAGTTATAGAGTTCACAATACTCAAGTTATACAAGTAATTCACATATCACAACTAACTTCACATAACAATTGAAATTCAAAACAGTTTTATATCAAATCGTTGCACATAAAAACAATTAAAAACTTGCACATAGTCTGAAAAACTTGCCTGATTCTGCTTCTATAGTTTACGCAAATTTTTGTGTCTTTCGATCAACCTCTTGAAGTTGCAAACTTTACGTTTAACTTGATTATGCAAGACCTTACACTCCTTCCTTCAATTAGCAATTGATCTTATTATAGTTCTCTCTTATAATTCTTGTGAATTGGTGAAAGAAAATAACATGGCATAAGGCTTCTATTTATAGACAAGTAAGACCTAGGACATAAGGGTCATCTAACCACAACCAACCAAAGTGGCCAACACCACAAGCAAGAAATGAGGCCACATCTCACCTCTTAAAACAAACCAACACCACAAGCAAATTAATAAACCACATCTCACCATCTCAGGATTGGCAACACATTAAAGCAAGCAAAAGCCAAATTGATGACTAACTCTTCAAAGCAAATAACAATACTTACAAACTTGTAAGTATTACATACTTCCATAATGGCCAAAAGGCCATCACTTTCTCTACACCCTAACCAAATTCCACCTAGTTTGATTAATCCAACTTAGTTTATTTTCTAGTTAGGTTTCCTAACTAATCCGGTTAGTAAAAAATTATCGACTTTCCCAAAGTTGACTTTACGTTTTATGAATAGTGATTTAGCGTTTTTATGAATAGTGATTTCCTAATTAAGTTTTACAAAAAAAATTTATACTTGTACTTATAATGAAATTACACATTCAAACACACAACACATAATTTCAATAACCAAAACATCTTTTATTAATCATATAAGATTACATTTACAAGCCTTATAAGGATTTCGGAATATTACAAAGTGACTACACATTCAATTTCCTCAATTTGAAATTAGAGCCAAGCATAAATTGCTTTACCAAAACTAAAATCATAATTAAATTAAACAAAGACCAATAGAAAATAAGGAAAATCAACCGACTTAAACAATTACGAGTTATTCATTACCAATCTATGAAGCATGGACGGTAACACCCCAGTTTAAAATTTGTCTGTATATAAAAGAATTAAGTAACTACCAATAGTACATTCAAGTCATGACTTTTTGGGTGAACCTGTGGTGGGCTAAGATGACCAAAAAAGATACTATTAGGTCAGTGGTTTAAGGCTTTATTTGGATGGATTTGATTTGATTCGGACTTAGAATTTGACCCGAAATTTGTTCTAGACTCTGGATTTGACCTGGTTTGTTTCATATGGTATCAAATCCGACTCTCGAAAGCTTGGGTCGAGTTGTCCGAGGTGGGAACACGAAGGCTGGTAGTATTATCCCACAATGGAAAGGAGGTCCGGAGGTGGGACACAAAGTCGGGCGGTATTATCCCACAATGGCTAGAGAGACAAAGATCTGTGGACCGTGTGTATGATCGGTTCTAACGGGGACGTTAGAAATTTAAGTGGAGGAGTTTGTAACACCCCAGTCCCACATCAAAAGATGGGAATGTCTGTATATAACAAATTAAGTAACTACCAATAGTACCTTAAAATCATGATCTTTTGGGTGAGTATGTGGTGGGCTAAGATGACCTAAAAAGATACTATTGTGCCAGTGGTTTAAGGCTTTATTTGGATAAATTTGATTCGATTCGGACTTGGGATTTGACCCAATATTTGTTCCAGACTTGGGTTTGACTCGGGTTGTTTCATGGACATTTCACGAGGTCAATGTATCCTTGTCAGACACCAACACTCCACGGACACTTCTGAATATATATCGCATGCTTGCTTCTAGATACGTATTGATGGGTCGAGAATTTTCATTACATTTAAATATATGAAATTTACTTTTTACCAGTGTTCTAGAAATTCCCGCCTAGGTCCGCCTAGGCCCCGCCTAGGCGCTAGGCCCCCTTGGCGTCTCACCTAGGCCCAAGGCGGCAAAAAAATCCCTCAAAGAAATTAAGAGTTGACCTAGGTGGGGTCTAAATGGAGAGGATTTTTTTATTTTAATAACTACCCAAATCAGATCTTAATATATTTATTTTTCTAATGATTTAACATATTCATAATACATGTTGATCAAATCACAACAAGAAGTGAACAATATCAAGTCAAAATGGATAATTTTATTATAGTTGTAATTTTTTGAACTTGTACCAACTTCAAATTATATAAATGATGATACATTTATAATATTTAGTTTAATTCAATATAATTCTTAAATTTATGTTTAGTTTCTTAAGTTTTAATATTGAATTAAATTCTTGAAATTTTATTATTTAATAGCAATCTTGTATATGAATAAAACTAATACGTTAAAAATATGTTTGAATTTTGAACAATTGCATGTTTGTGTTTAAACTTTGACATTAGCAATATGGATATGTGTTTGAACTTTAAGGAAATCCCTTTATTATCTTTATTATAAATTGTTTTGCTTTATATTATTGTTTTGTTTGGATAAATGTAAGATAAAATATTAAAATTGGCTTAAAATAAAAAATCCCACCCAGGCCCCGCCTAGGCCCCCCTCGGCCGGCCGCCTCCAGCCTAGCGCCTTTTAGAACATTGCTTTTTACATCTATACAAGTATATTGAAATAATATATAAATTACTTATAGTTTCTACGATGAATTTTCTTGTGGGTTTGTTGATAACTTGCTACTTTTCTAATTTATATATGCCTACTTTACCGATTTCCTTAGTTTTTTTTTTCTCTACCACGAGTACTAAGTTAAATATCAGTTATATAATTAGAAGGATCAAATAAAGATTCTAACTTTTCTACTTATATGAACAAATGTTTCTTCCTTAAATATGATTATCTCTTAGAGTTGTATATTATAATCTTCTTTGCTATGAGACTTGGAGATGTTTATGGTACAAGTGTTCCTTAATATTTTGCTTGATTTTATCATGATTAATTAACAATTACATTTGTAATATTTAGTTTAATTCACAATTAATTAACAATTACATTCAATGTATCTCTCAACATATCGTAGTATCCTATTTGTTGGGAAAATAGTGTCCCCTATCATGAAACGTGTCGAATCATTAATAAATCATGAGCTTAATCAAGGTTATGAGATTTCAATAACTACATCGCAGGAGTAAGGAAAGTTTGAAGCACTAGTTATTACAAGTCATTCATATATTTTCAATTGAAAAAGTTATATTACAGAATTGATAATGTGCATTCCAGAAAATTATAAATATATTACTGTAAACGACATCGATGATGCATAATTACTACGTGAAGAATCTTTCTTGCTTGATTGAGCCTTGCAAATATAGGGAAATGAAGTTAACTAAATGATTACTCCGGGTCGTTTTAGATGACTACGAACAACGATAAAGGATGAAGCATGGGAAATGTCGACTGACAACACAGATTATAACAAACAGCACCATATAATGCACAAATACAAGAGGATCAACAACAGCAATTATTAGTAGTCTAAAATGAATTTCAGGCAAACACAAAATTATTTATGACTAACAATTTTAAGGCTTAAAACCTGATGACTTAAAGAGATCACTTACCAACATGGCCAATGAATACTACATTCAAGTGTCGCTTCTTATTATCTTCAACCTCATTTTCAGTTTCCTCTGGAGCAGAGATTTCTCTTTCTATCACTGGAAACAAAGAGCACATACAAGCACAAGAAATTTATTACAAATGAACTGAAAGAACTTTGGTTAAAAAAAATATATATATATCCTTACAGAGAAAGTGAAGTGAATATTAAAAGAGCTTCCAAAACCCACCCCGTACCAGAAACCAGGGGCAAAAACACAAGACCTGCTTCACTCCAAAACAGGGTGCAGAACCCATAGAAGTGACTTTTTTCTACTCAAACAACTTATTCCACAATGAAATAAATAAAATATTTTTCACCACCCACATCGATACTTCTGGGTGTGCCATGCCCCGAAAAACAAGAAAATCTATAAATTGTTGAAGCATTACTAAGGTGGTGTTTGATAAAATTGAACAATTAAAA
This sequence comes from Panax ginseng, assembly GCA_020205605.1. Classification (NCBI taxonomy): domain Eukaryota; kingdom Viridiplantae; phylum Streptophyta; class Magnoliopsida; order Apiales; family Araliaceae; genus Panax; species Panax ginseng. The sequence goes on along the minus strand of CM035148.1, from coordinate 118,628,716 downwards.
TCTAAATGGTTAGTATTTCTTAATAAATTAGATAATACTTAAAAACTATTTAGTAACTAAAAAATATATAACATCTGAATGACTTTTAAATTTAAAATTATTAATTTTAAATTTAAAAATATCTCAAATTGACTTTTCAAAACTCAATATTAAAATTTGAAATGGAGTACGATATTTATAGAAGCTATATAGAGGACAATCTTAATGATTTACATTTAAATATTCCTCTTATCAATTAAGAGATGATAAGAGGCAAATAAAATTTTACTAAATAATTTTACCCTCTTATCGAATATAAGAATATGATGAAAAGTTGTTAAGAGGTATTAAGAGGTAAACAAAAATCACCTAAGTATCTAATAGCTACACAACCAGAAACCACAATACCTAGGCAAATTCCAGTGAAGGAAAAATAGAAAACAAACACACGGTCCATTAACACATGTGAGTTACAATAAGTTTATCTGACACTCAATAGCATACAAAGGTGACTCTCAATTGTAAAAGGAAATATGGAGAATAACTCATGATACATGCATACATTCCTCGATGCCCACCCATTTCAGCTGCAACGTAGTTTCCCCCAAAAAATATGGAATAACATTAAGTAAAAGATGCCACTTCATAATAATAACATTATGGACTGCAATTCATGAAAGCTCCTATAGCTAAGATTTCTTCAAGTTACCATTTATGTATAGAAGAAAAAGGTAAAGAATCATGTCTATGTACCAACTGAACAAATGACGATTCATGATTCTATAATTGAATCGCATCCATAATTGAATCAATTATGTACTAGTTCCAACTTAGACGAATGTTAATGTAAAACTTCGTTTGAAACGATGTTGTAGAATTTAGAAAGCAACATGCGGCTTGAATCTGATAGATACAAAAATCCCTACCCATTAATAAAATCATATTTGAAAGAATAAGCACCAATTCAGATCTAACTCCATCCCCAATAGAAAATTTTAAAAAAAAATAAGAAAAAAGGAGATACGCATACAAACAAGGGATTAACTAACCTTCCGGAGCAACTTTTGGCTCCAAATGCACCGGCTGGGAATTTTCTTTAACCTCGTCTCTCAAATCTGTAACCACCCACAAACGAAAGCTTTTCGCATGATACTTTTTATCATTCTCATATATATTTATGATTGTCATATATATTCTTCCAAGATAACTAGACATCTATAAAAAATGCAAAAATCCCCAAAAAAGGGTGAAAGAACCATTTTCTCGAGGAACTGTAAATTGACTAGACAGCTGGAGGAGCACTTACGAATCCAAACAAAATCAATTAATGAGACACGGAATAGATCACCAAATATATGTATATTCTAGTTACTAATGCTGGCACCATGGACAAATGGTAGAAACCCATATATTCCTTTTTCGGTTACTAATAAGTTACTTACACACACCACCTACCTTCATCGATTCTATCAGATTTTTCAACTTCTTCCGGCACCCCATCTTCTGCATTAGCCACCACATTCTTATCTTCTGCTAAAATTAAACCAGTAGTACAAAACATATCCATAAATAGCTTATCTCAACCATCACACTAGTATAGTGATAACAAATCACACTTAAAAATAGTAAGCAATTAGTAATATTACTAGTACTAGAAATGTAAAGTGATTTCTTCGAAATCTGTATAATTTTCCAATAATATTTCAATAGTTATACTAATACTGGTAAGTGAAATAACAATAATTAAATAATCAAAAAAAACAAAAAACAATACCAGATGAATCAAGCTGCAACGCACGGATGTCCTCCTCAATATTATCTAACAGTGGAAACAATATGACCAAGTCATTTCAAGTTCTTCAAATAAATTCCCAAGCTACCCCAACAATGACAATAATTCTTTTTTTTAGCAAAGTCATTATATATAGTAAAATTCTCCAGTTTTCATCAATTTTTTAGCAAACAAACAGTGATAATCCGAATTTCGTACATATGAAAGTAAAATTTAAATCAAATGAGAAACATTGGATCGGAAAACACGCAGGAAACCATTAATCAGCTGCTTACAGCTGAAGATCTATACCAAAAGATAAAAATAGATTCAATTGAGGCTCACCCATCGCTGGAGATTGTACGAGAACACTAGGGTTTTTGCGAGATTCTGTCGATAGAGAGTGTTTCGTGAAGAATTTGGAAACGCACTCAGAGCATGTAGTATAGAGTGCTGCAGCCATATATGTTCAGTAATTTAGGCTGCCGTCAGTGTTGTGTTGGGCCCGTTTTTGGGCTTTATATAGAAATTTATAGACATGAGTTGAAAAGAAGATTGTGCATGTACTTTCGAAATATTTGTTGTTGGATTAAGGGTAGGCACCAAGCTCATATTGGGCCTTGGAGAGAGCCCAAAGGACGCGAGGATTATGAGAGTGATAAATGACAATTAAGAGGTTGCAAGAATGACAAGGATTGAGTGCCGAGGGGTACCATTTATTGATAAATTGCACGCCTATCAATAATTCAATACTCAGTTATTTTTTTTTTGTAATTGGTCTGATATATCGGCTGTTTCCGTTCCCATCTTCTCGATTAAGTTCCCCACTATTCATCTTCTCAATTATATCTTTTTTCGCTTATGCTCTGTTTTTAAGTTTTAAAATGGACAAAAAAAAAAAATTGACTAAAATTTTAAATTTTCTTTTCAATTCTTATGTTTCTGAGTTTTTTAATAAACGAAAAAGAAAAGAAATGAATAGAAAATTTGACCACTTTTTCTGCCAAAGTTTTCGGTCCAAAATTGACATGATTTGGACAGAAAAGAAATTAGAATAAGTAATATATTTATAATTTACATATTATCTTCAATTTTTAATATAATAAATTTTAAATTACAACTCATGTCCTCAATTTTAAATTTTTTATCATTTTCTATTAAAAATTCAAAAATAACACAAATAAAAATTTTAAATTTTTTATTATTTTCTTTTCTTTTCTAATTTAAATTTTTTATTCTTTTCTAATTTAAGTTCAAAACTCAGAAAACGAGACAGGTCGTCGCTTCCGTCGTTGACCACAAATTTTCACTTTCCTCTTCCTCTGATTCTGCAGTGTTTGTAAAAAGGTAGGTTTTCTCTTCCTCTTCCTCTGGACCCACATTATTCGCAGCTCAGTCAGTTCCCAAATGGGTAAAGACGACGAGGAGATGAGAGGAGAGCTAGATGAGAGACAAATTAACCAAGAATACAAGATTTGGAAGAAAAACACTCCCCTTTTGTACGATTTGGTAATTGCCCATGCTCTCGAGTAGCCTTCTGTCACCGTCCGTCGATTGGCTCCCCGACCGCCATGAACAGGCGGGAAAAGATTAAGCCGTCCAGAAGGTTATTCTGGGCACCCATACCTCGGAAAATGAGCCCAATTATCTCATGCTCGCTCAGGTCAAACTCCCCTCCGACAATTTCGAAAATGGTTCCAGACATGAAGAGGATAGCCGCTCCGATGTTGGCGGCTCTGGTGCCGCCAGCCCCCAGGTCTAATTTTGTAATTCTTTTTAATTTGTATTACCTGTTGGTTATTTATGGATTTTTATCACGTGTTGAATTGGGTATTATTAAATTTGTCTACTTTATGCAAGTAAAAACAATTAAAAAAATTTGGAGTTTTGGGGGCTCTGGTTTGAAGTAAATGCTTCAGAATTTAATTAGAGTAGTGTGTGATAGAGGGTAAAGAACTAAAGATTTCTTCTTTTTATCTGTTAGATTTGTATAATGTTTGGTTATTGTGAATATGGTCACATAGGTTTACAGTTTTTCCTCATTTATCTTTGCTTTTACTGGGTTTTTGCGGACTTTTACAGTATTGTATTGCTGTTTAAAGTTTAATTAGTTATAGTTGTTCAGATGGTAAAAATATGTTTCATTGTCTATTTGATATGTAATATGACCTTTCTTGAATTGGGGGAAAATGAAGCCTTTATTGATGTATACGGTTAAATTAAAATTTCAAATAGCAACATGTTGCCTTAACTTTTATTTTATTGAGGAATTTGTAGCTCACTCTTCCAGTGTCACCAAAGCACAAGGCAATTAATATTACCAATTCATTCTATCTAAACGGTAGGTTACATCAGTTTAAAACCAAGTATTGTAAAACTAAGGATATATCAATTTGCTCTTGAAAGGCATATATTATACTTTTACATGTTTTGCATCTTGTCATCTTTTCGTTTTGTGTTTTATCTAACTATGCACTTTGGGGATCAGAATGGATGAATGGTGCCAATTTTCTTGCTCTTAGTTTCATCTTACATACAGAGTATATGTGTAAGGAAGTGGTTTAGGCTTAGGACTTTACTGAGTTTATATAATTCCATAAAGATGATCACTTGATGTACACTTGAATTTCAATGTGTCACTCAGACATTGTGATTTTTGTTTATGATATTTTCTTCCATTGATGGGGTGATTTCATTGTAGTCACATTACTCAAAGGTAGATTCTTGCATAACAAAAGATTCATTGAGGAAGAGTGACCTTCTTCATTGATCATTGCCTTCAAAGCCTGCCTCTTCGAGGAATGGATCTCCGAGGGTCACTTTTCCAGGGACTACGTCTCCAAGGGTCACCTCTCCTAGGGCTGCTTCTTCGAGGGTCACTTCACCCAGGGCTGCTTCCCTAGGGCTGCTTCCCCATGGCTGCTTTCCATAGAGTTTTTCGTCCCAGACCAGAATCAACTCTTAAGAAATCACCACCTTTCTTCCACCAAGATCCAGGCAGCCTATAGAGGTTATATGGTACTCATCTATCAATTTTTGTTGGTTTTTTTTTTGTCAAAATCAACCCATAAAGGGTTGGGCTTGGAATTTCATGTCTTATTTAGATTTTCGTAGAGAAAATCAAACCTCTAACTCTTAAGTCTCATGGCACTTGGGATTGATTTTGTGAATTCTAAGAAGCGGTCTTTATTTTAATTCAGTTCAATCTTTATGAGCTAAAAATATACGGGAAATCAGAAATTGAAGTTTATTGTTTGCAAGATTGGTAGGAGTGGACCTGAGTTGTGATCTATGTAATGATGCCACATTGTGGCTATTGCTTATGTTGTCATTGATACCAATATCAACTCTCATAAATAAACTTATAGGTGAACAAACACAAGTAAAATAATTGAGCAATCTTTAGTCATTTGTTATTAGGGATTACTTGGACTGAATATTACTAACCTTTTCAAGTTTATTGTCCTAGATCTTATTGTGTTTCAAAAGTGTACAAAGCAACGTACTTTTGTTTAGTTTGTCTAGGTGGTGCTAGGCATTGGGTATCTTAGATTGTCAAAGAAATGCTCCTTCTCTTTGCACCTTCATCAAGTTGATCCAGGTACATGGCTTTTGGTACCATTCAAAATGTAAAAAATATGGATCGAACTTATTTTTTTTGTGGGTTTGATTCATAGTTTTAGTTGGTATTTCAATTTTAATACGTAGTTGCAAAGTACATTGCCAATTTTGATTTAAACATTTTTGTGATTTCTTGAGTATATGGGTAATAATTTTTTGTTTGGAATTTTTTTTAATATTCTAAAGTTTATATGTCATGCACAAATATATTCTAAACTTTCATAATTTTAACAAATTATATAATCAGCTTTTCCAACTAGCCCGTTTGTTGCACGAACTACCAACTAGTATATATAAAGGGACATAAGGAGATACTTTCAATTAGAAAACTCAGCTATCAATTGGAAAATTCACCGAGTCAATTAAGAGTTGACTCGGTTATTTCTCCTCTCATACATCGACTCTTCCCTTCCCCGCTCTTCCATCTCCTCAATTAACCCTTATTCGATTCCTTTTTGATTTGTTTTCTTGTACTTCATCTTTGGTTTAGTTCTCACGTAATTAATTCAATCGACTCCTCTCTTCTCACTGTTCACTCACACATCCTCCCTCTCCCCAATTTCTCAATCTCGCAATTCTTGCATCCCTAATTTTACGATCTCCAATTTGCTCCAATTTTAATATGGAACGTGCTTCTTTTCATTGGCATCCCAATTTCAGCGATCATCTTCTTCAATTCATATGCTTCCCTAGGAAGATGAAGGTTAGGCTCACAATGGCGGAAAATCTCAAGCAATTGAGCATTTCCATTAGGAGCTCCTCATTCTCCAATGGAGTCTTCTTCTTTGTCGATCATTTTCTCAACGCTAAAACCTATGTTGTCTTCCTACGGAGGGCTTCAATTGAAGTTTCTGACTGCTGCTCTTGCTAGAAATTCATCCACTTTGCTTTGGATGAAACCAAATGCCATACACATTTAATTCATTCTCCTTTGCTGGTATATTCATTTACTCCTATCTCTATCTATATATGTATTTGTATATGTATGTATGATATGATTGTTTCAATTATTCTCCAGTTAATTTAATTCCAAGTTTGGATAGAGTAATTTGGTCATTTTGAAGATATCATATTTTTGATATATTATATACTTCTTCTATCCCAATTAAGAGGTAAAGTTTGTTGATAGATTTTTTATTTCAATATAATCAATACCAAGATGACAACTTAGATATAATGAGATTTGTTGTAGATTTCTTTTAAAAGAGGGTTTCATTTTCACATGTCCTAGAAAGAGAAATTGAACTATCATTTGTGGAGAAAGGGAGTTTTGGATGATGGAAGAATAGTTAAATGATTTAACAACCTTTTTCTGTTGTTGTAAAATTATATATTACCTGGCTTTTTTGTGGCTCTTTCTTAGGATTTAATTGCAGAAGATTCTATCTCAAGGATATGATGATACACTTTGGACAATACAGACTAAAATTGGCAGGTACTGCCTCAACTCCCTTATCAGTTTTTGATGTTCTTTTACAAATAAAAGATATATGCATGTTTGTATATACATATCTTTGTGAATATTATTTGTTTCCAAATGTATTCATATAATCGAGTTCAATATTGTGGATTAAGTGCTCTTTTATTTGTACTAGAAAGGACTTTTTGTCAGATAAAATGGTATAATTCTTTCTAATAAAAAATTGCTTTTTTAGTATTCGAGTTATCCATACTTTGCGGTACGATGTGTTTAATGTAGATTTTTTAAAAAAAATTATGCGACTCAGGTCCAACTATAGTTACTGGAAAACTTTCTGGCCTTGCACCTGGACTTCATGATTTTCATGTCCATGCACTTGGTGATACAACAAACGGTTGCCTGTCAACTGGTAAATTCCACCCCTGGATTTGATTTCATTGTACCACTATCCACTATCCACTATCCATGGATATCATCGGAATCGGAAAGGATGAAAGGGCGAAAACAAGTTCCTTTTCAATTATGGTTTTAAATTTTCTTTTCTTGATCATACTAATCTGCTGGACCCCATTATAACCCTGCTAATAAAGAGCATGGTGCTCTGGAAGATGTGGCTCACCATGTTGGTGATCTCAGGAATGTGACAACTGGAGAAGATGGTAAGCTTGCTTTGATTCATTGCACATATTATAATGGTTGTGACTATACTGATCATTTAATTATTATTCCCTGCACGTCTTATTACTTCCATGACAACCATAGTTGTTAAAGCGTCGCCAAGCGCCCAATGGTGAAGAAAGCAAGGCGTTTGAAAGCGACTTGGTTGAGGATCGAAAATCGAGCGCGCTAAAAAAAAGGCGACGCCATTCCGACAGACGAACAAGTTGGCGAAGCGACTTGAGTCATTGGGCCTTTGGGTTTTAAAAAATATCAAACGACGTCGTTTTTCCATCAACGCCCTAATCCTAGATCTAATTGCGAACGATTTTCGGCGGAAGAGGGACTAAAGAAGCAGAACGAAGAAGAAGAAGAAGAAGAGTAGAGTAGAGGTGAGTGATGACGACTGATTTGACGAGCAACGATCGACAACCGGCGACGACGACGACGATGAAGCGGCGATCGACGATCAATGACGAGCAACGATCGATCGACGACGCTTCTTGTGTATTCTCCTTTTCTCTCTCGCTACGCTTTCTTTGTTTTCTTTTCTTTCTCTTCGACGCTTACGTCTTTTTTGTTTCTAACTCATTATCTAATGCTGCTTATTTATTTCTTTTACACGTCTCCACAATTTATTTCTTCTCTAATGATTGTATTTTGTAAATATATATATATTTATATATTTATGTTATATATATATATATATATAAATTTATATATTTATGTTTTATACATGTACAATGTACTGGAATTTTTTTTCCAATGTATAGATAAAATGCTGGAATTTTTTTTCAATATATAGATAAAATGCATTGAATATTAATTAAGTTTCATAATTGTCATCTCAGTGGAGTCTTGTTTTTTTTGGAAAACTTGGACAACTGTGTATGGTAAACTAGTAGTAGTGGTGTATGCAATATTAGGAACTAAAATTGTCTCTATTATATTACTAGTAGTAGTGGCTGTATGCAATATTACTCAATTCTCTCTAATATATTGTTTGTTTGATTGTATTTTGTAGAAACTAGAAAATAAAATGGCAGAAAGTTTGGGAACCGATGGTTATGATATAACCAAGGACCCGAAAAGAAAGGCCAAATCAAATGACCCGAGTTGGAAATATGGATATTGGTTGGACATGAGTAATAAGGATATAGTGCAATGTATCCTTTGTGGGAAGCAATGTCGTTCGGGAATCAAAAGGTTGAAGCAACATTTAGCAGGAAATTTTGGAGATGTAGCGAAGTGTCCCAAAACAACAACAGAAATTATGAGGGAGATGCAAGCGGCTTTGAATAGTAAAAAGAGGAACAAGCCACTTGAGCTAGATGATGATGATGATGATGATGATGATGTAGTAGAAGTGCAAGAAGCACAATCATCTGCTGGTCCAAGCATGGCTTCCAATACTTCTTCTAACTCTATCCCAAGTTCGGGACTCGGCTTCTAAAAAGGAAGAATGTCAGATTTCAATTCCAAGTTCCACAACCAAAAGCTAAGACGGTTGAAGCACTTCTAAGGAAGACTCCCGAAGAAGTTGTAGAGGAGAGACATAGCAAGTGTTTGAGCTAAACAAGTATTGAAAGTCGGTTGAGGACACCGGAGGAAAAGGAGAGAGTCCAAATGCACGTTGCCGATTTTTTCTACGAATGTGGCATACCATTCAATGCTGCAAATTCAAGGAGATTTGAAGTAATGGTCGAGTCCATAGGGCAATATAGGTCGGGTTTCAAGCCTCCAACGTATCACGAGTTGAGGGTTCCTTTACTTGAGAAGGCAAAGAAGAAAACCGATGACTTAAAAAAGAAACATGAAGTTGCTTGGAAGGAATACAGCTGCTCACTCATGTCGGGTGGTTGGACAGATAAGAGGGGAAGACACTTATTGAATTTTCTTGTTAATAGTCTGGAGGGGACTTATTTCATGGGTTACATTGATGCCTCTAATCGGTCTCTCAAGATGCCACAATGTCAGCAAATCTACTTGATAGCAAGATCGAGGAAATTGGCCCCAAGTATGTTGTTGTGTGGTCACAGCACAATGCCTCTAATTACAAGGCAGCGGGGCATATACTAATGGAGAGGAGACCTACACTGTTTTGGACACCTTGTGCCGCTCACTGCCTTGACCTTATGTTAGAGGACATAAGCAAGTTGAAGCAATTCCAGCCCACAATCACAAATGCAAGGAGAATTACAACATTCATTTATAGACATGGTCGTCTTCTTAGTGCGATGAGGGAGAAAACGAATGGGAGGGATCTTGTGAGACCCACAGTTACTAGATTTGCTACAGCTTTCCTCACCTTGCAGAGTTTGTACAAGAATAAAGATGCATTGAGGCATTTATTCATCAGCGAGGATTGGTCAAAATCAAAGTTGTCGGCTACTGAAGCGGGGAAGAAAGTATGTGATACTGTTATTTCAACAACATTTTGGCATACTGTTGAGGATTGCATTAGGGCGTCACAACCACTTCTTATAGTCTTGAGGATTGTTGATAGTGATGAAAAGCGTGCTATGACGGAAGTTATTGCTGCGATGGAATGCGCGAAGAAAAAAATCAAAGATGCATTTGATAACAAAACAAAGGCGTATAAGAAGGTGATTGAAATTGTTGAAATGGCGATGAGAAAATCAAATGGAGCAAAAATTATATGGGTCATTGCGTTGTTTCTCAATCAGGACAAGTACTTTGATATCAAAGAGAACGCTTATTGTTTGCTAATGCTTTACGAGATGACTTCAATGACGTTTTTGCAAAGATGGTGCCCGAGTTAGATTTGCTAGACAAGATAAACAATCTAGCCGACAACTATGATTCTTCTCGAGATACTTTTGCCAGAGAAATGATGATTTGGCAACGGAAAATAAAGAATCCTCGTACGTATATTCAAATATATATAAATATATAAAAGCTAAATTATAATTTATATACATTCTTCATTTCCTCCCTTGAAAAATATTTATTTCTTTTAAATGTTTGCTAGTTGATTGGTGGAATGCTTTTGGAGCGCGGGCTATTAAGCTATCCTCGTTTGCAAAAAGAATTCTAGGCCTCTGTTGTTCTTCTTCCGGTTGTGAGCGCAATTGGAGTACATTTGAGTTTGTAAGTACTTTCTATTGTTAGTTCAAATTTCAAAAGTAATAAATCATTCACTATTATTAAAATTTTATCATTAATATTATTATTTTTTGTTCTATTTATTTTAGATTCATACGAAGAAGAGGAATAGATTGGAACACAAACGATTGAGTGACTTGGTGTATGTCCAATACAATCGAAAGATCAACTCAAGGTTCCAAAAGAGGCGTGAACTTGGCAATAATTTTGATCCATTAGTCATTGATGACTTTGAATGGGATAATGAATGGATCGATAATGATGCCGATGTTGTTCATCCTGGGGGGGATCTTACATGGAATAATGTGGATCGAGCAACCGGTGCATCCAACACGCTTGATGGTCGCAATCTTTCAAGGAGTGCTCGTGCTAATACTAGTAATAATCTAATGACATACTCTCGACGTGGTGGTGGTTCAACTTCAAGGGAATCAAGGTTGATGGATTCCGACTCCGATAATGAATTTGATGAAGAAGAGGGAATTCCAAATGATGATGAAGACGTGGAAGATGATTTTGGAGAAAGACCACCAGGTCCACCACCTACGCCTTTGAATGAGACTAGTTCTCGTGGAAGAGATGAAGATGACCTTTTCTATGATGATTTTGATTGAATGATGTTTCTAGACTAGTGTAGAGAGTCTAAACATTATTTTGGCTTGCTATGGTGGTGTTTTATTAGTTATTAGACTATATATTTGTGATGGTTGGTTGCAACTTTATTTTCTATGTGGTGTTTGTTGAATTCTTAATTTCTTTTACTAATTTTTAATATCAAGTGTGTTGTTTTTGGATTGTTATTGCTAAGTATTTACATAATTATGCCTTTAATGTTATTCCATAGTGTTATGTTTTGAGTTTTAATGTATATAAAATTTTATTGCCAATATACTTGTTAAGTAAAATAAATAATATATAAATTGCACATTATAAACGATTTTGTCGCCTTTACACAGACGCCATGGTGGTCGCCTTTTGTACTTTCAAGCTTACAGTAAATGGCCATCGCCATGACTTCATCGCCGCCATATAAAGTAATAACTATGATGACAACTCGTTTGATATCATTTTCATAAGATCATTGTTTTTGTTTGTGAAATTCTTTTGCCCTCTAAAATGATCGAACTGTTAGTTATAAAATTGGTGGGAATGTAGTGGTTGTTTAGTTTCAAATGGAAGGGTCAAGAGTCTACCACAATTCTAAATTTACATCCTACATAACATTGTTGTAGACATCTATCACCATTCTGATTTTAAATATTTACTAGGAGTGTAAGCAAATTATATTGGAAGTGTTGAAATGGCTTCTTCTATCTACTCCTAACATTACGCATTATGGGGATGTTTATTGGGTGTTATATTTCAATGATCTTTTATCATAATTGCTTTGAAATACTGCAAATTTAGATGATGTCTGCAAGTTTCATTAACTTATGACATTTTCACGATTTTTTAAAATCAGTTACTGCTGAATTCACTATTGTTGACAAGCAGGTAACTGGTTTTGAGTTTGGTATCAGCTAAAATCTACATATTTGTTTGCTCAAATCTCTCAAATGTGTGTTAATTGATTCAGATTCCACTCATTGGATTAGGTTCCATCATTGGAAGGGTCGTAGTTGTCCATGCTGACCCTGATGACTTGGGAAAGGGTGAGCTTCATCTACTCTGTACTATGGACATTTTTGTTTAGAGTTCCCTTGATTCCTTTCTCAAATTGTTAATTGTACTATGGCAGTGCAATTAACTTTATGTGCAAAATTTTACAACTACAATTTAAGGCTATTTACTTGAATGCGCATTATTAATTGTGTATGCTAACTGGGCAAAAGAAATTAAAACATTGAATTGTGGTTCTCGAAAAATATATCCACTTGGCTAGCCTTTTTATTATAAAGAAAGAACCAGAACTCGATAGAATTTGGAAAGACCTACTAAGCAGTGACTTCGCTCGCTGAATACTACAAAGAAGTCGCCAACACCTTTGCATGCTACACTCTCGAAGCAGATCATTAATTCACTTTACGATCAAGAGGACACCCTACTTAATTGTGGAAAGGAAGGAAGCCAAATGTCATTTATTTCCATGTCTTTGGTGCGTAAATGCTTATATTCTCAATAATGAAAAGCAAGATGTCGACAAAATTCCAAAGTCAAGTCGACGAAGGATCTTTCTTGGATATGCCACGGGCAAAGAAAGCTTACGAGTGTTCAACAAGAAGACACCGAGTGTCGAAGTCTCAATACACATCATCTTTGATGAAACCGACTTAGATAAAGCGATTGCCCCAAGACACTACGTAATGAAGTCGTCGAGCTCAACACTTCACGATCGTAGTACCGGATAAAGTGAAATCGTAGAGAAGCATGATAATGAAGTCGTAGAGAGGTCCATCCAAGACAATGAGCCTCCACCCAAGAAGAAGAGATAGACCTTGAAGACTTAAGACAGGAAGGCATCAGGACAGATGTCCCAACCGGGAACAGATGAGCAAGAGATCACACTCAGGATCTAATTATTGGAGATCCAAGTACAAGAGTCAAAACAAGAGCTGCTACTCAGAATGAATGCTTTATCTAAGCAACATCACAGATAGAGCCAAAGAAGATAGAGGATGCTATGGAAGACTCGGTTGGATAGAAGCCATGCAGGAAGAACTCAACCAATTTGAACGAAGCAAAGTGTGGAGATTGGTACCAAGACCAAAGAGTCATCCTGTCATAGAAACCAAGTGGGTTTTCAGGAACAAAATGGATGAAGATGGGGTCATTACCAGAAACAAGGCAAGACTAGTGGCAAAGGGCTATTCTCAAGAAGAAGGCATTGACTATGATGAGACATTTGCACCTGTTGCCAGATTAGAAGCCATCAGAATCTTTCTTGCTTTTGTTGCCCACATGAAGTTCAAAGTCTTTCAAATGGATGTCAAGAGTGCATTCCTAAATGGAGAGCTTCAAGAAGAAGTCTCACGTAGAACAACCTCCAAGTTTCATCAATCCATCTCTTTCCAATTATGTCTATAGATTAGACAAAGCTTTATATGGCCTTAAACAAGCACCTGAGAGCATGGTATGAAACAACGACTAACTTCTTTATAGAAAATGGGTTCACTAGAGGTAGGGTAGATACCACACTATTTCTTAGAAAGCATAAAGACAAAGTCTTACTAGTTCAAATATATGTTGATGATATCATTTTGGTTCTTGACGAAAAGTTATGTAAGAGATTCTCAAGCTGTCTGAGAAGCAAGTTTGAAATGAGCATGATGGGTGAGTGAATTTCTTCCTTCGACCTGCAAGTGAAATGATCGATGAAGGAATATTCATTAACCAAGCCAAATACATCAAAGACTTACTAAAGAAGTATGGCATGGAATCGGCCCTCTCCCATGAAAACACCAATTGCTCCATGACCAAGCTTCGACAAGGATGAGAATGGTAAATGTATTGATATAACTCAATACTGAGAGGTATGATAGGTTCTCTTTTATACCTAAGCGCCAAGAGACCGGATATAATGTTTGCAACATGCATATATGTCTTTAGATTTCAAAGCTAACCCTAAAGAATCACATCATCATCTTGTAAAGAGGATCTTCGTGTATCTAAAGGGTACACCCACCGGAACATGGTATCCCAAGTAATCCTCTTTTGAACTAATAGGATACACAGATGTTGACTTTGCGGGATGCAAAATAGATAGAAAAAGTACCGATGGCACTTATCAACTCTTTAGGAACAGACTTGTGTCTTGGTTGACAAAAAGCAAAACTTCGATTGTCAACTTCAACTGCAGAAAATTTGAATACATTCATTCTTTGGCATTCTTTGTCGTTTCGATCCTTTGGATGAGAAATCAATTAGTCGACTATGGGTTTGATTTCAAGTACATACCTATACTTTGTGATAATACTGAAGTGCCATAAAGCAATAACTCATAATCTGTTATGCATTCTAGAACCAAGCATATAGAAATAAGGTATCACTTCATTGGGGGATTATGTGAAAATGGAACTATATCTTTACAATATATCCCTCTTAGAAAATCAACTTCTTTGATGTTTTTACTAAACCACTAGATGAATCTAGATTTAATAAGTTAATAAGTGAGCTAGGCATGCTAAATCTATCACCGTGAATGTATGCTTTCAAATTTGTCTAACAATGCGAGATATATAAAGGTGAACTCAAATCGTAGACATGATCGAGGAAGCACCACGATCGAGAAATTTGAGCAATCTACCTCAACGATCGTAATAAAGACTCAACTATCATAGAGACGGACTCAGCGAATCTTGATCGACTCAACGATCACGGACGGACTTCGGCGATCGTAGGACGGACTTCTACGAATCTTGATCAGACTCGGCGGCTGCCGGACGGACTCGACGATCGCAGGACGGACTCAGCGAGCGAGAAGACCAACTCTACGATCGTAATCATACTAAGGACACCTTAGCTCACGAAGACTCAAAGGGCAAATCGGTACATTCCTAATCGATTCGAAATCGTAGAGAGCAAGCAAGAGGCGACACTGTCCCACTAAGACAAAAAGAGAGAGGGAAGTTTCTGATACAAATTGAAACCATGTTTTTGAAATCTGAAGTTCAAAAGATTATCTCTCATTTCTCTCTCTCTCTCTCTCTCAACAAAACCCTAACTCGTCAGATAAAGCTCGGTAGTATCCCTCGCTCAACTCTGAGAATCGATGGTCGCTTCTAATGTGATTTTGATTTCTGAGACTCTGTTTTGATGAGTTCAAAACCGCTCCACCTAAGTTTCACAAGATCTTAGCCTTCTTGAAGAAAGCGAATTCAGAAGAGCGCCAAAGACCAAATCACGCTCATCTATCCTAAAGGCGGGGAAGGAGTTCTACAAAAATGGAGTATCTGAAAACAACACCATCACCACACGAGTTAGAGGAGTTGAAATAAAACTAGGGAAGAAGGCGTAATCGGCCCTAAGTTTCAAAAATGTAGGGCACCATTTTCTAGCGACATAAGATTTCAAAAGGATTTGAAGAAGATGCATCACAAGAAGAACCCTCGTGAAAGGCTACAAAAAGAAGAGTTCCCTCGGAGGTATGAATTTTTTGGTCGACATTATTGGGAAATGCATCTGCTGCAAAGAGCTCAGGTCATGACTTAGTAAATGAGGCTCAGCTTAAGCTCATGACGGCTATGGTGTATGGTACTCAACTCAACTATGGGGTTGTATTGCTCGAGTGGATCGGCAAGTGGATCGTAAGCTCAAAGAAATCAAAGAGCACCCCGAAGATGCTGTATGGGAGGTTCATTAGCATCATTCTGCAATCTGCATTGGGTGACAAAATCGGGGGACGATGAGGAGAAGCCATCAACCCAAAGAAAAATGACACAAAGAAGATTGTTTAAAAGCGGGAAAGGAACCCGCTTGAGTATATGAGAATGATGACAGAGTCGATGGAGAAGCGGGGAACAAAAAGAAGCGAGCTTTGAGGAGGAATGTCTGCTTTGTCAGCGAAGTTAAAGAAGAAGGAGAAGAGATAAGGAAGAACCCTACGCTTTCCGTAAAAAGCAAAGGCAAGAGAGAAAGCTAAGGGCAAGATAAGTCGAAGAGCCTCGAGGATCTACAACTAACATTCCTGTAGAGTCCTCCGACATGGAGACTCTAAGAAGGCTAAGGAAGATGCAACGAAAGAAGAAGAAGTGAAGAGGATCGAGCCACCATTTCACAAATCTTAAAAAGAAGAACAAGATCGGTCATAAGTCCAAAAAGACCAACAAAGTGTCTTCGATTGTGGAGACTCACATTCTCGAAACTAGGCCAAGTGTGGCGAAATGGAGGAAGCTCGCTTCAAGGATAATGGGCCGATCAACGTGGCAAAACAAAGACTCGAGAGAGTCCGGAAGTGGTGACTAAAACCAAAGAAAGAAAGAGAAAATTTGGTCGAAGTATATTCTTAAGAATGAAAAAAAATGAAGAAGGAAGCAAGAGCATGGTGCCAAAAGTAGAAGCGCCCCAAGCAACCAAGAGGAAAATGCTCGGTGAGGGGAGGCTTCTGCTTTCAAGAAGAGGTTCGGTGAAAGGACTTTCGAACTTAGAAGAAGATTTACCGGTGAAGGAGTGTTTCTAAACCTCAAGAAGATGATCATATTGAGGGGAGCCTCATAATATCCCAATGGTGAAGAAGAGGTCCTCGCTTTCAAGATGAAGATGAACTAATGTCAAACCTCCCAAAGGCCATTGAGATAATGGATTCTTCAAAAGAAAACAAAGAAAAGAAAGAGGATGATGATGATGAGCTCGAAATAATGGGTGTAGGAAAAGATGGATCGGTAATTTATTTGTACAACCAAATGTTTTCTTACTACCCGTGATGGCATACCATCAAGCTCAAATTTCGAAATCATGGGATCACATGTTTTGGAGCTTGAGGAATATCCAAAGAATCACGTTGCGGCTCATGGATTTCCAGGGGAAGTCATCTTCGCCAAAAAGCTGATTACCAACCATTCCTCATCAAAAGCCAAACCTGAGGTATTGACTATCCCTACAAGCTTTAGAGTTAATCACCTGTCATCATCTTCATTTAGCCATTTCTATGAATTTCCTAAATGGCTGGAAGTGACTCTCAACCCATTAAATCAGTTTCCAGTTGCAGAATCCCAAAATTCTGTAACTGAAGAACCAGAAGAAATCAACCTTACCCTACTCCCTCAAATAACCAACTCTATAATTCCAGACTCTAGCCACATCGTAGAGTCAAACATTGAAATCGTAGAGTCACATATCTCAGATGTCCAAACCCAAACCCTCCAGCTGATATACCATCCTCCTCATCACATGACTATTTCGGTCTTGATCTGGCGTTGTACAATTTGCAAGACCGGTCTCCACCGAGAACCCCTCGAATGGACAATCCCGATCAAATAATGCTCTCCCAAGCTCGCGCCCACAAAGGATGACTTAAAAAGAAACCTCTCGAAGCAGATGATCGAGTCTATCGAAGCAAGTGCGGAATCCCACTCGATCTCCTCAACATCCGCGTGAATCAAATGATAAAAGTTCTTTAACAAATTCCTAGTAATCTGATGAATATCGAGCTCTACTACTGAAGCTAAGGAAATTATCAAAGAGATTACGAAGAAAGCATATCGACAGAGATGAGATCCATTTCGAGTCACGCCAAACAACGTGAGGCTATGCTTGAAATTTCGAAAACCAAGATCGTCGACATCAAATTATCTTTGGACAATATTCTCAACTTGAAAGCTTACATTTATGACTTCCGAAATCTTATGCCAATCGGAGAAGCATAATGATATGATTACGGCAGATCCTCCAAAATAAAGAAGCTAGAAGTCGACAAATGATCAAGGAGAATAGGAAGACATTGCTCAAACTCAAAGCCGACTAAATGAGCTTGTCCGAGGGTTAACAGTTGTCTGCCGATATTCGAACCCTTGATCTTGACATAAAGGAGAGAAAAATAAAGGAAAAGGAGATCAAGACGATCGAGGAAGCGAGGAAGAGGAAGAGGAAAAGGAGGTCATGCAACTTCAAGAAAGGGGAGAAGTCGATTTCATGCTTCGACATCACGAAGTCCTCCGCAAGACATCATCAAACTCAACGATCCGGTCGGTAGGAAATTGTCACGACTATTCCTCCGAGTCAGCAAGGGCCAACTCCTAGCTCACAAAGGCGTGTCTACATGCACGCGTAAGAATGCCAATTGGAGATCCTGCATTCATGCGCGAGATACATGAAAAAGAATCCAGTTCTAAGTCCAAGCGAAAGTGGAAGAGTTAGCAAGAATGAAGAAGCTCAAAGGAAAGAAGAAATTTGAGGAATATGTCGATCCTCCTCCATAGAAGAGACCAAGAAAATAGAG
This sequence comes from Panax ginseng, assembly GCA_020205605.1. NCBI lineage: Eukaryota > Viridiplantae > Streptophyta > Magnoliopsida > Apiales > Araliaceae > Panax > Panax ginseng. Next base: position 118,610,269 of record CM035148.1, on the reverse strand, counting down.
ATAAGTTGAGAGTTTAATGTTTTATTGATGTAATGCTATATTGTAATATCTTCTGATCATCAATAAATTCATGCTTATTCTCTAGAAATTTCAGTTGCTCACTGAAATACTAAGTCATGTTTAAATTTTTTGCAAATACATCTAATCACTAATAATCATGACAACAAATCTCCTTGGTTATGTCAACATCAAATAGGGGGAGATTGTTGGGAGAATGCATATTATGATTTGATGTTTTAATGCATGTGTTCATGATTATTTGTAAGGTCCTTAAATGAATATGTGTACAAGGACTTAGTGATAGATCAAAACTGTTAGGTTGATCTAAGCTCTCAACGTGTATCATTCTGTTAAAGAATGTATAAGATAGAAAGATCAAAACTGTTAGGTTGATATTAAGATGTAATAGATTAGTCTTGAAGAAATCATAGTGCATCAACTTGATCAACATTGCAGAAGTCAAGGCAGGAAATATAGAGCCTGAAGATCGTAGTGTGCCTGCCTTGAATAAAACTCTTCGGACTTCGTAGAGTGGTCCCAACGAGTGCTGAGTTAACTCCACGATCGTAGTGTGCTGAAGGAAACATGAAGTTTACAAGTCAACGATCGTAGTGAGCTCTCGAGCGTATGAAGTCAACAAACACGCAAGAGAAGATTGTAGGGTGCGAAGGATAAAGGGAAATCGTAGGTTTCTCGACTAATAGCATCGTAGTGTGCAAGTCAAAGACACTACGATCTAAATAAATAGAACATCACGATCCAAATCGTAAAGCATCATCGCATCAATGTCGAAAAGCGCCGAGCCTCATAATCTGTGTTTTCCCAACAATCGAGAAATGGATCTCGAGATCTTTGCGATTACTCATTAGTCCCAGATTGTATGAAATATCCTTAGTATACAACAAAGAAGTATTGAAGAAGCTAAGGATAGATACTTATGGATAAGAGGGACAAAACACCTTTTCGGTGGTAGGTGAGAAAGCGACTGCAGTGTCGAGGGGCCAAAATGCGAAATCTGGAAGATGTGCGAAATGTCTCAATCACGATGCTGAAAGTTCGGATGCATTTAATGCCACAACGGATGGATCAACGGATAGTTTTCAACATCACATATATCTTGATCAGACGGATGAGAGAAAAGCAAGCAAGCAATCAAACATTCAACGTGAAGAATTCTCTAAGGCTCAACTCTACGATCCGAGAAATATCAAAGCTTCTTTCAATTTACTCGGTTCTTAACGAACCAAAGGCTTACACAAAGAACGAGTAGAAATCTTCAAGAACGTAACAACAACCATCAATCAATGAAGAAGAGTAGTACAAGTCTGCTTTGGACTTGAAGAGTTAAATAGTGAAGCGTAAAGAAAGCCAAGTCTCTTTGGACTTGAAGAGTTCAAGAGTGAACTAGAAGAAGTTCTAGGCTCACTTTGATCAGAAGGAATCTGAGTGATTTGGAAGATTGTAAAAGACATCCTTAGTGAATATCCTACTCGTTTGTGTAAGAAGAGTGGACTAGGAGCTTTGAGTGCTCGAACCACTTAAAAACAATCGTGTCGTTTACATTCGTGTTATAACTCGCTATAAGCTCGCTATATCTGCTTTATAGCTGTCGATTACATTTCATAACTCCATTGCTTGTTAAAGAAGATTAAAACAAATACTAATTAAAGTTTAAATCATTATCTAAGAACTAGTTAAAACGAAAAGATTTTCATATATCTATTCAACCCCCCCCCTCCCTTACAGATAACTTGTACTACTAGGAACTAACAATCTGAACTTAAAGTTATATATGTTTAACCCATAGAAACACATTCTTTATTATAAAAGAATAAATAATTCTTTATAAATTTGCATTAAACTATATCTCTGCTTATATAAAAGCATTTTTGAGCTAAGCTAAAATTTATCTAGCTGCTTAATTAAGAAGAATATTTACACAAGTATAAAAATTATATAAACTTTTATAACCGAGCATAAATTTACATTTGCTTACACAGAAGCACATTTCACATATATAAAGGTCATTGAACTTTTATATAATTACTTGATCTCTAATTGTTATCTGCTTATTTGAGAAGTATCAAATATGTAAGACCCCAAATTATTAATAAATGAAATTTATTTTTCTCTATTTATTATTTTGAAATAGTAAGGGTTGATTTGATTAATGTGGATAGTTATGGGTAAAATACGCAAATATTTCGAATAAGCAAGTGGTTATAAAATATTCATTATTGTCGAAAAATATTCGTTTGGTCGTGGAATATTCGTAGATTGTTTGGGAATATTAAATGCGATGACGGTATGATCTTTATGGGCCCCATGTAAAAAAGCGATTGGATGAAGAAAGCGACAAATATAAGTTGTTTATAAATAACGACATAGTTATTCTCAGATTATATTGTTGGAATACCCGTTTGGTTAAACACACACTAATCTGGCGTTGTTGACGCGAAGCGCGCGGTATTGCACCAATTATTGATTCTTACGTAAAAAGACACTACTCAATAATTGTTACGATAATTCTTATTAGATTATTTTATTTTATTGATTCAATAATTCTTTGCATTGATATTTTATATTCTTTCGTTGTTTCAATAAATTGTCATTACACATGTATTTTTTCATTATCGAGCAATAATTCATATTATCGAATAATATTATTAGATAACATTATTAGCGATGTCTAGAAAGTTACATACAGAAGAGGTTTGGTCACCTAATTTGTGCAAGAGATGAGAGATCCTTATTGGAAAGCCCCTCTTTCCTGTGAAACTACTTAGTTGCTTGATCTTGTGATTCTGTAATATTATTTGTGAATAATTAATTATTAATTTATATGATGAGGAAAATATTAATTTTATGTGGATATAGATGGAGAAAATTTTTAAAGTGACAATTGTTGAAAATTGAAATTTTATCTTTTTCTGATAAAATAATTCATTTAAATATATTATTTTAATAATATATTAATGGTGATATTTCTACAATGAATGTGGGATATATGAGTATACGAGGAAATAGAGTATTTTTGTTGCAATAAATATTAAAAACAGATTTTGTGTGTCGGTAGACCCATTTCTTGACTGAAATTTGATTATAGCCTGTAAAATCGTCCGTTTGTTGATTTTGATCAATTTATGTTTGGAATTTGAAAAAACTTTCTTCTGCAAAGTTGTAGAGAATTGAATTTCCTATAAAAAGTCGCGAGATTTGAATTTTACGATAAAAGGGCTATTTATTATGAATTATTGAAGTTAGAATCTAAAATAATTGATTTTTGGAAGTTTAAAATATTTAAAATAGGAAAAACGTTTTTTATTGCTTTTTCTAGAAGGTTGGCATGTGGGAAATGTTAGGAGTTGATTTCCAAAGAGGCGTAGGAGAATTTATTATTAATAATATATTATATTAAATTTTCTGCTTTGGTGTTCTAAGCATTTTCCTATAAATAGGGTGCTTAGGTTAGAATTGAAAATCACACCAGAAACTGAAGTTTTCTCTCTCTATATTATCGAGCGTATTCTTGTGAGTATTTTGAGTATATTTTGAGTATTGCTTTATACGATTGCAAGTTCAAGTCATAGCCTTTATATACGGTGTTTTAACTAGAAATCTTGTCTTTCGAGGTAAGGGATGTTATTTTATTCGAAAATGATATTATTTCTTCAATATCATTATCTTAGAAATATTGGTTGGAAATTTTTATCAAATTTGAAACTTTTTCATGTATGGAGATTCTTATTCATGAGTTCTTATTCACGAGTTATATTCACGAAGCGTGAAGATGTTTTTGTGAAATTTCTATCTTTTAGTGTCGAAGTTCTTATTCACGTATCTGACCTATTCACTTAAATCTGAGACTATTCATAGAAAAATGAAATTTTTCTTTTTGTCCAAAATATCTACTATGGATACTAGCTTTGATTGTATCCATGTTTTGATCATTCTTGAATTTTACTCTACTCTGATTACTTATGAAGTATTTTTGAACTTGGATTGTTTAAAATACGAATCCTTAATATTTGTTCCTTTGTTTCACTGGATTCGTTTCCTTTAAAATATTTTTCATCATCCTCGGTCCTAAATGATGATATTCTTGAATATCTTTGGCCCTGTAGTGCAAAGATGAATGATTTCTTGATGAATATCTTTGGCCGTAGTGCGAAGATGAGCAGTGTTGAAATGAATATGGACCGAGTGATTAATATCTTTGGCACATGTAGTGCAAAAGATGAATATTTGATTCAGATATATATTGATTGATGTTTACGAGGATAAAATATCGACGATGAACTTTTAAATTCATATATAGAAGATAGTAGTTTGCATTCTCTACTTAACTCTTCTAATGAATTGTTGTTTCCATTATGATTGTTGATTTAAAAGCTGGTTGTCTATTGTATTCTATTAGATTTTTTTCTGTTGAAGACTAACGATAATTTGTTGTATATTATCTTAGTCATAATATTCTTTTTCTTGGGCTAGTTGAGCTCTCACCCTTTTCCTTTTTGTTCCATTTTTCTTCTCGGGGAGGCGAGAATGTAGCAGTCTTAGTGGGGTATGGAATGAAGGTTACAGAGAGAGTTGTTTAGTAGTCCTCACCATTTTGTAAAATAATGTATCAATAATTATGATGGAGATTTATTTTGCGTGTAGATATTGTATAGGCGGCAATATCGTATTTAAACTCACAGATTTATATGTTGTAATAATAAAGTTGTAGTTATTTCTGTACCATGTATTTGGCGACTCAGAATGGGTTGGATGGAATGAACCTATTTTGGGGGCGTCACAAAATATAAAAGTTACTTAAACTTTTATATATATTTGTACTAAATTCTATCTGCTTATTTTAGAAGTATATCTCTATTAAATCTTTTGTAAAAGGGAAAAATGATAGAGTTAGTTTATTTTATGTACTTATGAGAAATACGAGTAATTTTTCGACCAAGACCAGAGTCTTAGAGAGGTTAGCTGGGAGTTGAATCTCTAGTGTACTTATGAGGTGAAAAAGTGAATGTCGTTTCAAGACCATGTCATAGAATAGAATTAAACTCAAAAGAAATGTACAACTAAGTTTGAGGAGGGAGCTAGAAGCTTGTTGTTCAAGATATTTAGTTAAAAATAGTTGTAAGTTTGTTTATAAAACTTTGTAAAGGCTTTTCCATCTGTTGAAGGAGTCTTTATTACAGGAAGTAATAGGATCTCAAGTCTTGGAGAGGAGCTTGAGACTGGACGTAGCAACATACCCGAGATGTAAGTTGTGAACCAGACAAATCTCTGTGCATTGTGTGATTATATTTTTATTGTCTTGCATATTAATTTCTAACATTGCAAATTAATTATCTAAAAATTCAAAAAGGCCTAAGATAATTTTTTAAAATCTATAATAATCTATTAAACCCCCCTTCTAGATTATTATTAGATTGTCTGTTTATCTGAACATGTTATATTCACTGTTTTGCATAAAATGATCATGTATGCTTAGACACGGAAAAGCAGCCCAAAGCTTCATGAACTGACTTTACCGACATAAACCCTCCAACTTTGGGCGCATTTTTTAAGTTCATTTAAAACTGACTTAGGAGCCATTTGGCCCTACCAAGTGAAAACTGACATCTTAAGTGACCCATGATTTTATTTTATTTTATTTTTTTTAAAAGAATGTTACTACTTATGGGTTGTGAGGCTTGAACACAAGACTTATAAATAAATAAATAAGAGTTCAAACCAATTGAACTATAACAATTATTTATTTTTAATACAATCTTCAATATATTTTAATTATAATTAATCTTTTTGGGTCTTAAGGAGTAGTAGTTTGGAAAGAGTGCTATTATAGCAATTACTATAATTGTTGCTATAGTTGGACATATCAACTCTCTCAAAAGCTGCAGCCCAACACCAGTTCAAAATAAATAATTTGATAACAAAGTTTATTCTTATATATATATTTATTTATTTATGCTTTTGTATTAATAATAGTATATGTTATTGTTCATCAATATTTTTTTGAAAAAAAATAAAAAAATTAAAGGGAGAAGCTGTGAAATTTGGTAACACGATCTCATGAGTTTCGTGTTTCGACTACCAAAACCCGGACCTTTTTGATGTGTGTTGGGTCATGATATTTCTCCTATTTGGGCCAAGTAGATTGGGTTCATTTATTAATTTATTCTGTTGGGCTTTTATAATTAAGTCGTGGGGCTTGTTGGGCCCATCATTATATTAGCTTTATTTAAATCCTATGGACCGGCCTGATTCGTTGGATTAACCCATTAGGTCACTTAATATCTATTACTTTGACTTGTAATGATGATATAGCATGACAGTTGACCGAGATATCTGCCATGCAATAATGTGGATGGGATTATAGCCCGTGGTGATGAAAAGCGAAGTACAAAAGCGGTGGATAAGTTCCATGCGATCGGCAGAACCCATCGGATCGGAGGGGTGTCGGTAGTAGTGGGTAGCAAATAATCCGAGCAAAGATAGTATAACCTAGTAAAGAGGAAGCCATCGCTGAAGTGCGTTCTCACACATATTGATTTTTCAGATTCTCCCATATACATAATTGAGAATTATTATCTGTCTAAGAAACACTAGACAATACATTCCTCCATCGTTAACCATGTGAACACATACTAATTCTCACCGAAGCTATTTCTCAGCGGAACCGGCAAATCGAAGCTTTTGTGTTATTTGTGTTTCTTGTCGTGCGAGGATCGGGACGTCTTACGTGATTGGGGACGTGGAGAAAGATCTGGCGTTAACATTGGTAGAAGCCTTTCGACACAGGCGAAGGCTATATCGTTATAGAAGAAGTTATGAGCGACTGAAGCATCCTCCTTGGGTCGGGTAAAAGAATCGGTAGCTCACAAGTAGAAGTTGATTGAGAGGAGAGCGCGGTATAATGATCGAACGAGGCGATTCGAAAAATATAATAATTCTGGCGGCGTGAAGCGATCATCCCTCCGATTCCTACCGAAGGTGAATAAGGTCTACACCAAACTAAACATCGATAGATCGATAATTCGGATCAAATCGAAATCAACCTTTCTTTGAGCCACCCCGTGATAACTACTGCAAGAAAGGCGGGGTAACTCCAAGTAAGTATTGTGGCTTTTATCGGTACCGGCCACGACACTAACGAGTGTTGTAATTTGAAAGACTTTGTGGAGAGGAAGATTAAAGATGGCTTGTTGGTGCGGTATGTGGTAGTAAATGATCGTGAGAACATTAATCGTCTTTGTTCAGACGGTTCAAAGGGCTCGATCTTGCCAGCAAGCATGTTATCGATGTGATAACCGGTGGGTCTCTGCAGGAAGTTGATAGGGAGGAAGAGAAGGGCTTACGGATTCGGTCGTGACCGTGATGTGGATGCTCCCCGAAGGTGGATAGACCATTCCGGGATCATCATATCATTTCCGACGCCGATCTATCCCGGAACCCATCGAGCCACATGAGGGGGCCTTGGTGATAACTTATTGCCAGTGGGCACGGTGGACGTAAGCGCGTGATGATAGATAATGGATCCTCGTGGATATCCCATGACGCCCGTGCCTGTCGAGGATGCACCTTAATGGGCGAAAATGGAGGTCGGTGGAAGCTCTTTATACGGACTTCAAAGAATGATCCGGTCAAAGTTGCGAGCACTATTGAACTCCGGTTATCTTCTTGACAAAGACCCAAAGAAAGTCGAAATAGTATGTAAATTCTATGTTGTGACGTTGATTAAAACTACATTATCTTTGGGAAGACCTACTTTAATCGCTTTCAGTGTGACCTTCATCCCTCATTTCAAAGTCAAGTTCCCCACGGCTCATGGGGTAGGAGAGGTGGCGGGGACTTAGATCTAGCCCGACGATGCTTCTAGGAATCTTTGTCATTTCCTCCGGAGTGGGGTCACAAACAAAAGTAGGCGATGACAATTGAGATTGAGCCTTTTACCGAAAGTAGTTACGAGCCGATGGTGGTTCTGCTTGGGAGGACGGAGGAGGTCGAATTGATCCCGGGAAGCCGGACAAGGCCAGTGAAGATCGGTTCAGTCTACCAGAACCTCTTGGACAAACCTTATAGAACTCTTTACTGCTTGTCACGGATATTTTTGCATGGGAACCAAGGGACATGCACGGAGTTAGTCGGAAGATGGTAGATTTTAGCACCGAATGTAGATCCTCGAAAAAGTTTGCCGAGAAAAGGCGGATCTTTCGCAACGACGACGAAAATCATTGATGAGGAAATAACAAAGTTGTTAATACGCAGACTTCATCGATGAAATTGATTATCCCGAATGGATGGCGAATGTGGTGTTGGTGCGTAAGCGAGCGGAAAATGGCGGGTTTGCATCGACTACACCGAGCCTCAATAAAGCTTGTCCAGAAGGACTTTTATCCTCTCGCCCATATTGATCGACTTGTCGATGCCACTTGGGGTATGCATTACTAAGCTTTATGGATGCTTTTTGAGGTTATCACCAAATATCCGTGCGTAAAGAGGACATCCCAAAGAATAGCGTTTATTACACACCGTTGATTATGCCTACAAGAAGATGACTTTTGGCCTTATAAATCTTTGGAGCCACTTACGGAGAATGATGAACTTCATCTTCGATAAGCAAATTGGGAAGGAACATGGAGGTATATCGTCGATGACATGATCGTGAAAAGCATGGAGTTGAGAGTCATTTAGACGATCTAGAGGAATGCTTTCAGGTCGTCGTCATCGTCAATCGAGACTTAATCCGCCGAAGTGCACTTTTGGCCTCGGTGCGAGGAAGTTTTTGGGTTATCTTGTCGATCGAAAAGGTATCGAGGCCAATCGGAGAAGATTGGGCCATTCTTGATATGAAGACTCCTCGGTCGTTCAAAGATGTCCAACGTCATTGGCGGGATTGCGACTTTGAGGAGGTTCGTCGCCGATTCGCGCAGAGAGGTGCCTTCCTTTCTTTGATGCATTGAAAAGGGTGAAGAATACGAAGACGTTCGGTGGACTTGAGTGTGAAGACGCCTTCCAAGGCATAAAGGCGTATCTTTCTTGGCTCCTTTATTGGTGAAGGCCGCTCCGGTGAGAGACCTTATATCGTACCTTGCGCAGCAAGTTCGTTAGCGGTTGGTGCGATCTCTTGGTTCGGGAGGTCGATGGAAAGCGACATCCGATCTATTATGTCGATCACGTCTGCGAGATCTTTGAAACCAGTATCCGAATATTGAGAAATTTGCCTTCGCCTTGATAATTGCTAGTAAGAAAGCTACGGCGATATTTTTTCGGCTCTGCCCTGGTATCTACTACGGATCGACCATTGAAGAAAGTGGCGAGGCAAGCCGAAGTTTGGGAAGATTAGCGGCGTGGACAATGGAATTGTCACGAGTTTTCATCGAATACCATCCACGAACCGCTATCGAAGGTCAAGCTTTGGCCGATTTCATAGTAGAATGTTCGTTCACCAAGGCAGATCTTGCCGAGTTCTGGGGAATTTGAATCGTCCGATCGAAAGCGATTCAAGATTTCAACAAAATCGAGAATGTTTGGACTCTATATGGAGATGGTTCCTCTACCCTAGCTGTTAGTGGGCGAGAATTATCTTGACAAGTCCGGGACGGGTTCAAAGTTCAATAGGCCATCGATTTGATTTAAAGCGACAAACAATGAAGGCCGAGTATGAAGCGGTCTTGCGGGTGTTCTATTGGCAAAAAGTCAGAGGTCGAGAACCTTATCATCTACGGTGATTCCCGGTTGGTTGTCAAGCATTATCGGGGATTATAAGCTCGTGGAGATTGGATGATCAAGTATCTGGCGGAGTTGAAGGGCCGACTTGATTATTTTCGCCCGTGCAATTCGGGGCATAGAAGCGTAATGACAATTCCATCGTAGATGCATTATCGAAGTTGGCTACCACCGATGAGATGTTTTTAATGGATCTACATTTACTTGGAAGTTCTACAACAAAGAAAGTGTTCAACATGAAGCGTTGATGTGTATCGAAGCGATCTAGCTCTTTGGATGACCCCTACATCGAGTATTTAGCGGATGGCGTCCTTCCTTCTGGATCGGATGTTGGCAAAAAGATCAAATACAAGAGCGCTTGACTTTGTCCTTATTGATGGGGACCTTTATCGATTAGCCTTTTCTTCACCATTATTAAAGTGCTCGGTCCCATCCAGAGGCGAAATATGCTCTTGGGGAGGTTCATGAGGGAATTTGTGGTGACCATATGGGCTGCTAAATCTTTGGCTTACAAAGTAGTGCTTGGCAAGGATACTATTGGCCTACAATTTTCAAAGAGGCTACAGAGTATGTCAAGAAATATGAAAAGTGCCAACTCAGCGATCAGATCCACATCGTACCACGGAAGAGCTATACTCGATTTTATCTCTTATACCCCATTTGTTTGGGGGTAGATATCTTTGAGTCCATTACTAAAGCTAAAGGTCGAGAGTTAGCTTTGTCATATAATTCTTTATTGATTACATGACTAAGTGGGTAGAGGTAAAGCCACTTGATTAATTACGGAGCAAGAATGTTTGAAGTTCATAAAAGAGTTTGTAGTGTTTCGACTTGGGATCCCTAGAGTATTAATATATCGGACAACGGGACTTGATTCGTAGGATCAAAATTTGAAGCATTTTAAAGGAGTTGGGGATTGAAGATAAGAAGACTTGGTGGCTCATCCCACGATCAAATGGCGAGTTGAGGTGACTGACCGGAATGACTGTCTGAAGCAGGATCAAGCGTGGAATTGGATGAAGCTAAAGGAAGATGGCGGAAGAGCTGCTTGGCGTGTTGTGGGCTTATCGGACTACAATAGGGACTACCCATGAGGGATTCACCTTTTCGTGGCCTATGGTAATGCGATGCCTTAGTCCACGTCGAAATCGGATCTCAAGTCTTGGTCGGTCAATCAAAGAAATATCTGATGACGAAGGGGTGAAGGCTAATTTGGATCTCTTTAGAAGAAGTCGGAGAGGTTCTTTCTACTTAAATTGGGCCGCTTATCAACGAAGAGTAGCTAAGCATTATAACAAAGAAGTCAAGCTTCGTAGATTGAGTAGGAGATTTCGAGCCTCGGAGAAGTCGAAGCTTCTACACCTCAAAACACACGGAAAGTTAATGCCAAATTTGGGAAGGGCCATATGAAGTGATCGAAGTATCAAAACAAGGGCACTTATCGGTTAAGGGCATTAGATGGTTCCGAAATCAAAACACTGCACGCACTGTGCCTTGGGCTTGAAATACTTTGATAAAGATCAAATTAATTCATCGAAAGTCGTATATTATTGTTCATTATCAATAAAAGACACTTTTTCACTATTGATCCTGGTCTATTTGTCCTATGGTCACTACTGATTGTAAGGAGGTATGGTAGGACTTCTTTGGCCATTCGATGGCGGCCCATTTGTCGTTCTACCCCAAAGTGGTAGGCGAAGGATCTATATTGATTTTACGGGGTGGTAAATCGATGGTCACTTATTAGTCTGGTCTATTTGTCCACATACGGTCACTACTGATTGTAAGGAGGTATGGTAGGACTTACTTTGGCCATTCGATGGCGACCCATTTGTCGATTCTACCACCGAGTGGTGAGCGAAGGATCTATATTGATTTTACCGAGGTGGTAAATCAATGGTCATTTATTAGTCTGGTCCTATTTGTCTATATTGGTCACTCTGATTGTAAGGAGGTATGGTAGGACTTCTTTGGCCATTCGATGGCGACCCATTTTGTCGTTCTACCCACGAGTGGTGAGCGAAGGATCTATATTGATTTTTTAGGGGTGGTAAGTCGATGGTCACAATTGGTCCTTATATCTTGGTCCTTATATCTTGATCCTTATATCTTGGTCTTTATATCTTGATCCTTATATCTTGATCCTTATATCTTGGTCCTTATATCTTGATCCTTATATCTTGGTTTTTATATAATTGTTTTACCCTGAGTGGTAAACAAAGGACCGATCTCACACTTCGAACAGAGTAGTATGTGTTACTTTATTTTATTTAAGTGTTGAGTTCAGAATGCCTCGTTCTTTAACATCACTTTATACATTATATGACATGCTTAATTGTTAATTAACAATTTGAGTTAAATCCTCGAAGGAGTTTTGTATATTTGTCCATATAAATTCATATCAAGTATTCGATGAAAGTAAAAATATATTGAAATCATAAGGAAGAAGATCACTTCTCATTAATACTAATTTATTTACAAAAGGTAAAATAAGCAGAAAGTTTTTACAAGTATTTTTAAATAAAACCTAAGAGAAACATAATTGTTGCTTGATGACATCCTCATCATCGAAGAGTCGAAAAGTATGGATCTAAGTTGGCTTTGATCGACTTTTCCTTACCACGACTTGGCGTGAGCTCGTAACTTTTCCGTATGAATTCTCATTATTTCTCCATTTATTTCATCAGAGTTAGATACTCTTCACGTATCTCTTCTGCGAAGAGCATCGATCGAAAGGAGGCCCAAGGTCCGAAGAGCCTTGAGTTCTCGGATTTCTTGTTCGAGATTTGTGGAAGTATATATTCTTCCGACGGGTTTCTTCACGCTCAAAGCTTATGGATCGTCTTGGTCAAGATCTTAGCGTCGACCTTGGTTCCTTGATCTTGTTCATCCTTATTTCACTCTCCCGAACCGGTCAGCGTTCGTATTAACGATTTCAAAGATGTCTTTGCTTTAGTCGACTTGATTCTTCCTTGGAGGACTTCACATCTTCATGGCTTGGGCCAACTCTTTACGAAGCCCCTTCATTGGTATGAAGGATGCCTTCACGTTGGGTCCTTTCCGAGGCAAGGCGGACTTCAAGATGGAGTTCTCGCTTCCGGTGCCTCCTCTCCAGATTGACCTCGAGATCTTGGGCGCATGGCCTTGAATACAACATTTACCTGCATACATATTCGGTATAATTTGATCGATTTCGGATATATAATCTGAAGATAAGAATGGAAAGCGAGAGGAAGGAGAGAGCCATTTACCTTCGCCAAGTAGCTCATGCCTTCATTTAGAAGTCCCCATTCGTCTTGTTCTCGAATCGGTGGTCATCTGGTCTCCGCGAACGAAGGCCTCGAACGATTGGAAAGGAAAGTTGGCGTTGAATCGAGGGGCCACATAGTTAAGCGAGCCCATGGCATCCTCTTTGGAACTTCGGTAGTCGTATGCCTCGGGAGAGAAGGCATAGAGTTGGCGTGAATCGGTGAAGGACCGCATGTATCACTTTCTGGGGAAGGAGATCGGCAGTGTAGGCTCGGGTGTGGACGAAGGGCGGAGGTTGAACACAATTCCGGGTTTGTCAAGAAGGATGTTTTTCTTTCGGGACAATAAAGGGGTCGGCTTTTTGGCTCGACAGTGTTTGGGTTTGGTTGAGGGCTGGTTGTTGAAGTTGGAGGGGCGGAGTTCTTATTGGTGAGGGAGTTATTTTTATCTTAATTTTTTGTACGAAAGACTTTTCACTTGATCGTGTAAAGGTATGTCAAGTAGACTCCTCTTTATTGGGTGATTTAGAAGGTGTGGGGACAGAGCGGTTGGAGGAGTTGATTGTAGGTTTGTTTGGAAGAACCTCCTCGTCGCTTTCAGGATCTATCTCGAGGGGTAGTTCGCCTTTTTATGACCTTCTTCCTTGGCGAGGTCGGAGGACTTCTTGAGAATGACAGAGGCTCGTCGGTTTGAGTTCATCATTAGAGAATGGGAGTGAGTCTTTGGGTCGGAGGTAGGGGAATTGATTCGGAAGGCTCTTGAAGAGGAAGCTCTTCGTTCGCCTCAAAGAAATCCTCCCCGCCAGGAAATCTCCCAAATCTTTCACTTCCGAAGAAGTTGGTTTGATCAGGGATACTGCAAATGATCACATATTAAGATCCTTGCCACATAAATACCTCAGAAATTATATTGCAAAGTTATTCAAAACTTACATTTATGATCGTACAGCCAGGCTTGTTTGGTCAGCAGAGTAAAGCTCCATTCTTGTGGAGGTATCTTCGCGGAAAATCTCCCATTTCCTCACACGCCTTCTTGGGAATGTCACCAAAGTCGTGAGAGATCCTGCCAGGATGGTCCGGTCTGGAAGAGAAGAGATCTACGGTCGATGATGAAGAACCATTTCTCGTGCCAACCTTTGTTGCTTTCGAAGGAGTGCTCATCGATGGCCTCTTCTCGAACTTAAGCGTTTGGGCGTGGAGATTGTTTGCAAAGATCTTGAACCCTCGTTCCGGGATCTACCCGTAGAAAAGGGTGAAGAAAAGGTCGACGAAGGAGTAACCCCGGTTAAAGTGGCGTAAGGCGAAACGCCGCCAATATGGATGTAAGAGTTAGGCACCAGTTGAGAAAGCCCACTCTGGCATGAATCTAGGAGGGTGATGACAAAGACGTGAAGGGGTGGCGAATCCCTTTTCGGAAGAGTAGCGAGCATGGCGACCAAATGTCTGGTCATTGGTACATTCGCTCCTCCGGGAGGAGAGCCCCTATATGGCGTAATTGTCCAGAAATCTGTACCGAATCCGGAGGGCCCGAATCTCGGGTTCCGTAATGGTGGACGGGATGTTAGTATGAGGAAATTGTTCCCCATCCTTGAAAAAATCGGCAGGAGATGGTTGGTTTGCACTCGAACCCTCTTGGTTAGGGTTTGAGTGAGAGGAACTTGAAGGAATCTGGCTTGGATTCACCATTGTTGAGGTCCCGAAAGCTAGAAGGAAAATTTCTGAGAAGGAGAAGAAAGCTCAAAGGTTCGAATTTCAAATTAGTAGGTAAAACCATCAAAATTGGTAAAGTTTACCTTTTATACTGACTGTTACACAGGGAACGAGGCCGGCGCATTAAAAATGTCAGTAATGATGAGAATTCGAATGGGACATGTTTGGGACGACCTTTAGATATCTTATCAGATTGGGCCTAACTGTTGAGTTTTTAACTATTGGTCCATCTTGTTCAAATTCAAATCCTTTATCCAATTGGGCTTTTCTTATGGGCATCCATCAACCCTCGTCCCATTTTTTACATTAAAGTGGGTATGCCTCGATTATTTCTATTTTAGACCTCTAATTAATTACGATATCGTGGATCGCTTATAGTTTTCCATTAAACATCTGTTTAACAAAAAACTAGGGGGTAATGTTGGGTCGTGATATTTCTCTATTTGGTAGTAGGGTAGATTGGGCTCATTTATTAATTTATTCATTGGGCTTTTATAATTAAGTCGTGGGGCTTGTTGGGCCCGATCGTTGTGTTAGCTTTATTTAAATCCTATAGGCCAAGATTGGTTCGTTGGATTAACCATTAGGTCACTTGATATCTATTACTTTGACTTGTAATGATGATATAGCATGACATTTACCAAGAGATATCGCCGTGCAATAATGTGGATGGGATTATAGCCGTGGCGTGAGAAAACGATGGCCAAAAGCGTGGATAAGTTCCATGCGATCTTACAGAACCCATCGATCGGAGGGGGTGTCGGGTAGTAGTGGGTGTACGATAATCCGAGCGAAAGATAGTATAACCTAGCGAGGAAGCCATCGCTTTAGAAGTGCGTTCTCACACATATTGATTTTTCAGATTCTCCCATATACATAATTGAGAATTATTATCTCTAAGAAACACTAGACAATACATTCCTCCATCATTAACCTTGTGAACACATACTAATTCTCACGCTGAAGTTATCCCCGCCGGAACCGTAGCCGTCGAAGCTTTCGGTGTTATTTGTGTTTCTTATCGCGAGGATCGGGACGCTCTTACGTGATTGGGACGTGGAGAAAGATCCTGGCGTTAACAATGTGACTATGTAAAAATAAGTTTACTCCTTGATCAAGACATTAGCGTCAACACTATTGCCCTGGTTGACAGTGGTGCTGGCTGATATGAATTGCATCAAAGAAGGTTTAATACCCACAAGATACTTTGAAAAAACCAAACAAAGCTTAAGTACTGCTGATGGTTCTAAAATGAACATAAATTTTAAACTTAATCATGTTCATATTTATAATCAAGGAATATGTTTAAAAACATCATTCATACTAGTTAAAAACTTATTTCAATTTGTCATATTAGGAACTTCATTCCTAAATATTATTCAACCAATTGAAAGAATTAATTCTGAGGGAATATGAACTACCTTAAATAATAAATCTATCATATTTAAATTTATATCTTCACCAGTTACTAAAAATTTAGATGAGTTAAAAACTCATTTAATCTTCAAAGAAAAACAGTTAAACTATTTAAAACAAGAAGTTTCTTCTTGTACTATTAAAGATAAACTCAAGACCCCTGTAATGCAGGAAAAAATTTAAAAAATCGAAAAGGTAATCACGGATAATATCTTTAATGAATTTCCATATATTTTATGGGAAAGAAAGAAAGAATCATATGGTTAAACTTTTATACGACTCACAATTCTATGAGGATAATATTCCCACTAAAGCTAGACCTTCTCAAATGGATCGAGAAACTCTTGAGTATTGCAAAAAAGAAATTGATGCTTTACTTCAAAAGGATTTAATACAAAAAAGTAGTTGTTCAGCTTTTTATATTAATAAACATTATGAAATCAAGAGAGGTACACCAAGGATGGAGATTAATTATAAACCCCTCAATAAGGTCCTCAAATGAATCAGATATCCTATTTCTAATAAAAAGAATTTATTGAAAAGGTTATTCGAAACAAAAATATTTTTAAAATTTGATTCAAAATCAAGATTTTGGCAAGTTCAAATTGATCCAATGGACAAGTATAAGACTGCCTTTACAGTTTCGTTTGGACTATATGAATGGAATGTTTTACCCGTTGGGTATAAAAATTCCCCTTCTGAATTTCAAAAAATTATGAATGATATTTTTAATTCATACACTACTTTTATAATAGTTTATATTTATGATATTCTTGTATTTTCATATGATATAGATCAACATTTTAAACATTTAAATATTTTCATAAATGTTGTAAAGAAAAATATTTGGCATTGTCACCCAAAAACACTACAAGAAAAAAGGCCTAATAATGACGCTTTATCATCGACGCATTAGATCATTTAGCGATCATCTGTATTGCATTGCGGTCATTGATAGGCGTCGCGTAAAATCTACAGTCATTTAGAATACACATCGTGACCATTTTATTAGCATGATCAAACTATCTACAATGAGATATTAGCGGCCAGAAATCGTCATTTTGATCGCTAAGATAATCGACATGGTTCGAGGAACCCACGTCTTTGGCGACGACGCGATGTCGGTCGGTCGTGTGACGCGATTCTTAATAGCCTCATGTGATTAGTGGTCATTTAATACTTATCGTGACCGCATGTAATGTCGTCGATATAAGACCCCAACTTTTGAATAAAGATTAAATTTTCTCGAAATATATTTTTGAATATTATGATGTGGATTTGATATAATGTTATAGTTGTGGGTAATATTTATAAATTTTGCAAAAATCATGAGTTGTTATATAATATTGATTGGTGGGGAATATTCGTTTTAACGAGGGGAATATTAAATAACAATACAGCACAATCATTGGTGGACCCCCAAGCGGAATTATTTGTCGGATTGAGAAAGCGACAAAAATACTTTTATGAAAATAATTGGCGGAAGTTTTATTCATAAGCTGTTGAACTACACGGTAGTAAAAATCTGATGTCTGGCGTGGTTGCGTAGTAGCATACGGTATTGATTATTGATCTTTACGTGAGAAGTCACTCGGTTATACTCAATTATTGTTACAATAATTGATGCATTATATCTCGTATTATTGATTCGATTATTGTCATAGTATCATCTGCATAATATGTTATTTTATTAAATCAATAATTGAGGCGACAAAGTTATTCATATTATTAAATTGCAATATTTACAATGTCTAGAAGTTACGCGAGGAGAGGTTTGGTCACCTAATCGCCATGGCATGATAGGAGAAATCCTTATTGGAAAGCCCTCTTTCAGGAGCGACACGGTTGATAAATATTGTGAGTTATAATATTAATGATGAATGTTATTAAAATTGAAGTTGTGTTAGGAGTTGAATTTGGAGAGCGGACGTGATATTTGAGTCAGGAGCGATGAAATTAGTAAAATAGTCTATAAACACAAAATTTTCGGAATTCACTATTTGGTGAAAAAGTCAACAGTTGAATTTTTGGGAAAAGTCAAACTCCAAAATTTCAAATTTTATATTTTTGATAAAAATAGTTTCATTGTGTTGGAATTAATTGTGTTAGTGAAAATCGACAATTATTTCGATAATAATTGATGTCTGGAGGTTATATTGACTAAATGAATTATTTACTTAGGATAAATGAGCAATTAATTGCTATTATTTCACATGATATAACTATTTGTTCACATGTGTATACTATTGTTTCACATTCTTGTTACTATTAGGGGAGTTGGTGCAAGATTGATAATACTTGCATTTACTAAGTTAAAAATGGAGGTATAGATGGAGGTATTATCTTTGTAATTCAGTATTTTCACATGTATCAGAACTATTGATTCACATAATTTACTATTGAATCACATTATTTACTATAGGGGGAGGTAGTGTAAGTTTGATAATACTTCCATGACTAAATTAAAAATAAAAGAAAAGTTAGAGGTATTGATTGTAATTTTTCGAGCCCCAAAACGTGTGATTATCGAAAACTATATTTTTACATAAATAGAAGTTCATTCTTCCTTCATTTCTCACCAATTCACAAAAGCTTTAGAAGCGATTATTATAGAGAGAAATTATAGAGAAAGAAGAAAGAAAGTCTGCTACCTCATTTATTCCGATTATCCAGTTTTCCAAGGTAGGAGTATTATTTCTTTCTTATCCATGAAGAGAACTTACGTTATTTCATTCTTTATTATTCTATTGGAATAACTTGTATATCTTGAAGTACGCCTATACTTGGTGAAATTCTTATGTTATTCCATTCTTTATCATTCTGTTGGAACATCATGTTTTTGTGCGTTTCTTGGGACTGATTCCATTACTTATCATTCATTGGAACTCACATGCATGCGTTTCTACCTTGGGACTGGTTAAAATCCTTATTATTCATTGGAATATATCACATGCATGCGTTTCTGTTGGACTGATTCCGATTATTTATAATTACATTGGAATAACTGCGTATGCGATTATCTATCGCGTGCACTGGTGATTTCTTTTGTTATTCCATTCCTTATTATACTCGGTTGGTTAAAGTTTTGACTTATACTCCATGAAATTAGTGGAATATCCGCGATATTTGCGCTAACCGTCCGATATCTTTTCATGAAAATATTCTTGAGCATTCTTGAATGGCGGTTGTTGGCATGATCATGACCATTATTGAATACACAAATATTCTTGGCCGTAGTGCATGGATAATTGTGGTCGTGATCTTAAAGAATATCTTTTTGGTAGTAGTGCGGGGTGATTCGATGATGTGGATTATTTATTAATTTGAGTCTCGTGATAAAAGTGATGAAAAACCTTTTAAATCATAAAAGATAGTAGATTTTATTCTCTCTTGACTCTTTTAATGGATTGCTTGTTCATTATGATTAAACTTGATGGTTGTTATATTGTATCGGTTTAACATTTGTTGAAGACTAACGATAATATATTACGCATTATCTTAGTCATAATATTTCTCTTGGGCTAGTTGAGCTCACCGCTTTTACTTTTATTGTTCTCTTGAGAAATGAGAGCGTAGCGAGGGACTAGTCGAGGGAACGTAGTGAGACGAGATGATAGCATTAGTAGTCCTCCACTATTCGGTGAAATAGTGGAAAATAAATGTAATTATATTGAATTTGAGTTTGAATATTATCAGGCGACAATATTTGTATTAAAACTCACGACTTATGGTTTGTCATACTTTACACGACAGTTGTATAATTAAGTTGTATTTGTATTCTGTACCATGTATTTGACGACTCAGAATAGGTGATGTATACCTATTTTGGGGACGTCACAGCTGATGTAAAAAACCTGGAAAACAAATTTTTCCTATTTTACAGAATTCCCAAAAAACTGTACCTGTTTTATCCCAACACATATAAACATGCACAACAATATAACATCCATCGTCCATATACTGACACATACACCAAACTAATATATAAACCTTTAAAAATCAATATGAATTGAATAAATATAAACAAATCAAATGTTTAAGTAACATACAGACATCCAAAGAATGAATATAAAAGTACAAGATTCTCAAATAACTAAAACTAAATCAGTGGTCAAACATCATTGTCCAAATTAGTTTCTGCTTGATCTTGATCACCCTGTAATTAACAAAATAATAAAACAAGTTACATATATGTTGATACTGGTATTACGATAATATACAGTTATTTTTAAACACAACAATACATATATATAAGTCACTATTTTGATTGTAATAAATAAGATTGATTACCTCGTCGGCTTCCCCATAATGTGTTATTCTTTCATTGCATCGCTTGCATCGATAACTAACTCATCGGGACTTAGAGCATTTAGATGCGCTTTAGTATCTTTAGAAGATCTCGATCTCGACATATAGCTCTCACACAGTCAGCAGGAGTATGAACAACTAGATGACTCGATGATATTTTGTGAAGACTAGGTAAGAAAGTCTTTGAGCCCATTGAAGGATGGGCGTCGTCGTTGTCCTTGACCTTTGATGTAGTTCTTCTTCACAACAAACGCCCTCTCCCATAACTCTTGATCAATTGGCGAACATGGAGTGCCTTCAGGATAGTGCTTATTCAATAAACGCTTATAAGTATCCTGTCAACATTTTAACAATTAAATAGTTAAAATAAATTATATAAGCATTGATAAACAAGATCAAGTTGTTAAAACTTATTACCATTATCTGGATAGCATCAAAGCGGAACCATCACGGGTGTACGTACACATCCAAATGATGGATAGCTAACCTTGAGACCGAGACTCTATACAAAAATATTCCAATATTACTAAGTAAAAATGTGATATATATTTTACAATTCATGATTGTAAACATATTAAAACTTGTAAATCACGCATACCACAGCGGTGATATGCTTCAATTGTGAAATATTGCGCCTTGTATGTTCCTTTTAGCTTTTAGCCGCCATTACAGAAGGATACATTAGTGGCGGCGATCTTTCGTCTTTTCACCCAATTTCTCACTCTCCATCAGGCACATCTCGGCCCATATGGATTTGGGTGCACCACCGAGAGGCTATCTTTCGTGCATGTAATCCTCTCTCTGGCCTGGATGGTCGATCGATGCATTGTGAATGTCTTTTTGTCATTCTTTGTTTAAATTGTCTTTGTTGCGGACGGCGCACTTCTGCCAGAATAATGTATGTATCACTGAAACCTGTGCGTCCTCCCATGATGGTGGACGTGAACTGTTAATTGATGTTACAGGGATAAAACATTGTTGGTGAACTTTTAACATGTAGAAGATAATAGACTTTATGGTCTATTTGACTCTTCTAATGGATTGCTCATTCCGCTGCAACTATAGTTGAAAAGTTTTATCATCTACTATATGTTCTAAATCTTTGATTTATTACTGACGAAGGCTATTGATAATTTAATTATCTTTAGTCATGATATTCTTTACTGAGATATTTATGTTCACCCTTTTGCTTCACAATTTCTTTCAGGTAATAAGAGTGTAAGCTGGGAATTAACGGAGAGTAGCAGGGGAATAGAGCGATGAGTCTATATAGTCATTGAGTTTTCCCCTAAAATAGTATGGAACTAATTTTATTAAGAATTTTAGATAAGTGTGTCATATTTTATACGTCATTTAACCGTTGATTTTGGTGAACCGAATAGGGTGAGGTGAACCCAACTTTGGAAGGGTGTTTTGCCACTATCATACAAGATGTCTAATGACCTACGACTTCATGTTATCATAAGACATGGTTGTGTACATCCACTTGCTGATTATATCTATGAGCACTACCTATATAATCTTGGAGTTTGGTTGAAATATAATTCTCAATTGAAGACAATGGAGATATTTATATGGCAAGAGAAGACTCGCCATTGGAATGAACATGATAGTAATCTTCTCATTTTTCTTTGGAGTTTATTGGGTCAACCAAAGTTAATTCTCGAGTCATATGATATCTATTATAACTTAGATGCATGACCTCCCATGTACGAAGGTTTTCTTGAGCATTTTCCAAAGATTTTAATTTCTAAAACAATTATTATTTGTGTACCTTTATGTAAGGTACCATTGTAAAATATCGATGTGATGTCTTTGCCGGGGTAAAGGGATGAGAGTCACGGTTGGTATCTATTTGTATTAAAACTTCATAAGATATGTGTATGTTGTATTTATTTTACGACAATTGTAATAATGAAGTTTGTATTTGGAATCAGAATGAGTGTATTTCGTGGCGACTCGAGAATAGGTTGTGTGGATTGGACCTATTTTGGGGGCGTTACGATAATCTTCGCATAATATCTCTCGTATTATTGATTGATTATTGTCACGGTATTATCTGCGTAATATTTTATATTATTAAATCAATAATTGAGATGACAAAGTTATTCATATTATTATTTGCAATCGACAATGTCAGAAAGTTCTATCGAGGAGAGGTTTGGTCACTAAATTGGCGTCGATAGGAGAATCCTTATCGAAATCCCCTGCTCACGGGAATGATCGGTTGTTAAATATTGTGAGTTATAATATTAATGATGAATAAGTTCGTGTTGATTAAAGATGAAATTGATATTTCTATTGTGTTGGAATTATTAGTGTTAGTGGAAATCGACATTTATGTCGATAATAATTTATTTCTGGAAGTTATATTGACAAATCGGGTAATTAATCGGATAAATGAGCAATTAATTGTTATTAATTCACATGCTTATAACTATTTGTTCACATGCATGTACTATTAGGAGATGTGGTGCAAGATTGATAATACTTGCATGACTAAATTAAAAATAAAGGTATAGATGAAGGTACTATACCGTAACTATTTTTTTTACATGTATAGAACTATTTATTCACATGAATGTACTATTGATTCAAATTCATGTACTATTAGGGGAGGTGGTGCAAGTTTGATAATACTTGCAGGACTAAGGTAAAAATAAAGAAAAAGATGAAGGTATTCTACTGTAATATTTCGAGGCCCAAAACTTGCAATTATCGAAACTATATTTTTCTATAAATAGAAGTTCATTCTTCTTTCATCAATTCACTAAGACTCACAATAGCAATTATAGAGAGAGAAGTTATAGAGAGAAAGAAGAAGTATCCAGTCTTCTTCTGAGGTAAGGGATATTATTTTTTCAGTATTCATAAGGAATAATATTTTCTTCCATACTCTGTAGTATGTGAGTAATATTGTAACACCCCAGTTCCACATCGAAAGATAAGGGAAAAATTTGTCTGCATATAAGGAAATAAGTTCTTACCAATAGTACCTTGAGTGGCGACCTTTTGGGGAGCTTTGTGGTGGGCTAAGATAACCCGAAGATCTTATTGAGTCGATGGTTTGAGGCCTTATTTTGATGGATTTGATTCGGACTTGGGATTTGATCAGAGATTTATTTCGGACTTCGGGATTTGACCGGGTTGTTTCGTATATGGTATCGGTGACTCGAAAGCTCGGGTCAGTCATCCGATCGGGTTCTTGGGAGGTGGGGACACGAAATTTGGTGGTATTATCCCCTGATGGAGATGGAGGTCGGGAGGTGGGGACCTGAAGCCGGTAGGTATTATCCCCTGATGGCTAGAGAGGAAAAGATCTTTTGGTAGTGTGTGTGATCGGTTACGGCGGAGCGTCGAGAAATTTAAGTGGGGAGTTTGTAACACCCAGTTCCACATCGAAAGATAAGGAAAAATTTGTATGCGATATAAGGAAATAAGTTATTTACCAATAGTACCTTCGAGTTATGACCTTTTGGGAGCCTATGGTGGGCTAAGATAACCCAAGAAGATATTATTGGGTCAGTAGTTTGAGGCCTTATTTTGATGGATTCGATTCGGACTTGGGATTTGATACGAGATTTATTCCGGACTCGGGATTTGACCCGGGTTGTTTTAAATATTATTTTGTCTCGTATTCCTGATTATACCCTCATTTTGTTAAAGTATTGTTTCTATACTCCGTGAAATTAATAGAATATCCTTGAAATTTGCATTTCATCTAGTATCGTTTCACAAGGATATTTTTTGCACATTCTTGTTAAATTTTAAGCTTTTTATGCAGAATCTTTGTCGTGGTAGTCTTTCATTTATCTGATAATATTCATAAAGTACTATTCACGAAGTCTTATTCACAGAAAGTACTATTCACGAGATCTTATTCCTAAAGTACTATTCACGAGGTATTATTCACTTTCGTATCTTTATTCACTGGGGAATTATTCATGACAAAAATTGATTTCTTTCTTTGTCAAATCATTTTTGATACAATATTATTCTTGAATTTTACTCCACAAAGCAGTATCATGTTGACAATTTGAACATTATTGAATTCTAGATAAATTAAATTATAAATCTTTAAAAATTTATCATTTGCTTTCTTTTAATTGAATTATTATATCATTGCCATCATCCTCATGCTTATATTATGATAAAAGTCGTATGTGGCTTACGTGCATAGATGTCTTTATTGATTGGTATGATTATGACTAGGGATTATTAGGTATAATATGGTAGTAATGTTACAAATGATGTGGTAAAATCATCATTGATTTAGTAGTGCATTGATGGATAGTTGTTGGTATGATCGTGACCATTGATGATTACATGAATATCCTTGGCGTAGTGCGTGAATGATTCGATGATGTGGTTTATTTATTGTCGAGTCTCAAATGATAAAGTTGATGAAAAACTTTTAAATCATAGAAGATAGTAGATATCATGCTCTCTCTTGACTATTCTAATGGATTGTTTATTCCGCTGCAGTTAAACTCGATATTTTCTGTATTTTTATCAGTTTAACATTGTTGAAGGCTAGCGATAATTTATTCTGCATTATCTTAGTCATAATATTTCTTACTGGGTTAGTTGAGCTCACTCTTTTGCTTTCATTGTTTCTCTTCAGAAATGAGAGCGTAGCGGGACTAGTCGGAGAAGAATAGAGTGGCCGGTCGAGATGGTGGCTATAGTAGTCCTCACTATTTTATGAAATAGTGTGATAATAAATGTAATGAGGACTTCATTTAAGTTTGAATATTGTCTATGAGACAATATTCGTGTAAAAACTCTAAGCTACACTATTATCATTAAGTGTATTTGTGTATTCTGTCAAGGAGAGGTTTGGTCACCTAATCATTGCCTTGATAAGGAGAAATCTTATCGAAAAACCCCTTTCACAGGAGCGACTGGTTGTTAAATATTGTGAGTTATAATATTAATGATGAATAAGTTGTGTTGATTAAAGATGAAATTGATAGTTCCGTTGTGTTGGGATTATTAGTGTTAATGGAAATCGACATCTATTAGATGATAATTGATGTCTGGGGTTATATTGATAAATCGGGTAATTTATTGGATAAATGAGCAATTAATTGCTACTAATTCACATACTTATATAACTATTTGTTCACGTGTGTGTACTATTAAATTACATTATTTACTTATTAGGGGAGTTAGTGCAAGATTGATAATACTTGCATGACTAAGTTAAAAATGGAGGTATAGATGGAGAGTCTTATCTTTGTAATTCGTATTTTTCACATGATTATACTATTGATTCACATGATTGAATTATTGATTCACATTATTTACTATTAGGGGAGGTGGTGCAAGTTTGATAATACTTGTAGGACTAAATTAAAAATGAAAGAAAAGTTGGAGGTATCAGACTGTAATTTTTGAGCCCCAAAATGTGCGATTATCGAAACTATATTTTTCTATAAATAGAAACTCATTCTTCCTTCATTTCTCACCAATTCACAAAAGCTTTTAGGCGATTATTATAGAGAAATTATAGAGAGAAAGAAGAAGAAGTCGATACCTCCTTTATTCAAGTATCCAGTTTTTTCAAGGTAGGGAGTATTATTTCTTTCTTATCCATGAAGAGAACTTACATTATTCCATTTTTATTATTCTATTGGAATAACTTTGTATATGCAAGCTACCCTATACTTGGTGAAATTCTTACATTATTCCATTCTTTATCATTACATTTGGAACATCACATGCATGCGTTTACGTCGGACTGGTTCCATTATTTATCATTACATTGGAACATCACATGCATGCGTGCTTTACTACATGGGACTGGTTAAAATCTTTATTATTACATTGAAATATCGCCATGCTGCGTTTTATGCCGGACTGATTCCGTCTTTATTATTACATTTGGAATATCACGTCATGCGCTTTTCTGCCGGGACCGATTCCGTTATTTATTATCTGTTAGAATAACACCGTACGTATTTCTATCGCATGCTGGTGATTTCTTTTGTTATTTCATTCCTTGTTATACTCGGTTGGTTAAAGTTTTGACTTTATACTCCATGAAATTAGTGGAATATCCTTGATATTCAAGGCTTCATCCAAAGATATCTTTTTGGGAAATATTTTTACGAGCATTCTTGAATTTTACTCACAAAGCAATATCATGTTGACAATTTGGACATTATTAGTTCTGTATAAATAAATTCTTGAACTTGTTTTATTGAATTCTTATATCATTGTCATCATCCTCATGTTTATATTTTTTGAAAGTCATACGTGGCACGTAGTGCATAGATGGACTTGGTATGATTATGATTTAGGGATTATTTGGTGTAATCATGGTAGTAATATTACAAATGATGTGGTAAAAGTCCTCGTTGGCGTAGTGCATTGATGAGCAGTTGTTGGCATGATCATGACCATTAATGAATACACAAATATTCTTGGCTCGTAGTGCATGGATAATTGTGGTTGTGATACTAAAGAATATCCTTGGGTAGTAGTGCGAGGGTGATTCGATGATGTGGATTATTTATTGTTTGAGTCCGTGATAAAAGTGATGAAAAACCTTTTAAATCATAAAAGATAATAGATTTTATTCTCTCTTGACTCTTTTAATGGATTGATTGTTCATTGCAGTTAAACTTGATGGTTGTTATATTATATCGGTTTAACTTTGTTGAAGGCTAACGATAATATATTACGCATTATCTTAGTCATAATATTTCTCTTGGGCTAGTTGAGCTCACCTTTTACTTTCATTGTTTCTCTTGGAAATGAGAGCGTAGCGAGGACTAGTCTAGGGAGCGGGTAGCCGGACGATTGATGATAGCATTAGTAGTCCTCACTATTCGGTGAAATAGTGGAAAAATAAATGCAATAATATTGAATTTGAGTTTGTATATTATGCAGGCGACAATATTTGTATTAAAACTTCTGACTTATGTTTTGTCGTACTTTTGCATGACAGTTGTATAGTATAATTAAGTTGTATTTTTATTACGTATCATGTATTTGGCGACTCGAGAATAGGTGATGTATACTGTTTGGGGCGGCCACCGCATTTATCTTATGTGATCATGAGGAAGTTGAATCTAGATGTAAAAAATTTATACAATAACTTTCGAATAGAATGATTTATAACGTAATTTGATTCAAGGATATGTAATTGATTCAAGTTAAGAAATCAATAAAAGATTTTTTAAAGGAGATTGAAAAAGTTTAAATTATTTCGCATATTTTTATAACATCGAATATGATGTAAGACAGGAATGGTAAATAACCAAGATTTGAAACTTATAAAATTTTGGGGTCATTATATAGATCCTGGAAATGGAAAGAATTTATTTTCTAAATTGTAATAAGCAAGGTTATATTCATTAAGTTATGAATAAAAGATATAAATAGTTTGACGATAGTAGTATCGTGGCGGACCGGATCCGAGGTTCGAAGGGACTCGGATTTGGGGGCGTCACATCTATCATATGTTCTAAATCTCTGATTTATTACTGATGAAGGCTATTGATAAATTAATTATCTTAGTCATGATATTCTTTACTGGACTAGTTGAACTCACCCATTTGCTTCACAATTCCTTTCAGGTAATAAGAGTGTAACTGGGTCGAGCGGGAATACAGGGGAATAGTGTGATGGTCCGAGACTGTAGAAGCTTCTCAATACATTATAAAATTGCATGACATGCAATATATAATTGTATTGAGGAACTAAGATACGTGTGTCGTATATTATACATCACTTAATAGTTGATTTTGGTGAACAACAATAGGGTTAGGGGTGAGCATTCGGTTATTAACCGAACCGAACAAGAAATTCGATTATAACCGAAACCTGAAAATATCCTGTTTTAGTTATCCGAACAAGTAACCGAAATTTGTAATAACCGAATAACCGAATTGGCTATTCGGTTATTCGGTTAATAACCGAATTTAAGCATAATCCATATTCCATAAACAGTTCAGTTCATTCTCATCCCCAAAATCATTCTGTTTCTCCACCGCCAGAACTTCCCAAATTCCTTCCTCAACACTCTCCACCTTGTTCTCTCTCCACCCCCTCAAGCTCCAAAGTCCAAACCCACTCAACTAAACCCATAATCAGAATCTCCTCCACCGCCAGGCGCCACCTCTAAAATCTCTGCCACCATCTCAGTCGCCGACAAACTCCCAAAATCCACCTTCTCCTACTTCAATTCCGCAGGCGAACTCCAGACCACCACCGTCTCCGACCTCACCAAATCTGAGAGAAGATCTGAGATCTGAGACCACCACCGTCTCCGACCACCACCTCCTAATCGACCACCACCGTCTCCGACCGGCGACCACGACCTCCTAATCAAGATCTAAGAGTTTGAACGACGAGATGAGATCTGAGAGAAATCGAAATTTGAGATCTGAGAGAAATTAAGATTTGATAAAGGATTTGAGAGTTCGAACTAGCGTGCTTTGTTGATTGTTCAGAGACTAAGAGTAGGAAGGTCTGAGAGTTCGAACGAGTAGAAAGGATCTGAGAGTTCGAACTAGCGTGCTTCGGTTATATAAATATTTCTCCTTTACAAAGTGTTGTTCGGTTATTCGATTAAACCGAATAACTCAAAAGTAATACCCGTACAAACTAACCAAAAACAGTACAAAAATTCGGATATAACCGAAATAGTAAAAATAACCAAATTGTAAGAAAATTTCGGTTAAATTATTTCGGTTGTGCTCGATTTTTTGGTTTTACCCGTTTTTTGCTCAGTCCTAAATAAGGTGATGAGAACCCAACTTTGGAAGCGTAAAAAATGCACTCCATTAGAACGAGGAGGACATAAATCTTTCCGTGTCCCTTTGGAGACTTGAATTATTTGCTGATGTACTTTATATGACATTGTAATAATTTGAGTATGAATATTGTCGTATTATATACGTAACAATATTTGTATTGAAACTTCATGCTTCGTGTGTTGTCGTATTTTGCCTGACGATTCAACACTTGTATAAATAAAGTTTGTATTTGGATTATGTCATCAGTGTATCCCAAGCGATTCGAGAATGATCTGTGTATACCTATTTTGGGGGCATCATAACAGGGCTAAATATTAATGTTGAATTTTTTTTCAATTGGAGAAGATAATAGACATTATAATCTTTTTGACTTTTTTAATGGATTGTTCATTCCGCTGCAGTTATTTGTTGAAAACTTATAACATATGTTCTATATATCTTATTTATTACTGTTGAAGACAATTGATAATTTATTTATTTTAGTCATTATATTCTTTACTATCTATTTTTGCTCACCTTTTTTTTCATAACTAATTTTAGAAAATAAGAGTAAGGGTGTAAACGAGTCGAACTGAAACTAACGGAGAGCTACTCGAATTCCACTCGAAACGTTAAATTCATACTCGAATTCAAATTTTATTTGAAAAATTCTACTCAGATATGACTCAACTCAAATATTTATTACTCGAATTCGATCCAACTCGGATCGAATTATATTCAAACTACTCGCGAACTTTAAATTCAAACTCGAATTCGAGTCTCCACATAATAACTAACATTATAATAAATATAATTATAAATTGAAATAGTTATTTTACTTAGAAATGAGAAAATATATTTAATATTATACTTTACAAATAGAAAATCAGTCGAGTATAACCTTACTCAGATTCTACTCATATTTTTATTCGAACTATTTTTATGCTCTGATTTGGATCATATTATTAATGAATCCGAGTATCGCTCGTATTTTTTTCGAGTCAAGCCTGAATCGAGCCCGAACTGTTTGGCTCGTTTACAACCTTAAATAAGAGTGTAGTCGGGTCTAGCGGAAAGAGCAGGAGAATGAAATAATGGTCCGAGTTAATAGTCATAATAGTTCTCAAAATATTGACAAAAAAAATAGTGTGATAATAATTGTACTGAAAACTTAAAATGTTTATTGTTATATTTTATATGACATTATAATAATTTGGGTATAAATATTATCGTACTATATACCACATTTAATAATTTTAAATAAAAGAATTTGTGTTTACACTTTACAGTATGTATTTTGATGACTCAAATTTAGTGATAAATTCGAATTTAGGAACGTGATATTATGGTAACCCATAATTTGAAATATTTTTGAGACAAAAAATTTGATATTATTATTATTTTGAACATTGATACCCTGAGGAGCTGTTGAACTACTTTGGCTAACGTGCGCACAGGTGCGCAAATCACCATTTTAGAATTGTCACGTCAGTGTCTCTTTTGTCTACTTTTAATTTATTAATCCTTGACTCTATAACTCCTTCGCCGGCACGTATACGGTATTACCACATGCGTACTCTTATTTGTTTAATAAATAGATCCATATTTTTTATTCAAATAAGGAAAAAAAATAAAAATATATATCTTATGTTAATTTTAAATGTGACAATCATATTTCATTAATGTACTTTCTTCGTCTCAAAAAATATGATTAAAAGTATAATTTTTTTTGCTCTTAAAAAAATGAGATAAAATATATAAAGTAAAAGATAAATATATTATTTAATGAGACACATTTATATAAAAGAATAAAAGTTCTTATCATTTTATATAAAATAATGCTACTATCACATAAAAAATATTACATAATACTCATATATACACACACATGCATACTACGGGCCCCACATGTCAGGCGGGAGGCCACAGTATGCATGTGTGTGTATATGAGCATTATGTGACTCTTTTTTATGTGATAGTAGCATTGTTGTTTTACATAATCTTGCGGGGTCACTAAGAATTATTTTGAAAACTATTTTACTATTTTTCTTCTATTTTTAAAAATATATATGTGTACATTGTATTTTATTCGGATCCGGTTACCATGAAGTTAACTTCATAATAAGTTGGTCAATTGACAAATACGTACTGACACGTAGAGAGAGAAATCATTTCTCGGCCTGCGTGTCAACACTATATTGATGCTAATACTTGATGCAAAAATATATATTGAATAATAATTTAGGAAATTAATTTGATGAAGGTGACTAATTATATATATATATATATATATATATATATATATATACGGTCAGATCAAGAGCATTCTCCTTAAATAGTATTCCTCTTAAATAGTATTCTTTTATTAAAATTAAATCGTTTTGGAGGGGCGGTGGCATTTTGTAAATACAATGCCACCGCGTATTCTATTAAAAATGTCACCGCGTCCCTCCAAAACGACGTAGTTTTAATAAAAGAATGTTATTTAAGGAGGAATGCTATTTAAGGATAATGATCTTGATTCTTACCGTATATATATATATATAACCGATCAGGTGAGGGCTCCCTTACTTTGTTAAAATACGGATTTTTTTTTGTTTTTTTTAAAACAACTAAAAAAAATATTTAATATTTTATGAAACTGATATTTTTCCATAATATAATGTATTCGGCGTGATTTTAATACCTATACCAAAAAATGGTGGTACGATACTGCATGGCATCTGCATGCACTGCTTTTGTTATACGTATCAAATCACATCCAAAAACTTGTATTTTGAAAAAATTTGATTTATAAAATATTAAAAAAAATTTAGTTGTTTTAAAAAAAAAAAAAAAAGTCCAGTATTTTAACAAAGTAAAGGAGCCCTTACAGAGCGCACCCATATATATATATATATATATATATATATATATATATATATATATATATATATATATATAACAAAATACAACTGATTTTGAATTTCTCGCTCATTCAATAAATCATCTCGCCCGTCAAAGTTTGAGATAAATCCAACCGTCCATAGTCTAGGAAGCATGGGATTTATTGATATGTCTTGATATATATATATATATATATATATATATATATATATATATATATATATATATATGGGATCAAGAATATTTTCCTTAAATAACATTCCTCCTTAAATAGCATTCTTTTATTAAAATTACGTCGTTTTTGGAGGACGCGGTGACATTTTTTGTAAATACGCGGTGGCATTGTATTTACAAAATACCACCGCATCCTCCAAAAACTTTAGTTTTAATAAAAGAATGCTATTTAAGGAAGAATGCTATTTAAGGAGAATGCTCTTGATCCTTACCGTATATATATATAAAACTGTTTTTCGATTAAAAACAGTTTAATTTGTTTACTTAAATGTTTCTTCAAACTTTTATTTTTCTTGCTCTGCTTTTATAAGTCCCGACCTTCGCCGTAAATCACCCAAGATCGCCTTAAGTCCCGATTAGTGCCTGTTTGTAAGTCTCCAGGGTGGGAGTAGTGAATGGCCAGGAGAAATCTTTAGATCTACGGGTATGAGTTTAAGGCAAGTAAGGCTTTCTAAGTAGACCTTCAAGAAAAAGAATTTTTGTTTAAACAGTTAACAAAGAAATCTTATGTTTAGATCGATTTCACTGATAGATCAGGACCGATCGAGTGATCCTTTGTTTCAGATTTCAGTCTGATTTGTTTTAAAAAAAAAAAAAATTTACAAAATCTTAGAAATTTTGAAGATTTTGACCAATTTTCGGTAGAATTTTTTTTTTTCCTCCTTCTTTATAAACCAAATTTTTAGGGGTGAAAGGGTTATTTCCTGGATAAAAATTTTGAGGTGGAAATGTATGGGGATGGTGACTCATCTGAGAAGATGATCAATGACACCTCCAAACATCCACAGGAGGCGGACGGTCGACGAAGAAAGCGGAAGAGAGTCTTGATAATCGACAAATGATGGCCTCGGCCATCATGCCTTTTGCTTTCCGTAAGGAAAAATCTTTTACTTTAGTAAATGTAAATGTAAAAGTAAAAGTAAAAGAATAACTTTTGCTTTTACTTAAGTTAAATGTTTTTAACTTAGTTAAATGTTTCTTACATTTACCAATGTAAAAGTAGATGTAAAATATTTCTTACGTTTTACTTTTACTTAAGTAAATTACTTTTACATCAGTTAATGTAATAGTGATTCCTGCGTGAATCAAATAGTAATTTACTTTTCGCTTTTTTATTTAAAGAAACTCGAAGTGTTTAGAGTTTCTTTAGGCTTAATTCAATGTAAAGCCTCGGAGCTTCTCTCTAAAGAGAAAGCTCTTGAGGTTCTCTCCTTCTCTCTTAGTTGGCGGGAGCGAAGCTTTCGACTTCGATCTTCTTAGATTAGAAGATGAAGGCGAAGTCCTTAATACTTGATCTTCCTCTCAAACATTTAGATCTAGGATATATTGTAATCCCTTCCTTAAATGTTTATAAATAAAAGAAAGAGATTACTTTTCTGGATTCAATTGGTCATCTTCTTAATCTTTTCTTTTCTCATTTAAGTTTTTCTTTTATAAACTTAAAGAAAATGACCTCTTATTTTAATTGTGTTTGTAAAACTGCGTTAGTTCTTATGCTACCTTAAAAACTTTTATATTCTTTTGTCCTATATGGTATTAAAGCCGAGTTATTTGTTGGTTTGGTAGCTGTTTAGTAAGATCTTTTTAATCAAACTTCTCTTTTCTCTTTCAAAATTATCTTCTTCATCAAAGTTACGAAGTCACCTTACTTTCTGTAGTCCACCTAGTTAGGTGTCTAACCTTTGTAAGTCTCCGAGGTGTGAAGCGTGTGGGTTATAGAACATAGGTATGAGTCTACTTTTTGGGTAAATGAGGGGTATGTATGAATGAACCTTGAGTGAGAATTTATTTTGAAAGCAGTGCAGATGAGTAGGTTATTCGAGATCTAGCTCTTGATTAAGTAACGAAGTCGACTTTGCCTCTGTTCGGATATAGTGAACCAAGAAGAACATAATTATGAAAACATTAATCAAGTTTTAAACGATTGGAATATACCTAGGGTATCTCCAAAAGAAATTTATCAGTCAACTTTTTTAGATAAATTTAAAACTGACTATAATGTCAAAACAGTTGGAAGAGTTTATGCAATCAACAAAGAATACGAAAAATTGTAGTCTTTTATCACCAGAAGTTATTAAAAAACATAGAAAGAAAGGTTACAATTTTATTCATATAGATCTTGTTCAAGTTGCAGTTAAACCTCTTAATAGAAAAGGAATTAATTCATCAATCTACCTTTGTCTTAGAGATGCTAGATTTTTAAATTATTATCCCAGTATAATTGGTGCAATGGAAGCAAGTTTACATAATGGACTATCCATTTCAATTGTTTTCTGATTTCACCTTGAGTCTTAGTGATCAAAACTTATTTAAAGCTTTATCATTAAATATTAAAAGCGATGAGAGATTACTCAAATGATTGAAGGATCTCAAACCATTGCTTTGATTTCTGAGGATTTATTATAAGACAATGAAGTCAAATTTAAGCGTTCATGCTCTTAATAAAAGTCCAAAAGATCAAAGCAGTTTTAATTCAAAGTTCAACTAGTGATGCTAATATCCAAATCCAAGAACAATTCTTTGGAAGGATATTAACTTACCTAATCAATGGACTTTACCAAATGAATTACCACAATGACCCATAGTTAACAATAATAATTTAAATATTGAAAACATCAAGAGTTTTACGATGGGCTATTAAAATCAATTTTGAGCGTCTTTAGAACACCGAGTTATTATTGAAGACATTTCCGGTTCTTGATCCCTTGATTATCCACAATAGAAAGAATATTGAAGTCTAAGTGATCTTCCGCCTAGGGATATCAAACTTAAAGGTATCCTTAATCAAGGACAAGTTAGTCATCCTGTTATACTCGAGAATGATACTTGAAGTTGAAGATGAAGATTCTTCTCCTCGGCATCCTCTGTTTACCCCACAATCGATTTTAATGCCCCAATTCATAGTCAATTAAGAGTCGTTAAAAAGGATTTTGTGTTAGATTGGGATAATTTAGTTAAAGATTTTAATTCAAAATCTAATAAAGAAAAAAGACATCTATTCGAGATCTAATCACCCAATTGAAAAGGAAAGAGATAAGATAGTAAATAGATGGAAAAGATTTATTAAAAATGAAGAGATTAACATTACTTTTTATGATTGGTATGAACAATATCAAAGTAAATGTAATGTTATTAGTAAAAACTCAATGGATTAAAGAAAGCAGATCTAAAGTATCGTCTAGTCATCCTCCCTTAGAAAGCAGTTCTAATTCGATTAAAAACACTTGATTTATAGCTAGTCCCTTCAAAATACGATGGAACTAATAACGATAAAAAATAATTGAACAATTAAACTTTAGTAATCAATATCTAGCAACAATAGGAAAACAGCTTGATAGAATTGAAGAAAGATTTGAAGAAGGTATTATTAAAAAACCTGATTCAAAAATTGAACAACCTTTAATAAATTTACGGAAAATAGATATAATTTAAGTTTGCCTAATAAAGATGCCGAATTAGTCCAATCTATTGAAAAATTATTTAAAAACTTAAAAGCAGATCCGGTCCAAGTGGAACTATTAACATTATCGATCGGGTAGAATCGATGATAATAATGAAAGTTCTTCGACCACTCATCTATTTCAAACCTTAATGACCAATTAAATAAATTAAGTGTTAATAATACAAGTATTACCAAAAATTGGTATTCCAGACCAACTCCTCCGGATTTGCAATTCGAAGATTCTGTGTCCTCTAATAAAATATATGAATGGAATATAGATGGATTTAGTGAACAAGAAATTCTTAATAAACTTAATCACATGTTTATGGTAGCCAATAGCTATATTACCAAATTCAACACTTTATCTCAACCAGATATAGTTGAATTATTAGCTAGTGGTTTTACAGGTATTCTTAGGTCTTGGTGGGAAAAACATCTCACAGAAGATATTAGAATATCCATTGTTCATGCTATTCAAAGAGATAGCGAAGGCAATCCCATCTTTGATGAAGATGCTGGTATTGGTCTTCCTGATGGAGTCAATACTTTAATATTTACAATAATTAAACATTTTGTTGGAACCCCTAGTAATATTACAGAAAGAATTCATGATCAATTAAGCAATCTTACTTGTCCCACTCTAAGTGATTTTAGATGGTACAAAGATGTATTTACCTCTAGAGTTATGATGAGAAATGGCGGTAATAAACTATTTTGGAAAGAAAAATTCGTTAATGGTTTACCTTCGTTATTTGCTCACAAAGTTAGAGAAGAATTAAGTAAAAATTTAGGATATATTGATTATGATAATTTAACCTATGGTGATATTATTAGTCATATTCAAAAAATTGGATTAAAAATGTGTATTGATTTTAAGTTAGCTAAACAAGCGGAAAAGACAAAAATAAAGCTAAATCTGAGTTAGGAACATTTTGTGAACAGTATGGTTTCTGTTGCAGGTTGCTCCTACAGAAGAAAGCACAGGCATAAAGAAAAACATATTGAGTCACATAAAAGTCATAAACGCTTAGTAAGAAAAGGTATAATCACAATAAAAGTAATAATAAGAGTAATAATCAAGATACCTATTATAATAAACCAAAAGTCATCTAAGAAAAATCATATAAAAAATCAAAGACATTTGATAAAAGTAAAATTATACGCCACAATTGTCAGGCGAGAAAGGTCCTTATAAAAGTGAATGTAGAGTTAAACAAAAATTAGCTCGATTGAATATTTCAACAGAAGATACTGAAACGATTATTAGAATTAATGAGGATTGATAATACTTAAAGTAGTAGCGATAATGAAGAAGCCTACGATATTCGAGAATCTTCTAGTAATAACTCATCTAACAATATTTACGATAGTGAAAATGAAGTCACTATATATACGAGATAATTGCAATAAAAATTGTTGTAAAAGAGTTAATGTAATTACAAAAAGAAGAAGAGAGAGTTCTTTATTAGTTGATTTAATCAGTAAAATTATAGACCCCGAATTAAAATCTCAGTATCTGAAACAATTAAAAGATTTATTAACTAAAGATAAAAAAGTCACTGATAAGGTTCTTAGAGCCAAAGAAAAACTCATTTTCAGTTTAAACAAAACACTAGAAAGATTTAAGTCTCCGATAAAAGAAATTACCTCCACAGAGTTAAATCGAGAAGTTAATAAACTTAAGAAAGATATTTCTAATTTAAAATTAGATATTTCCAATCTAAGAAAAGAGATTGACGATAAAAAATCGGATCTTCAAGTTCATGATTCCTCTTACAGTGATGAAAGTCACGATGAACGAGAATCATCAAAGTCTTTAAAGATTACGATCTCTTTATTCAAGGTCTCTCCCTTAAAAGAATTAAAGATATCACTATTCAAAAATGGTATATCTCTCTATTAATTTAGTTATTGATAAAACTTTCTCGAGACGACTCCACTGCTCAGTTGATCTTTTGGTGTGAGACTTGAATTGTATTCAAGAAGGAATTATCCCCACTAGATATTATAAGAAAACTAGTGAGAAGCTAAATTCGGCTAACGGTAGTTAAATGGAAATAAAATACAAATTATCTAATGTGCATATTTGTCAAGACAACATGTGTTTTAAGACCTCATTTGTCTTAGTTCGCAATCTTACTGACAAAATTATTTTAGGTTTATCATTTATATATTTACTTTACCCATTTACCACTAGCAATAAAGGTCTAAGTTGTGAACATTTAGGAAAGAAAATTACATTTAAATTTTTAATTAAACCAAAAGAAAGAGATTTAAAATTCATTCAAGAAGAATCAATTTCTAAATCACTGAATCTGTTAAATTATAAAATTACCCACTTAAATTTTCTTAAAGAAGAACTTAGGTATCAACAAGTTGAAGAACAGCTTAAAAGTAACAGAGTTCAAGAAAAGATAAAAGAGTTAAAAGATTATCTAATAAAAAACTTATGTTCTGATTCTCCCAATGCTTTTTGGCATAGGAAGAAGCACACAGTTAGATTATCCTATGCTAAAGAATTTAAAGAACATTTAATTTCCACTAAAGCTAGGCCTATTCAAATGAGTCATGAACAGATGGAGTTATGTAAAAATAAAATTTATGATCTTCTCAATAAGGGTTTGATTAGCATAGTAAGTCACCATGGTCTTGCCCAGCCTTCTATGTTAATAATGTAGCTGAGAAAGAGCGAGGAGTCCCTCGATTAGTCATTAATTACAAGCCATTAAACAAAGTACTAGAGTGGATTAGGTACCCTTTGCCAAATAAGGATGATCTCCTTAGTAGGTTAAGTGTCTCTACCATCTTTAGTAAATTTAACCTTAAGTCTGGATTACGGCAAGTTCTTTATTCATCCCGATGATAGGTACAAATCGCATTCACCACTCCGTTCGGACACTACTGAATGGAATGTTGATCATTTGGACTTAAAAATGCACCACCCAGTGAGTTTCAGAATATTCTTAATAATATTTTAAATCCCTTCAGTCATTTTATTATTGTATACATTGATGATATCCTTGTATTCTCCAAGACTATTGAAGAACATATTAAACATTTGAATTCATTCTTCAAAACAGTTAAAACCAATGGTCTTGTCCTTTCCCCTTCCAAGTGTAGTCTGTTTCTGACTAAAGTCATATTTCTCGGATTAATCCTCTATCATGGACTCACACTACGAATCGATGAGCTATTGATTCGTAAAACCGGTTCCCGAGATAAGATTACAAGACAAGAATCGACTTTCAGAGGTTTCTTGGCTCGCTCAATTATATTGGCAAGTTTTACAAGAACCTTAGGATGATTTGTAAGCCTCTCTTCCAGCGTTTACAAATTAATCCGCCTCCATGGACTGACGCTCATACTTCTTTCGTCCAACAAGTTAAAAAATATGTTAAGGTTTTGCCCTTCCTTGGCATTTCTAATGATTCAAACTTTTCAAAATAATTCAAACCGATGCCTCGACATTGGATTCGGTGGCATACTCAAACAAAAGTTAACTCTTACTTCTGATGAACAAATTGTTCGTTTCCATTTTGGCGCATGGAACCCAACACAATTAAAATACAGTACTATTAAAAAGGAGATTTTGTCATTAGTTTTATGTATTAAAAAATTTCAGAGAGATTTATTGAATCAAAAATTCCTTGTTAGGATAGATTGCAAGTCAGCAAAATTCATTCTTGAAAAAGATGTTGAGAATATCGCCTCTAAGCATTCATTCGCTAGATGACAAGCTATTTTAAGCATTTTTGATTTTGATATTGAATATATTAAAGGTAGTAACAACTCAGTTCCAGATTTTCTCACTCGTGAGTTTATTAACACACAGTACTATCATAAAGATCATGAAAGTGTACGAGGAGGTTCATCTTCTCGTGGTCATGGCCAGCTTCTCACGGGTCGATTAATCAATCAAAAGGAGGCTGTTGTTCCTCATCCGATTACGAGACACATAATAAATTTCGGTCTTTGAGTACATCCCCAAGCCCTACTCTTCAGTTCTTACTAGTCAACCCAAACCTTTTGATATTTTCGCTAGTCAATCTCAAGCTACTTCATCAAAACCTAGTCATCCAAAGGTTCGATTATCGTCGGGGTTTTGATCAAAGACTTATTCCATATTGAGTTACCTATGAAACCCAAGAATGACCCAATTCAATTAATTTTGATTTTTTTCCTTCCGGATGGCATTTTCTCCTCTCGCTCCTTATAAGTCACTTGTGTATTATAGGGACATTCTTATTGAAACAGAGTCAGTCTTCATTAAACCAATTTATGCCAACGATGATAATTCAAAACTCCTTTATCATTCATTGTATATTAAACAAGTTCTCAATCTGTCCAATTGGGGTAGTCATCCATCAGATCTCAAGTCACTCTCTAATCAAAATAACTCTTTCTGCTATTATGATTATATTGAGGCATGGCACAAAATCATGCTTCATCAAAATGAAGATCATAGTCATTCGTGGTTCTTTCAGTTTGACCACAAGTTCAAGAGTCAATTCTCCAAGTGGTTCATCCTTTGGTGGACAAGGTATGGTTTATGCCCCGACATTTTCCCCAAACCGCTCCTTGCCCAGTTAGAACATTTTTGTCATCATAGTAATTATCACTCCAAATATGAGGAAATTCCAGTCTTCCTTATATTTTGTAGTAAATATAAAATCCCTTGGATTCTCAAATGGCAATATATCGTTTTAGCTACCCAAGAAGTCACAGTATTTCAGTCTCTGTCGTCCATTGGAATTAGGACTGCTCAGACTTATCTTTCCCCTATTTCCTGCGTCTCTCGCCGTTTTTCCATTAAATGGTGGGATAAATTCGGAGTTGATAGAATAGTTGGCCAGGTTCAGAAGGAATTTCCGCATTCTCCTCTATTGATTCCTCCAGTAAACACTCCTCCAGTCGCCACGGTCTCTGCCGTTGCATCTTCTAGTAAATCAACCACTAAAATAGTTGATAAGTCAAAAGAAAAATCAATTGTTTCACCTTCTTCTGATAAATTTACTAATGTATCTGACTACTCTAGTTCTGAATTAAGGCGTCTTGCTGATGCTATTCATTTAAGACTTGATCAGTTACGGGAAGAGTCAGACAAAGCTTCTTCTCAGTCCAGAGGAGAAAATTCTAGTCAAGAGCTCGAAGACGAAGGTGATTGTGATCTTTATGGCACGATTAGCCTTCAGGATGCTCAAGATCCATTTTCTTGAGCCCCTCTCTAATCAATCAAAGTGAAGATGTGATTCTCCACTTGATCCACCAAAGACTGCCCGGCATTTTAGTCACTGCGAGACTGTTG
Organism: Panax ginseng; assembly: GCA_020205605.1. Taxonomy (NCBI): domain Eukaryota; kingdom Viridiplantae; phylum Streptophyta; class Magnoliopsida; order Apiales; family Araliaceae; genus Panax; species Panax ginseng. Next base: position 118,569,241 of record CM035148.1, on the reverse strand, counting down.
TTAAGTGATTTCGCTTTCTTTCAGCAAAGATAGTCGGGAGCATCTTATGCTTTTCCACCAAAGCGTTGATCAACAAGCATCCGCCCCACTACCGCATTAGTCAAAGAAGACGTCTGCTTCCACCGAAAAGCGATTCTTTTTCCTTTTACTTTAGTAAAATGTTTTTACTTGTACTTTTACTTTAGTAAAATGTTTCTTACTTTTACTTTACCCCGCTTATTGTAATAGTAATCTTGTAACGATTCGTTTCTTTGTTACATAAAAGGAAATCGAATTCATTTAGTTTAAAGCGAGACTTAGAAAGACTCGGAGTTCTTCTCTCGATAAATCTTTAACCTCAACCACCGATTTACTTTGCTTAACCCTCTACATCTAATGTTCTTATTTCAGTAAACTTGTAAGTCATATCAGTTGTTCGACTTGTAAATAGTTAGAGTTATCAATAAAACTATTTTTGTTTAGTAATTTAATTGTGTTTATATGCGCTCTCTTGTTCTTCTCTCTTTAATTGATCCTTCGCTCTGATACCATAACAGCGGCGATTAAGTTTTTAAAAGAAAAACTTAAACATAAAAGAAAAGATTAAGAAGATGACCGGTGAATCGGTAAAGTAATATCTTTCTTTTATTTATAAACATTTAGGGAAAGGATTACAGTATATCCTAGATCTAAATGTTTGAGAGGGAAGATCAAAGTATTAAGGACTTCGTCTTCATCTTCTAATCTAAGAAGATCGAAGTTGAAAAGCTTAATCTCCCACTAACTAAGAGAGAAGGAGAGGACCTCGGAAGAGCTTTCAGAGAGAAGCTCCCGAGGCTTTACATCGATTAAGCTTCAAAGAAACTCTAACACTTGAGTTTCTTTAAATAGAAAACCGAAAAGTAAATTACTATTTGATTCACGCAGAATCACTATTACATTAATCAAGTAAAAGTAATTTACTTAAGTAAAAGTAAAACGTAAGAAACATTTTACATTTACTTTTACATTGGTAAATGTAAGAAACATTTAACTAAGTTAAAACATTTAACTTAAGTAAAAGCAAAAGTTATTTTTTACTTTTACTTTTACATTTACTAAAGTAAAAGACTTTTGCTTTACTTGGAAGAAAAGTCGATGATGGTGGGGCCATCATCTGTTGGATTGATCAAGACTCTCCTGGCGTCTTCTTGGTTGATCGTCCGTCTCGCGTGGATCTTGGGAAGGTCTTGTTGATCATCTTCTCGGATGAGTCACCATCCCCATACATTTCCACCTCAAAATTTTTATCCAGAAATAACCCTTTCACCCCCAAAAAGTTGGTTTATAAAGAAGGAGGAAAAAAAATTTTCATCTGAAAATTGGTCAAAATCTTCAAAATTTCTAAGATTTGTGTTTTTTTTTTTTTTGTTTAAAACAAATCGATCGAAATCTGAAACAAAGAATCACTCGATTCGGTCCCGATCTATCGTTGAAATCGATCTAAATGGAAGGCTTCTTTGTTAAGCTGCTTTAACAAAAATTCTTTTTTCTTGAAGGTCTACTTGAAAGCCTTACTTCGCTTTAAACTCATACCCGTAGATCTAAAGATTCCCTTTGGCCATTCAACGCTCCAATTTTAGGAGACTTACAAATGTGCACTAATCGGGACTTAAAGCGATCTTGGGTGATTTATTTACAAAGGTCGGGACTTATAAAGTTAGAGCAAGAAAAATAAAAGTTTGAAGAAACATTTAAGTAAACAAATCAAACTGCTTTTTAATCGAACCACCGATAAGATCAAGAACCAACCGTGTGGCTCGATACCATATAACAATGCATGATTAAGTTTTTAAAGAAAAACTTAAAGTAAAAAGAAAAGATTAAGAAGATGATGGGTGAAATCCAGAAAGTAATCTCTTTTTTTATTTATAAACATTTAGGAAGGGATTACAAGATATCCTAGATCTAAATGTTTGAGAGGAAGATCAAGTATTAAGGACTTCGCCTTCATCTTCTAACTAAGAAGATCGGTTGAAAGCCGCCTCAAACTAATTAAAAGAGAAGGAAGAGGATTCCCAAGAGCTTTACAGATATAGAAGCTCGATACCATATAAATCACAACCAGAATAAATTTTTTAAGTAATAATTAGTAGAATCATTGTTATATTTTAAACCATATATATATATATATATATATATATATATATATATATATATATATATATATATATATATATATATATATCATGACTTATTTCGCCTACAATCAAATTTTAGCATTAAGATAATTTGATTATGCTAATTATGAATTTTGATAATTACAATTTTGAATTAAATGCCGTTCTCTTGATATTTATATGTAATTATGTATATTGTCAGCCTGATTGAATTGATTTTCAAAATTTTGATTAATTACTTTTCAGATTTTTTTAGAGATATTTAAATTGACTTATTTGCTATATCATCAGATATTACTCCAGGATTAAATAGTAGTTTGATAATTTTGTATTTAATACGAAATATATAACGGCAAATTTCTTTTCTTAAAAATAATAATTCTATTTGGTCAATAAATCTTACCGATTAGTTTATATAATCTTCAAACTCATAAATATAATAAACTTCATATCATATACTGAGAATTTTATTAATTAGTGAATCATCCTACAATTAATCTACAATATACCATAAAGAATAATTTATTAATTTATGTTTAATTTTAATTGAATTTAATAATTTTAATGCAAATAAATAATTTATATACCTTTCTTTTAATAAGTTAACAAAAAATTCAGTGATTTTTTGATCATTAAATCTTAACTTAATTACCAATAAATGCAAATATCTACACGGATTTTTGTTCGAACTTATTTGGTACACCTTTTTCCTCAAGTATTGATATCCTTATTACTTAATTACTAAAATAAGATTATTTACCACCATTTATAAATCAGTGCACCACATTGATGCGTTTATATATTAAATAAATTATATTTGAAATAAATCATTTATAAATAAAAAATATTTTCAAATATATTTAGATTTTTAAACAAATGGACAACTTAAAGTACAATATTTGAACTATTCAATTAATATAAAAGGCAACATGTAGTTGAAAAATAATTCTCATACTATATTAACTAACTAATTCATTTAAAAATTTAAATCGTTAAAAAAAAAACACCAATAATGGATATCTATCTATCTATCTAATAAAATATAAATAATTTTGAATTTCTCACTCATTCAATAAATTATCTGGACCGTTCAAAATTTGAAATAAATTCCACCGTCCATACAGTGTCCGGAGACATGAGACCCAACTAATTATCTATATTATAAAGTCTTCACGAGAGATTTGATAGTTTTGTCACACTTTTTTTTCTATTTTACCTTAATCTCTGTAGATATATTATTGTTTTATCTTTTTTATGTTAATTTTGTATATCTTATTTTAGTTTTCTAATTTTACAATTTTTTTATTGTATCTTACATAATTTATACATGCAGAACGTGTGCCACATAGTGCTAATTTTAATAAAAAAACATACAAGAGAGTTAATTTTGGACTTTGAATTACAAGGTTGTCATACCCGAACGAGTCATCGAGTCGAAAAAGATACTTGATGAATGGGTCATTGATCTAATCAGTGATCGAACTGTTATTGACTTAATAACATCATTAATATGTAAAAATATATATTATTAATAATTAAATTTTTCTTTAAAAATCTTGTTTTTATAAACTAAAACATAATAAAATTGAGTTACAATATTACTAAAATTGATAAATTTTAATATTAACATTTTTAATACAAAAATAAATAAATTAAAATTTTAAAACTGTTTCATTGGATCAAGTAACTGATTTTACCAATTGAATCACCGGTTAAACCGGTGATCAATCGATTTTTGATTAAATTAATAAAATTATATTGAACCGAATTGAAGAGTCAATAAATTTTAATTTTTATCGATTGAACTGACGGGTGGATCCAATTTAATGGAAGTGGTTACCATGAATTTTATTTTTAGGTAAGTTGGTCAATTAATCAATAGAGTATTGACACGTAGGCGAAGCTCTATACGTGTCAGTATTCTATTAACTAATTGACTAATTTACCAAAAATAAAATCCATACTAACGGAATCCCAATTTAATAATAGTGTTGAATTGTGTGCAGGTTCAGGTGTAGGACTGTATTGTGAGGTCTATAATACACCACTAGATTTACCAAAAGATAATGTCCTATGTACCACCAAAATAAGTAGCATTTGTTTTGGACGAAAGGGTTCACCACCAAATCCAAATGCCACTTTCATCATTCTATTACTTTTAACACTTTTAAATTGGTCTGCCTCCCAATACTTTTTGTTTTTACTGTAGCCTCGTGAAGCTCTCTGTCTGTCTGTTATCAGTCAAACTAACGGTAAAATAATTGGAAAAAAGATATTCCATTTATTGATAATTGCACGCCTATATATATTATAGTATAATTGCACATTTTACTTATAAATATAGTATAATCTGATAGTGTATCTCTCACAATCTATGGCGAATAAATTTCGAATTAAATGTTTCTTTATCAGTACACTCAATTTTATTTAAAAGGGAAAAATATATTTTTTATTGAAAATATTGAATTTGATAAATATTGGATTTTTTATACTAAGAAAATATATTTTAGAAAAATTGGGATATAATTATTAAATATTTTATTAATTAATTAACTAATTTATTTTAAAATAAATTTTATACTAACTACTTCTGATGCAATGGGTGGGTGACAAAGGCATGTGATTATCAGGGAATCTCATAAAAAATTTAAACCAAAAGAAAGAGACGGTTTTCCCAAGACATTTCAGTAATAATTATAGAGTAGCCTGTGGATATGCAAATAAAGAAAAGTAGTAAACCCTCCCACCCACCCCACTCATCTCTTCTCTGCACCTTCCATTCATTCAATTATATAAACCCCTCCCTTTCACCCTATATCTGTCAACTCTTCATCCCAATCAAAAGTTTATATCACTCTTTCTCTCCGTCTATATATATATATATATATATATAGATCTTAGGTCAAGAAATGGCTTGATTTTCTGTTTAGATCTCTTATGCTCTAGTTTTGATGAAAATACTCATGGGTTTTCTTAACAACCCTATATTTATTCAAGGGTTTGGTTAAATATTCATAGATCTGCCGTTTCTATGAATATTTTCTTGTTTTTTTATTTCAAAGTTGTGGGTTTTTATGGGTTCCATTGATTTTAGGATTTAGTTTGTTTCTTGATAATTACCTTTTAATCATTTCCTATTGGGATCTTGTAAAGGTAAGATTTTTAGTTTCAGATTTTATACATCTAGATTTTTGGTTTTTGGTTTTTATGAATTTTACTTGAAAAAGTTGATTCTTGATAATTTTCTTTAATATTTATATTTAAATTTTTATGTTAAAGAGTTTTGAGTGGAGCTCCTTAAAATCCAATAGAGGAACTTTGTGGGAAAATAGAGCTGCTGATCTATGGATCCCTCAAGCCCTATCCCATTACTTTATCTATATGGAGGATAAGCTTGTGGCTTGCATATATCAGGAGCTGCATTACCCAGCTTCAGATCCTTGTTTGGATTGAAGGGAGCTCTACACTTTATTCTATTCTAATCTCCTTTTATATATTAATCATATTTTGCTTATGTATATGTGTATGTATGTGTGTTTATATATATATATATACATGTCCAAATATGTAAGTGTTTTATCTACTCTTCACAAGGAGATAAAATGATAGATTCTCTGTCTACGTATATGGCATCCTAATTTAGTTTCTGTTCTTCCACAATCTATAATAAAATAGTTTCCTTTTTTTCCATTTATGGTCCTTGAGGAAAGTCAAATACATCTGTCCAGGCATTCACTTTTCGGTTTTTCTATATCTATATATCTAAATATATACATGTGTATATATATATATATGTATATGTAAATTTCTGATCTGTAGGTTTGTGCAGGGGTCATGATTCAAACATAATATTTGCAGGCCTGCATAGAGGAGAAGAACTAACTAGATTCTTATTGGCTGTACAGATCTTGGGAGTTGACCTTGAATAGTCGAAATGTATTTTTTTTATAGTTTTTTTGATGATTTATTTTCTTTTTCCTTTTTTCCTAGTCAATTCAATTGTATACTACAATATTAATTTTTATTTATATAGATTGTGGTAGGAGATATAGTATTTGTACTAATCGTATGTTGGTTCATAAGAGACCAGCTTTCTGGGCAAGATTGGAGTAATAGTATGTGTTCTTGTGTGAAAATATTTACCAATAATTGCTTTTGATACATTTTTAATCAGTATTTGTAATTAATGATGGCATCTCTCTATCCTTGGCTCATTTTATTGCCATAGAAAGAGCTTAGGATAGGGAGTGTATGAAAGTAAAAAAAAGAGGGTTTTTTTTAATGGAAACTAATATTTCCACCTGGAAAAAAATGATGGTTCCAAGTCTCTTTTGAATAAATGTGGGATTTATTTATGAAATGAATGTGGGATTTATTTACTATTAATGTGAAAAGAATCAGGTAGAAATAATTTTTTATAAAAAAATATAAGTTCTTTTCTTAATTTGTACTTTTTTATAATTGGATATATAATATATAGTACTCCCTCCGTCCTAAATTAATCGTTCAATTTTGATTTTTTCAAGTCAAATTGATTATTTTTAGAATTAATAATTAAGCATATATAAATATATTTCTAAAATTATAAAAATTGGGATTAGTAATAAATTGTATATATATTTTTTGTTATAATTTTTCATCTATATTTTAACAAAAAAATAGTAAAAGATTAGTTTTAAAAATTATCAATTTGATTTTAAAAAGTCAAAATTGAACAATTAATTTACATAGTAGAGAGAGTAGTATATATTTGTCTGTTTTAAAATTATAGATATTTTTTATTTTAAAATTATATAGTGATACGATGTTTTTAATTTATTATTATTATTATCTTTTTATAATTTTTATTCTTAAATTATCACAGATGAATTTATACTTAAAATATAAAATTGTTTTCAAAAATTGTTATTTTATAAATGTATTTAATAGATTGGTAAGAAAATTGTAATATATGAGAGGCTTTTGATATTTGTTAGTACTAAATTTATTTGTAATTTATACTTGTATCTCTCCAAATTAAGATTTGGAGTTTCAAAATAGATAAAAACTCGTGTCCAAATATTAAAATGTGCTTTACATTCCTAGCCAATTAAGTCAAAAGTAGAAGTTTGAGCATAAAAGTCATAAAATTACCCACAGAACTCAAGTTCTAATATCTTTTTTAATAATATAGAGTTAATTAGTATTATTAATGATAAAATAATATAATATGTTTAAATTTGACCTTATAATTCACTATCATATTATTGCTAATAAACTTGTTATTTTTAAGCATAAACATGAAATAAAAATCTGTTTTTAATGTTTGTAAATTTTATATAATTGAATATTTTTTGATTAAAAGTAGATCCACAAGTCATACAGTTGTTTCTACTATTTTTTTCTTTCCTATAGGACACTGAAATTAAAAAATAATAATAATATTTTCACATGAGTATTTACATAAGATGGATGATGTGACGATATTTTTTATGTTAATATTTTAATTCTCTTTGGTTATATTTGTTTATAATAATTATATTTATATTAAGATATGAATATCAATTTTAAATATTTTATTTATTTTTAAATTTAGAACTATTAGTTTAAGAATTATAAAATAACTTAATAGTCTTAAAATTATAATTATAATTTTGAAATTATAATTCTAAAATTAATAATTCTGAAATTATAATCTCATCAATTATAATGCTTATAAATAAACATAACCTTTATTTATTAAAAACAAACAAGACTCGATTGATTTTCTTCCCAAAAGATTACTAGATTTCATGTTCCAAAAAGAAAGTCCTTCTACACGATGGGAATTTCGACCGATCTAGCGATCAGTCCAAATTTTATTTTTCGCTTCGATTCTTAAAAAATATTTAATATTTTTTTTAATTAATTTTTTACAGAATTTAATGATATATATATATATATATATATATATATATATATATATATATATATATATATATATATATATATATATATATATAAAGCAATATTGCATGCATCGCACAACATTATTTTTTATATGTATTCAAATTACACCAAAATTATTGTATTTTATAAAAGTTCAAATTGGAAAAAAGACTATTTTTTAAAGTCAAAGCAAAAAAAATAAAATATTTTAGACGGATGACTAGACCGATCGAAATTCCAGGCCCGTAGGATACTTGAAAAAGAAAACAAATAGAAGATGATAACTAGATTTTATCAAGATTTTAGTTTCCTTATTTACTGTGCCCTAACAATCCAAGCTGTCCTTGTTTAGGTATTGATGGAGCGTAAGGTAATGTCTGAACCATTTTTCGTGTGAAGACAAAGTAGTTACTGCATGTACCTGGTACGTATATTATTTGTTGGCTTAGTGTAATTACATAACGTACACCTTAGGGTTTTATTTTGGCATAAAGGTAAATGCTAGGGTTTCGGGGTAAGGACTAAGGATACACAAAAAGCTTGCATAGTCATGTTTGGCTCAAGTCTAGCCTGACAAAAGGTTTGGCTTGATCAAAGTTCAGCCTAAAAATCCCCAAACAAAACCCACATTTTGGCTAACACCCAACTTGACTTTGAAAGGTACTAGAAAGTTATCCTTGAGAAAAGTTTTGTTCAAATCCTAATAATTCACGCATATTCTTAGGTTGATATCATGATGATGCCGGTTTGAATTGTTGAACAATTTTTTCTTTAACTTTTAGACTCCACTCAAGTTTTAGTCGCCTAAGCTTCTGTTTGACGAGCTTGAATCCTTCTTTAATGGGCAGTCGATGAATGACAATATCAGTAGACAAACCAATCATGTCCTCATGTGACCATGTAAACACATCCTGAAATTGAGTTAGTAGAGCAATCATGACTTTTCTTTGGTTCGAGGTAAGGTTCATGCCTATCTGGATTTTTTTAGGGTTTTCTGAGGTTCCGATATTGACAGTGGTGATTTAATCAAGGTTTGGTTTGGGTTTAACTTCGACCCATTCTTTGATCTCCTTCGGCACTTCATAGTTATCTATCTTCTCTTGATCAATCCCCATCAAGTCAAAGTCCATTTCTATATCAAAGTTGTAGTCACTGTGAAAATTTGGCATCTCATCCGCAAGGCCAAATATATTCAGCTCTAGAGTCCTAAAAACAAAATGCTTTTACTTAATATATGAAACTGTAATCATACAAAACATTAGCAAAAGCATGACAAAAGTAACTACTAGCGCTGTTGTAATACCCTAACTTTTATGGATAAAGATTAATTTTTTTTCTCGAAATATATTTTTGAATATTATGGTGTCGATTTGATATAATGTTATAGTTGTGGGTATTATTTACAAATTTTGCAAAATAAGCAAGTGGTTATATAATATTTAATTGGTCGGGGAATATTCGTTTTAACAAAGAATATTCGTACGACGGAACAATCATTGGTGGACCCCACAACGAAAGTATTGTCGTAGTTAGAAAAGCTACGTAATTATTTTTTATAAAAATAACGATTTAAAGTTTTACCGTTAAACCTATTGAACTACCCTTGGTAAAAGTAAATGAATGTCTGGCGTGGTCGCATAAAGAAGACACCAGTATTGATTATTGATGCTTACGTGAGAAGTCACTTAGTTATACTCAATTATTGCTACATGAATCGTTTGCATAATATCTTTCATATTATTGATTCCATTATTGTCACAAAGATCATCCGCATAATATTTTATATTATTAAATCAATAATTGAGACGACAAAGTTATTCATATTATTATTTGCAATATTGACAATGCCTGTAAGTTACATCGAGGAGATGTTTGGTCACCTAATGCATGGCATAATAAGGAGAAATCCTTATCGGAAATTAAGCCCCCTCTTTCCTGGAAACGACCTTGTTGTTAAATATTGTGAGTTATAATATTAATAATGAATAAGTTCGTGTTGATTAAAGATGAAATTGATAGCTCCATTGTGTTGGAATTATTAATGTTAGTGGAAATCAACATCTATTTCGATAATAATGGATGTCTAGAGGTTATATTGATCAATCGGGTAATTAATCGGATAAATGAGCAATTAATTGCTATTAATTCACATGCTTACAACTATGTGTTCACATGTGTGTACTATTGATTTACATTCATGTACTATTAGGGGATGTGGTGCAAGATTGATAATACTTGCATGACTAGATTAAAAATGGAGGTATAGATGAATGTACTATACCGTAATTATTTTTTTCACATGATTATATTATTGATTCACAAGATGTACTATTAGGGGAGGTGGTGCAAGTTTGATAATACTTGCAGGACTAAATTAAAAATAAAGAAAAAAATGAAGGTATTATACTGTAATATTTCGAGCCCCAAAACGTACAATTATTGAAACTATATTTTCCTATAAATAGAAGCTCATTCTTCTTTCATTCTCACCAATTCACTAAGACTCACAAGAGCATTTATAGAGAGAGAAGCTTTAGAGAGAAAGTGGAAGAGAAGTCGCTACCTCGCTATTCAAGTATCCAGTCTTCTTCTGAGGTAAGGGATATTATTTTTTTCAGTATTCGTAGAAATAATATTTTCTTCCATACTCTATAGTATGTGAGTAATATTATTTCGTTTCATAATCCTGATTATACTCTCATTCTGTTAATGTGACACCCCCAAAATTAGGTATACATCACCCATTCTGAGTCGCCAGATACACAGTATAAAATTCAAATACAACTTCATTTATATTAATTGTTGAAATGTCAGATGAATACGACCATAGATTAACTATGAGTTTTAATACAAATGTATGTAACTCTCATGGTACCTCTAACCACAACCTTACAATGATACTTTACATAAAAGTATAGTCAAAAACTGTTTTAGAAATTAAAATATTTGGGAAGTGCTCAAGAAAACCTTCGTACATGGAAGGCCATGCGTCTAGGTTATGATAGATATCATATGTCCACAGAATTATCCTTGGTTGACCCAAAAGTCCCCAAAGAAAAACAAAAAGATTACTATCATCTTCTTTCCAATGGTGAGTCTTCTCTTGAAATATAAATATCTCTGTTGTCTCCAAGTGAAAATTATATTTCACATAAACCCCAAGATCATATAGGTAGTGCTTGTAGATATATTCAGCAAGTGGATGTGCACAACCATGTTTTATGAGAACACGAGGTTGTATGTCATTAGACATCTGGTATAATAGTGGCAAAACACCCTTCCAAAGTTGGGTTCGCCTCACCCTATTTGATTCACCAAATATAACTACTAAATGATGTATAGAATACAACACACTTTTCTATACTGTTTAGGGAGAACCTCCAGCTAGAGACCCATCATTCTATTCCCCTCGTTATCCCTCGTCGACCCGACAACACTCTTACGGCAACACTCTTATTACCTAAAAGGAATTGTGAAGCAGAAAGGGTGAGCACAACTAGTCCAGTAAAGAATATCATGACTAAAGATAATTAAATTATCAATAGCTTTCATCAATAATAAATAAGAGATTTAGAACATATGGTAGATGATAAAACTTTTCAACCATAGTTGTAATTGAACGAAAGCAATCCATTAGAAGAGTCAAATAGACCATAAGGTCTATTATCTTCTATGTTAAAAGTCCACCAATAATATTTTATCCATGTAAAATAAATCAGCAGCCTCGGCCCACAATCATATGAATAACTCATAATCATAATTGTGGTTCTAAATTCCTTCTAAACTGTGAGACGAAGATAATTTTCATCACCTATCTTCACCGAAACATCAAAAATCATGGTTATACCAAATCGTAATTCCCGCTCATAATCATACTAATAAATTCGTCTTTGCACTACGACCAAATATATTCATTAATAATTCATCTTTGCACTACATGCCAAAGACATACAATCAGATTTTTAGAAGAGTCAAGTAGAGCATGATATCTACTATCTTCTATTTAATTAAAAGTGTATAATAAATATTTTATCAAACTCAAACTTAATAAATAATCCACATCATCGAATCACCCTCAAGACTACTGGCTTAATGATATTCGTTAATATCACATCCATGAATTTATATTTCATCCCCGAGACTCATTTCGATAATCAATCCATATCATTGAATTATCCATGACTACGGCTAAGGATATTCGTTAATATCACGACCATTTAATTATCCATGCACTACTACTAAAGATAATCGTGTTTTCATCAACAAGTCATGATCATGCCATAAAATAATCCATCTTTGCACCCTTGGTCAAGAGAATCCATAGCCATAATCATACCAAAAATCGCCCATCAATGCACTCACGCCAATGAGGACTTTTTCCACATCATTTGTAACATTACTACCATGATTATACCAAATAATCCTCGGTCATAATCATACCAAGTCCATCTATGCACTACTACCAAAAATGACTTTCAACACAATATAAGCATGAGGATGATGACAATGATATAAGAATCAATCAAATGAGATAAAAGATAAATATTAAACATTTATAATACAATTTATCCAGCGTTCAATAATAACCAAATGTTATCAATCACTTAATAATCCCATAATCTAATATCATTAATATTATAACAATATTTTAATCATTTCTTAAACTTATAAACAATTTATTTTAATTGTTTACACTTTATCAAATAATGCATTTAAACATTCAAAAATGCCATACTCATAAGATTTCATCATCAATGAACAAATTCCTCATCAAAAATCTGCATATACCCTATATAGGATTCTTAAGCTATAAAATCCTATTTTCTAATTTTATTACTTCACATAACATATTTAATTCATTTACTCATAACTAGTTTATTTTCATGAAAAATACCAAATCAGTCCCAAAAATATTTCTTTTCTGGGATTTAGCAGAATATAGTCTCATCTTGAACATATATTTTTCTCAGAATTTTTAAAATTCATTTACTATTTTTCATATCGCTAAAACTGCCTAATATTTAGACATTTATTATAAATTGTACTTTTGTCCAAAAATTCCGAAATTTACAGGGTATACTCCTGTTATATACATGTACTCCCAATAAATTTTTTATCAATTTTGGAGTTAACCACAAGAAGTTATAAGGGTTTACTTTTAAAATAGTCTTTTTCCCATAAAATCCATAACTCTTAATCTATACATTCACAAATCGCCATTTTTCGACACAATCTAGAAAACTCATCAAATTATCATTTCAAATTTTTCCAGAATTTTTGAGGGTTAGAAAAATTACGAAATTACCCCTGGCAGAAACCCCTTTTTAATGAAAATTCTATTCGTATGAATACGAATGATCATTTACCATGCATGCGGTAATCTATATAGACATGTTATTTCAATAGAATAATAAAGAATGGAACCAGGTCATGCGTAAACACACAGACAGGATATTTCGACAGAATAATAAAGAATGGAATAATAAAGAATTCACGACCATGCGATATCGCCGCAGACATAAAGTTATTCCAACAGTAATACTAAATAATCGGAACCGTGTCAAGGCGTGATACGCACCGACGTAATATTCCAACAGAATAATAAATAAGCGGAACCGGTCCGCCAGAAACGCATGTATACGATATATTCCAATGTAATAATAGAGAATGAAATAATAGAAGAATTTCACCGTATATACGCAGACTTGGCATGATAAAAGTTATTCCAACATAATAATAAAGAATGGAATGATCGAAAAAATTTCACCATGTATGCAAAGGTTTCAGTATAGTACATGTTATTCCAACATAATAATAAAGAATGGAATAATAGAAGAATTTCACCATGTATACTAGTGATACAGGTATCTGATTATTCTAAATGTAATAATGAAGAATGGAATAATGAAGTTCTCTTCATGAATACGAACGAAATAATACCCTTACTATAATAATAATAATATCCTTTACGAGCACGACAATTATATCCCTACCTTAAAAAGAAAAGTATTCCAATGGTAGGCGAGAATATACTTGAAGAAAACTTCAGACTACACTCAAAGCTTTCTTAAACTCTAAAGAAACACGCTCAAGATTATAGAAGAAGAACTCTCTCTATAGTTTTCTCTCTAGAGTTTCAAATTGAATTTGTAAGAAATAATGAAGGAATGAGCTTCTATTTATAGAAAAATGGACCTGCATAAGAATTCTAACTCATAACGGTCCAAATTTATTGTCGAGTCTCAAATGATAAAAGTGATGAAAAACCTTTTAAATCATAGAAGATAGTAGATTTTATGCTCTACTTGAGTCTTCTAATGGATTGTTTGTTCCTCTGCAGTTAAACCTGATGTTTGTTATATTTTATCAGTATAACACTGTTGAAGGCTAACGATAAATTATTCTGCATTATCGTAGTCATAATATTTCTTACTGGGCTAGTTGAACTGACCCTTTTGCTTTCATTGTTCTCTTTAGGAAATGAGAATGTAGCTGGGACTAGTCGGGGAACGGAGTGACGGTCCAGATGATAGCATTAGTAGTCCTCACTATTCTATGAAATTGTGTGATAATAAATGTATTGAGGACTCCATTTGAGTTGAATACTGTCTATAAGAAAATATTCGTATTAAAACTCTCAGCTTATGTTTTGTCGTATGTTGCACGACAGTTATATTATTAAGTTGTATTTAAATTTTGTACCATGTATTTGGTGACTCAAGATGGGTTATGTATACCTATTTTGGGGGCGTCACAGCTGTGAAACAAAAATAAGCAGTATATAATATCTACACTTCAAGTAGGAATGAGCAAAAAACGGATATAACTGAAAAAGCGAACCGAAGCGAAATTTTTTAACCAAAATTTCTTGAAAATTCGATTATTTTTTGCAATTCGGTTATATCCGAATTTTTATCCGATTTTTGGGTTTGAGTATGGGTTTGGATTTTATGTTATTCGGTTAACCCGAATAACTGAATAAGAAATTAAAAAAAATAAGGCTTCAAAGTTAAATAATAATATGATCACTTCACTTTCTAATCTCTATCTCATTAGTCATCTCTTATCTCTCACAGACCCAGACTCAGACTCAGACTCTCACTTCTCGCTACACTAGTCACTCGACCTTTCAGATCTCAGATCTAGTTGTCTTGATCTCAATTCTTTCTAAAATAGCTTGATCTCATGATCATGATCTAGTCGACCTTTCAAATCTCATGATCACAATTTTAGATCTCAGATCTAATCTTACCCTCAACCCTCAGATAGCCTGATCTCTCATCTCTCTCTAAAGTATAAAATTCCAAAATCATCCGCCTATGTATTACCACCACTCCACCCAAAGAAGCACTTGCTTTCAGCGCCTCCTTAAGAAAGATCAACAAATGACCCAATACATAATTGTCCCGACCCAGCCATCTAACGCCAACGAAATCGACACACTTTGGATTAGAGATCTTCAGTATTGGATGGATGAGAATTTTCTTCTGAGTTATTTCGCTCAATCTGGCGTAGTATCTTTTCATTTCCTTTCTTTTTTTATTTCCCATTTTTGGGTAATACACATGTAGTTTGGTGTGCTTGTTTTTCTTGTGGTTTATGTACTAAAATAGGAATTTTTTGGTTATCAAATTACCTTATTATTGGAAAAAGTAAAAAATTAAAAGAAACAACAATCTGGATCCCCTTTCTTCATATTTTGGAAACTCTGCAAGAATAAATTATATCCCTCTGAAGGTGGTTTACTGTATGCTTTTTTTTTTGTTTGATAAAATGGAACTAAATTTCGATTATTAACCGAAATAATCGAATTAAAAATTCGGTTTTCGGTAATTCGATTATTGTTAAATTTGGTTATTTGTTCGGATAATGAATTTAAGTAGATTTTGGTTTTCAGTTATAACTGAATAACCTATTCGGTTCGGTTATAATCGAATTGCTCACCCTTAACTTCAAGGCAGATGGACTTTCTGCCCCTTTTATCCTTTTCGGCAGATGCAAGAAGTGTTGCTTCAGTTGTCTAGGGTCAAGTATTTGTTGATAGCTGTGATTAAGGGATAGTGGATGTCCTCCTCCTCTTTGATAATGACTATAACTGAATTCACATCAGGGCCAATACTTTTCTTTGAACGGTTCTCCTTAGCCCTATTTATGCAAGAGATCAGGATTTGATCTTTTGAGTAGTCATCATCTGGGATATCCTCGTTCAGACCCTCAGTATGTGCCAGAAAATGCATCTTTGAAAATCGATCTTCCACTTCTTGCAGGAACCTTTCATTCCTTTCCTTTTTTTCCTTAATAGGAGTCTGAATTTCCTTTTCACTAACCAGATTAACCTTAGGAATCAGCATGCTAGCGGCCACAACATGAATTTTTCTCACAGGCTTCACAAATCCTGTATCCGTAAGGTTTGGTAGCAGAATGGTAGAGGAAGGAACCAGTGGATGCTTGTGCGGGTACTGGTGGTTTGATCCAGATGAATAGCCTAATCCAGCCTTCCCTGTTTGGCTAGGAATTTGAACTGGACTTCTGATTCCTTGCTGACTCTTCCCTAACCCTTGTCCAGGCCAAAAATCCAAGGATATCATTTCTCGACTAACCGACATTACTTCTGTGGAAACTATGGGCTTTAAAGCTGGGGCGCCAATCGGTTGGTTCTGAGTGTTGCTCACCTCAAGGGCTTGAAAACTGACAGGCTCAACTCCCTCATCGAGACTGATCACAGGCATATCGCTTTGTATATGGACAAAATATTCTGGTTCGGCATTGACAGTTACCAGATTGCCATTAATGATATACTTGACTTGTTGATGAAGGGTGGACGGAACTGCTCCTGACATATGGATCCACGGTCTTTCTAATAATAAATTATAGCCAGTGGTAATGTTTAGCACTTGGAAGGATACGTAGAAAGTATGGGGACCAGTCTTTATTGGAAGTTTGATTTCTCCTACAGCCTCTAACCGAGATTCATCAAAGGCCCTTATGACTACATGACTAGTCCGAATTCGATTTGGATTGATCTTCATTCTTTCCAATGTGTCATAGGGACATATGTTGCTTTCCAAAATGACATTGTTGCTTTCTCTAAATGACATTCCTCACTGCATGGTAGAACTGTAGAAGCAGCAAACATAGCAAGATTACAACACAAGAAATAGTACCTGAATGAAGTACTTGATTACATAATTCTACACAATTACAACACAAGATTACCTTTTGTTGGTACTTGAAAAATCAAAGAAATAGTCCATAAAAAATGAAGTACTTACTAGTGAGTAATGTTTAGTCACTCCTTGTAATTTTGCCCATGTTAGAATTAGAACCCTTTGACTCTTGATTTGCAACTAGTGGTACCAAAAGTTGGTCGTCCGTCAGCCCATCATCTATACTAAAAATGCCAATTTAAAATATCAATACCCAAAATTAAACTAAAAAACTACAATTAAAGTAAAAATATTTACAACTAGAACAAACCTTGTATTTCATATCCACAAATCCAATTACGTCCACAAATTAATGCTTGTGCATTATCTGGTAGAAGCGAACTACGATATTTTGTGAGAACTTTTGCTCCAATGCTAAAGGTCGACTCCGAAGCAACCATTGTAATTGGAATTGATAAGATATCATATGTCATATTCTCTTGTATTGGATATTTATAATAACGTAATATTTGAAAGTACTAAATAGTCATTAGTCATGTATAAAATAAAGGTATAAAACTAGAATAAAAAATAAGGATTGGGTACCTCTCAGAAAGTTTTTTCCACTCTTCTAGAATATTAAAATAAGATTTCTTAGTGACAATTTTCTCCTCTAAGTATTGTTCCAATTCCATTCTTGTTGATGTAGTACCTTGCACTTCCCTCACAAACTCCTATTTAAAATTTTAAACATCAAAATTTCATCAACATAAATATGTAATATAGATAAATATGCAAAAAATTAAAAATTTTATAATACATGAAAACTTTACTTACATCAAACTCATTATCACTATGTTCATTTGTGTTATTGATAGCAATAGTTGAAGTCCCTAAACCATCTTGAGGTTGCTATGAACCATCTTTTGACAACTCCGTTGCATATTCCATGAACAAAGATTTCATAGCATCCACAATTTTCTATTTATAACATACTCATCCGTCTCAAAATTTTTCAATTTAAATTTGAGAAATTGCACCTTATACCTTGGGTCAAGAATAGTAGCTATGGACAAGATAACAACATAGTCGTTCCAATATTTTTCAAACTTTGGCAACATCTCATTTGCCATGTTTCTAATTACCTTAATCTCACAAGATTTATTAAACATCAAAAGTTCTTTTATCCTCAACACATGTAAGAAATACAGATTTGCTGTTGGATAACTCGATCCCGAAAAAAGTTCTGTAATTTTCCAAAATGGTTTCAAAAATGTAGTGATAGCTTGTGTTATTTCCCACTCATCATTTGATGGACAAGTTGTGTAAGATGATTCAACCATGGCATATTGAAAGAATAAATCTTTATATTTCAGAACACTATCAAACATCTTCCATGTAGAATTCCATCTAGTCACACAATCCAAATGCAAACCCGATTCTATGGACACAAGCAATTGTTCACAACGTGTAACAAACTTTAATAATCTACTTTCAGATCCCTTAATATATTTGACACTCTCTCTAATTTTGCGTAAAGGTTCACTTGCAATTTTTAAACCATCTTGAACAATGAGATTTAATATGTGAGCAGAACACCGAACATGGAAAAACTACCATTGCAAAGCAAGTTTTCTCTTAAATGAGCCTTTAAAAAGATTTGCATGTTGTAGTTGTTTGTTGCATTTTCTAAAGTGAGAGAAAAGTTCTTTTTTTCAATTCCCTAATCCTTTAAAAACTCAAAGATTTTTTCTGATAAAAGAGTACCGGTATGTGGTGGGGGGAAATGACAGAAATTTTTAATCCTATTGTGCAACACACAATCGTGATCAATAAAGTGAGCGGTTAAACAAATATATCCCCCACTAGTACTGGACGACCACAAATCGGAAGTGAGACAAATTCTACCGCGGATGTTCTCAAATGCACGTTTCAATTTTACTTTCTCAAGCTTATAAATTTTAATACAACTGCTTTGGGCAAAAGTGTTTCTAGTATAACGATTTCACATCCAGATTCAAATAGTTATGCACTCTTCGTAATCCTTCATGTTCAACAATCAAGAATGGATAGTTATGCATCATAATTGCTTCAGCCATTTTATCCCTATAAATGAGCTGACTAAATTTTCTATTAAGCATTTTTCCTTTATGATCTAGATGCATTTGAGTCACATTTTGGTTAACTAAATCGGGACATAACTTTTCACGTGCATGCAAATTTCTAGTCCCATGAGAACTACTACCATCTCCAATAGCATAACTTTTTGTGCATGTTTTACAATATGCTCTTAATTTTTTGATTGAAGGATCTACCTTTTTTTCATATTGATTCCAAATTTCACTTTCTTCCCTTCGTTTCTCTTCGAACTGTCAATTGGTTGTGTCAAATTGTCCGAGATTTCATCTCCCCCATCAATCAAATCAATTGTTACACGATCCCGACAATCCATAAGAACTCTACAAACAAAAAATATTTTTAAACAATTAACACATACCCAAATAACCAGCTCTGCACTGATATTAAAAATTAAAAAAATTAGAAGAAACATAATGTGTAACTTATGATGCTCTAGAGGTATCACTAACTTTTTCATAGTTAATTCAGCACAAGTAGCATATAACAAGTAACAAGTTTTTCCACATGTTCACAGTGCGTACAACAACTTAAACAATTAAAACAAAAACAAATCCCTTTCTTTCCCTTTTAGCAAGTGGAAATATTACTTTAATGAAACAAATGTACACACTGCTAGTTGCTTGCAGCTATGGAACAAAAATTTCAATACAATATTTTTTATTTCACCATGCCTTTTCTTTTAGAACTTATATGAGCCAATATCTTGATCCAAGTACACAAACATGTAGTTGTATAGATTATACATGAATGGAGTATTTCAAGTATAAGGACAAAAGGGAGATGCTGGAAGAAAAATTCTACTAGAAACTATTAATTTATTAAAGATGGCATGTCGTCCTAATAGTTGTAATTTAGCAACATCTACACAGATGGAGAATTGAAAATACTAACCTATTGCTTTCACTTTTCAGTTAACCTTTTAATTCTCGATAATTCACAATTTTATGTAAAGAGTAAAAAACATTTATTCTTTTAAAAATTAACACTTTTAAGAGAATCAATTCTAACGGAAAACAACAAAAAATTACCCAGATTTCAGACAGAAGAAGAAGCTATCACAAAATCAATTCCTTTTCTACCTTGAGGATGGTCTCACATAATGAGAATTTAGATTCGGGACGAAAAGAAAAAGCTGCACTCGGCGTCGTCGATCGATCGAAGTGTGGAAAGTGGATTTATGGAAGACTTGAGTCTGGAGGCGGGGCTGTATCTCTCAAAATCAGACTCTCAGTTTCGGTTATTACTTTGCCAATTTCAGATCCAGATCGAGTCCCTTTAGTATGCCTTAGCGGGTTAGCCAGTTAGCCCTTAGGGGAGATTAGAGATAGCCAGATAGGGGTTTTTTTTAAAAGGACCAGGCAGGCCGAGCTAAAATTGGGCCGGGCCAAAATGGCCCAAGTTTTAGTGGGCCGAAAAAGTGAAGCCCACATCCCGCCAATTATTGGTGGCATTGCCCTACCATGTGGTTCTCGGGCCGATTTTTCCAAGTCTAAGTACATCCAATTATACATATATACATGTTCTTTATCTCATTGTCATGTTTATGTATCTTTCATTTATTACTGTGTTGTAGTTAACTATTTCATACTATTACATGTAATTATTTTCATTTTATTTGTATACGTACTCAAATATATCACCATATTAACATCATGAAATTTGTTTTTATAGATGTCTTCTTAACCAGCTGCAAGAAAGCGCGGCTTGGGTAGGGGTCCTAATTAAGTGCCAAAGGCCCCGACAAATTCGGATGATCGAATTTTTATACATATTCGTCCTCCTCCAGACAACATGTATGTTAAACATTTATATATCAATATTTTATATTTCAATTGTTTAAGATATATACTGATGTACCTTGCTTAAAATATTATAATCAAATGTCTGTATTTAATGTAAATTGTTGTATATTGTAGAGACTTTTGTGATGGAAAAATTGTTAAATGCATTTCACAATTATACTTACAGAACTAGCCTATGCCAGTGATTACGTGGGCGAGCACACCTAGCACCCACAAGGATGCTATTTGGGCTAAATTTCAGGTATACTTTTTGTTAATGTTGATCGCAATATAATTATTAAATTTTTTAATATTATTAATGCTTGTTTTATTTGTAGAAGAGATATAGATGGGACGACGCACATGAATCAGTTATTCAGACACTATTCTGCCAGAAGTGCGCGGTCCGAATCAAAGATAATTTAAATAAAGAAAGACAAAAAGTCATTCATAATGCAGGGATTGACCATCCAGGACAGGGTGAGGAGTAAATGCATAAGCATAGCCTCTGGTGGTGCACACAGAGTATATGAGCTGATATGTGTGCCCAGTGGATAGCTGAGGACTGGGTCAAGAGACGAAAGACTACCTCTGTGAACAGATCCT
Source organism: Panax ginseng (assembly GCA_020205605.1). Lineage (NCBI taxonomy): Eukaryota > Viridiplantae > Streptophyta > Magnoliopsida > Apiales > Araliaceae > Panax > Panax ginseng. The sequence continues at coordinate 118,547,524 of CM035148.1, read as the reverse complement.
CAGGTGTACCTACATGCGAAAAAGGCAAAAGGGACATTTAAAGGCGGCAATATATCACAGGTGCATCACATTACTGCGAGGGTACATATTGAGTATAAAGTTTTAGTTTTAGTTTTAGTACATCACACATGTTTACTTATTAATATATGAGCATATTAATTTTGTAGGAGGCATCGTCTCAGTGTCAGCTTGTGACGCCCCCAAAATAGGTCCACGTAACCCATTCTGAGTCGCCAGATATACGGTACATAATTTAAATACAAACTTCATTTATACAACTATTGAACTTTCGTGCAAAATACGACAAAATATAAACTATGAGTTTTAATACAAATATTATCTCGTAGACAATATCCAAACTCAAAATAAGTCCTCATTACAATTATTATCACACTATTTTATAGAATAGCGAGGACTACTATAGCCACCATCTTGGACCATCACTCTATTCCCCAACTAGTCCCAACTATATTCTTATTTTCTGAAGAGAACAATGAAAGAAAAGGGTGAGCTCAACTAGCCCGATAAAGAATATTATGACTAAGATAATGTAGAATAAATTATCCTTAATCCTCAATAGTGTAAAAAATGATATAAAGAATCAATCAAGTGAGATCAAGGATAAATATTAGAGATTTATAATTTAATTTATCCAGAGTTCAAGAATGTCCAAATTGTCAACATGATCACCAATCGTGGAATAAAATTCAAAAATGATATTCATGTATCAAAAATAATTTGGACAGAAAAAAATTAAATTCCGTTATGAATAGTACTTGTGAATAGTACCGTATGAATAATACCCAAGAATAGTACCGTATGAACAGTACCCTGGATGAATAGTACCCAGACATGAAAATATTAAAGTTTCAATAAGAGAGTTCAAACCAATTTTTTTTCAATGAAATGATATTAGATGAAGCGCAAATCTCAAGGAATTTCTAATCCTTTCAGGAATTATAGAAGCAATAGTACTTTTAGAATCGGGAATATAAAATGAAATAATACAAGAAACTGGAAATGGATTTTCACCCGTCATGCGGTATTTCGCGTAGACAGATTATTCCAACAAAGTAATAAGGAATGAATATGAAAGGCTATTCACCAGGCATGCGATAGTCCCCATAGACAGGTTATTCCCATAGATTAATAAAGAATGAATACAAAAGGTTATTCACCTTGCATGGGGTAATCCGCATAGACTAGTTACTCTCGCGGATTAATAAAGAATGAATACGAAGGGTTATTCACCATGCATGCGGTAATTCGCGTAGACAGATTACTCCCGTAGATTAATAAAGAATGAATACAAAAGGTCATTCACCATGCATGGGGTAATCCGCCTAGACATGTTACTCACGCAGATTAATAAAGAATGCATACGAAGGGTTATTTACCATGTATGCGGTAATCCGCGTAGACAGGTTACTCCTGCAGATTAATAAGGAATGAATACTAAATATAATATCCCTTATAATTACAAAAAATAATATCCCTTACAAATACGAAAAATAATATCTCTTACCTTAGTTGGAGATTGGATACTGCAATAGTGAAGTAGCAGAATACTCTTCTTCTTTTTCTCTATTGTTTCTCTCACTATAACTTGTGATTATAATTTTGCTCTTCAAATTGGTAGGAAATAATGAATGGATGAAGGAGTATTTATAGGCTAGGAAAGGGTGATAAATTACAAGGTTAATTATACTTTAGTACCTTCATCTTTACCTCTATTTTTAATTTAATCCCTCAAGTATTATCAATCTTGCATAACCTCCCCTAATAGTAGTTGCATGTGAACCAATAGTTCCTTAATGTGAACTAATAGTTCCTTGCATGTGAACTAATAACAATTCATTGCTCATTTATCCGATTAATTACTCGTTTGGTCAATTTAACATCTAAAAAGCAACTATTATCGAAATAAATATCGATTTACACTAACATTAATATTCCCAACACAATGTAAATATTTTTATCAATAATTTCATCTTTAAATTTTTGAAGTTTGACTTTTCTTAAAAAAGTCAACAGTTGATTTTTGACTAAAAAGTCAACCCTGACAAATTTTGTGTTTATAGTCTATTTTAACTAAATTCATTGTTCTGGACTCAAATATCTCGTCCGCGTCTCCAAATTCAACTCCGAACTCAAATTCAACTTAATTTTATTTTTTTGTGTTTTATACACACTTTTGCTTTCTTAGTTAGTTCAAACTATTTAATTAGTTTTGACTAACTATTAAATTAAATTTCATCACTTATCGCTAATAAATATATATAATACATTTTTAATCTTTCAACAATTAGTCATCATTAATATTATAACTCACAATATTGACAACCAGATCATTCCCAAGAAAGAGAGGGCTTTTCGATAATGATTTCTCCTTATTGGCGATTAAATAACCTAACTCATTTCCTCGACATAACTTTTTAGACATTATCAATAATGCAAATAATAATATGTATAACTGTGTCGTCTTAATTATTAATTTAATAATATAAAATATTATGCAGATGATACTGTGACAATAATGGAATCAATAATATGAGATACTATGCAACAACTACTGTGGCAATTATTGAATGAAATTGAGTGACTTCTTACGTAAGCATCAATAAACAGAGATATTGTGCAATACCGTGTGCTACTGTGCAACAACGCATATTAATATACTTTTATCATCGGGTATTTCAATAGTTTAATAGTAAAAGTCTTGCAGTTATTTTATGAAAAGGTTATTTCTATCGCTTTCTATATCCGACAGTTAATTCGTTATGTGGTCCACCAATGATTGTGCCGTCGTACGAATATTCCCTGACAAAAAGAATATTCCCCGAACAAACGAATATTTTATGATCACTTGCTTACTTTGCAAAATTTGCACATATCACCCATAACTATAGCATTATATCAAATCAACACCATACTATTCAAAATATTATATAGAGAAAATTAAATCTTTATTCATAAAAGTTTGGGTCTTATACAGCCCATCCATTGGTTGGATGTATATGTGGCTACCTGCGATGGTTTGCCTAAGGCTATCCAGATAGCGGTATACTTTGATATGTTTATAAATTTTTACGTCATTATTAAGCATTTTATATTTATTGTTAACTATTTAATTTCTAACCTGCTGATAGGACACTTATAAGAACCTACTGAATGAGCACTATCCTGAAGGCACCATGCGCCTGTCGATTGATCAAAAATTGTGGGAGAGGGCGTCAGTTGTGAAAAAGAACTATGTCAAAGGCCAAGGACAACGACGACGACCGACTATCAATGGCACTGGTAGCTCTGCTAGTCAGTCTACTCAGTCATCCTGCCATTCGACGCTACACACTCCTGTTGTTTGTGTGAGAGCAATATGTCATGATCAGACTCTTATGCTCAAACTTAGCGTGCATCTGCAGTCTCTACCTCCTGAGGAGTTAGCAGATACAGTGGTGAGAGCAACACAATATCATGATGAGCCCGAGGTAATCTTGTATATGTTTAACTTTATGTACTACTTTGCATGTTTAACTTTACATTCAATAATACATGTTTTATTATTTTGTTACAGCCTAATCTGGACGATATTGATTCGTGAAGGCATTTATATTCCTTCTTTGTCTTGTTAATCGACATTTGAGTATAATTTTTACCCACTGAATAATTAAATTCATGTTTATATTATATGTTATGACATTTGTATATAAATTTTACTCGGACGATACTTGTTTATGTATATGAGCACAGTATGTGTGGATGTTTATATTATTGTGTTGGTTTTATTATATTATATTATATATATATATATATACGGATATCGATGGATATATATCGATGGATTTGTATAGATGTTGGTTTATTTATATATATTGTTGTGTGTTGAGATATAAAACAGGTAAAAAAAATTTAGAAATCAACAAAGCAACCAATTTTTTTTAAAATTAATTATCAGCGACTGCATGCAGTCGCTAATACTTTTCAGCGACTGCATACGACTCGAGGGTGTCAGCGACCATTTTAGTTGCTATTGTTGGTTGCTAACACTTGGGTGACGTCTGTGACGCCCCCAAAATAGGTATACAACACCCATTCTGAGTCGCCAAATACATGGTACATAAACAACTACAACTTCATTAATACAATTGTCGTGCAAAATACGACAACACATAAACTGTGAGTTTAAATACAAATATTGTCTTCTAGACAATATCCACACTCAAATAAGTCCTCATTACAATTATTGATACACTATTTTACCAAATAGTGAGGACTACTAAAACAATTGTCTTGAACCATTACTTCACACCCCGACTAGTTCCCGCTATATTCTCGTCTCCTGAGAAGAAAAATGGAACAAAAAGAAAAAGGGTGAACTCAACTAGCCCAGTAAAGAATACTATGACTAAGATAATGTACAACAAATTATCCTTAGTCTTCAACAGGGAAAAATCTGATAGAATACAATAGACAACAAGTTTTAGATCAACAACTGCAGCGGAAACAACAATTCATTAGAAGAGTTAAATAGAGAATACAAACTACTATCTTCTATATATGAATTTAAAAGTTCATCGTTGATATTTTATCCCTGTAACATCAATCAATATATATCTGGAATCAAATATTCATCTTTGCACTACAAAGCCAAAGATATTCATCGATTAGTCATGTTCATCTCAACACTGCTCATCTTTGCACTACGGCCAAAGATATTCATCAAAAAATCATTCATCTTTGCACTACTGCCAAAGATATTCAAGAATATCATCATTTAGGACCGAGGATAATGAAAAATATTTTAAAGGAAGCGAATTCAAAGTGAAACAAAAGAACAAATATTAAGGATTCGTATTTTAAACAATCCAAGTTCAAAAATACTTCATAAGTAACCAGAGTGGAGTAAAATTCAAGAATGAAGACCAAAACATAGATCCAATCCAAGATAGGAATCATAACAGACGATCTTGGACACATAAAAGAAAATTTAATTTTTCTATGAATAGTGTCGTATTCGTGAATAGTGCCGTATACGTGAATAGTAACTCCAACACTAAAAGATAGAAATTTCACAAAAAAAAGTATCATGCTTCGTGAATAGTACTCGTGAATAGTAACTCATGAATAGTAACTCGTGAATAGTAACTCATGAATAGTAACTCATGAATAGTAATCCCGACATGAAAAAGTTCCAAATTTGATAAAAAATTTCCAACCAATATTTCGGCATAATGATATTGAAGAAATAATATCATTTTCTAATAAAATAACATCCCTTACCTCGTAAAAACAATACTTCTGACTGGAATACTGGATATAGTGCTGAAAGAACTTGCACCGTATAACAATACTCAAAGTACTAAAATACTCACAAAAATACGTTCGATATATAGAGAGAGAGAGAAAGAAAAAACTTGTGTTTCTGGTGTGATTTTCAATTCTAACATAAGCACACTATTTATAGGAAAATGCTTAGAACACCAAAGCAGAAAATTTATTATAATAATAATAATATATATTATAAATTCTTACGCACACCTTCATTGATCCAAAATATCAGCCACACATATGCCAAACTTGCCAAAAACGTTTTTCATATAAAAGTTATTTAAAACTCCAAAAAAAATAATAATCAATTAATCCAGAACTTCAATAATTCATAATAAATATCCCTTTTGTCAGAAAATTCGAATCTCACTTTTTTTTTATAGGAAATTCAATTCTCTACAACTTTGCAGAAGAAAGTTTTTTCAATTTCCAAACAGAAATTAACTAAAATCCAAATACGGACGATTTTACTGGCTATAATCAAATTTTAGTCAAGAAATGGGGTCCACCGACACACAAAACATGTGTTAATCATTTAATGCAACAAAAATACTCTTCCTCCTCATATACTCATATATCACACATTTATTGTAAAAATATCATCATTATTATATTATAATAATATAATAAAATATTATTTTATCAGAAAAGATAAAATATCAATTTTCAACAATTGTCACTTTAAAAATTTTCTCCATCTATATCCACATAAAATGAATATTTTCCTTATCATATAAATTAATAATTAATTATTCACAAATAATATTATGAGAATCACAATATTGATAAACTGACGGTTCCTGGAAAGAGGGGCTTTTCAATAAGAATTTCTCCTTACTTAACGCAATTAAGCGACCAAACCTCTCCTTGATGTAACTTTCTAGACATTGCCAATAATGTTTTCTAATAATATTATTCAGATAATATATATTATTGCTTTGATAATGGAAAATATCGCAGTAGTGACAATTATCGCAACAACAATAAGAATATAAAAATCAACGTAGCAATTATTGAATCAATAAAATAAAATCTTTGACGAAGAATTCTCGTAACAATTATTGAGTAAAGGCTTCTTCACGTAAGAATCAATAATTGGTGCAGGTAAGTGCGCTTCATCGCAGCAACAACGCGTAGACATCGTGTTTTAACCACCGGGTATTCCAACAAAGATAATCTGTAATAACTACGCCTTTATTTATAAACAACTTTATACTTGTCGTTTTCTTCATCCAATCACTTTCCGTTATGGGCCCACACAAAAAGCTGGGTCATAACGAATATTCCAAGCGTGAATAATATTCCACGACCAAACGAATATTCTCCCACAACAATGAGTATTTTATAACCACTTGCTTATTTGAAATATTTGCGCATTTTACCCATAACTAACCACATTAATCAAATCAACCCTTTACTATTTCAAAATAATAATTAGAGAAAATTAAATCTTTATTTATAAAAAGTTGGGGCCTTACAACCTCCCTTCTTATGAAATTTCGTCCTCGAAATTGTCATGCGTAGGACATGCTCCTTCCTATCCAAGATCTTGACTGGTACCTCCTTGTACGTTAAAACTTCTGCTATCTCGTCTGGTTCTAACTCAATAATGTGGTTCGGGTCATCCACATATTTATGTAACATCGATACGCGAAAAACTTTATGAACACGCGTCATATTTGGCGGTAAAATGAGTCTATAGGCCACAGTTCCTACTCGATCGAGGATTTCAAATGGACTAATAAATTGAAGGTTTGAGCTTTCCTCACATCGCCGATTCTCGCTTTTGGAATAACGACTTCTTGCATCTTCTTCTTCATATTCATCAACTCCAAGTCTGTAGCTTGAGCAGCTTTAAATTTATCGATTAAAGTCGATTCTAATCGTATATTCGTTATGTTCACGCAGGTTCTTGGAATCGTTAACTCTATCTCCATCTTCTGTAAGTCATACGAAATGGGTCTTTGTGTTAACAATATCGCACTCGTAAACGTATACGATTTTTTACTCAACGCGTCAGCTACCATGTTTGTTTTTTTTTCCAGGATGGTATTGAATGGTATGGTCGTAATCTTTCAACAGCTCGAGCCAACGTCGTTGCCGCATGTTGAGTTCTTGGAAGCTCTTCTCACATTCCTCGTTCCATTCGAATTTTGAATCTTTTCGAGTCAGCTGAGTTAATAGAGTATCGATTCAATAAAATCCTTCCACGAATCTCCGATAGTAACCAGCTAAGCCTAGAAAGCTACTTATTTCGACATCGACTTATGTTGCTCTCAATCGTGACTTATATCCCAATCTTGGATAAGACGTCACAATGGTACCTATCGATTTACTATCACACAAATATGGCGTCCCCTACGAGAGTCGGCGGTGCATTCCACAAAAGGAAGTCACCAGATAAAGTTCTACTGATTGAATTTTTAGCTCTTTGAAGTTCAATAGGAGCCATGAGATTTTAGAAATGGGTTTTGTACCGGGTTCAAATCGATACAAAATTCAATATCACACTTTGGGAGTAAGCCAAGAAATTCTTGATGTCCGTGCAGTGACCATATTATGTGCGACCTATATTAGCGACCGCTTTCGGTCGCTGATGGCTATTGGCGACCGTACGTGGTCGTTGAAAGGTGATCGCAAAAGAGCCTTTTTGTTGTAGTGAAGAACACATGTTGAAAGTTCTTTTTGGCCTGGTGCAAAGAGTAACTGTTGATTGACTTGATCATGACCATTGTGTTAGAGTTTATGCCGTAGAGGCCAATTATTTGATATAATTGCTTAACGTTTTGATATTATATTTGATTGAATAAATATATGATTTTATTATGGTTTTATTTACTGCGTAATATAATTGTTAACATAATAAAATTCCTTAGAATAGTGATACAAATTATATAGTTTCAAGTATGTGACTTGAACATGAGATTATATATTACCATTAGTATCGTTGTTCTTAAATGTCCCTAATCGAAAGTATCATTGTTGATGGGACAACAATGATGCATTGAGACTAGTATGTGGATGACCGATAACCAAATCTCATTGGTCATAAATATATGAGATATTAAGTCAATGCATAGGTACATGTTGAAGAACGATGTCTTTCGATGGACCCACCATGGGAATTCTATATGGAGCATTATGAGAAGTGTCATTAGCAATTCTCATAATGACAATGATGTAATGGTCCTCCGACACGAAATCGCTATATTACTACACGAGAATTTATATACTTTGATATCATCAAATGTCACCTTTAATAGGTGGACTATAAAGGTGATTATTGGGTTCATCATTAATCGTGTGAGAAATATGAGTGATCTAGATGGAATTTAACCATCCTATATATTATGGGTGATATCCATAGGCCTCTTGATTGAGTAGGACTATGAAAGGCATGGCCATGCTCAAATAGTGATTTGTTTCATATAGTCTACTCATTGATCAAGAAAACTCAGATTAAATTATGAAGAGTATGACACATTCCATGACTTCGAGTTTAATCCAGGATATTAAGGTTAAAAGGATTAAATTACATTGAAACATTGGTCACGTAAAAGGTTGCATCGAATCATCGATCTTATTATTACTTGGGTAGCAGTGATGCATTACTAGATGCATTTCAACATTTATAATTTTATAATATGATTTTAAAATTATTGCCAACGTAATAATAACCTATGTAGGTCACACACATAGAATGTTATTTAAAGGGAATTAATTTAAATTTTAAGGATTTAAATATATTAATATGATTAATAATATTTAAATCACTTAATTTAAATTAAAAGGATAATTGTATATATGTATATTAATTAAGACTTAATTAAGATATATATATATATATATATATATATATATAAATTCGGATTTTATGAAATTAGGTTTTGATTTGATTAATTCCTTTTAACTACTATATATATGATATATAGCATACTACTTAGGTAAGATATCATAATTGAAAAACCTAGCATGCTTAGAGAGAGACTAGAGAAAGCAGTTTGAGAAAATCCATTCCTTTTGGTGGCTAATACCATGCAAGTCCTTCTTATTGCGAGAATCGTTCGATTTTGGTTTAAAGTGCGGCGTTCATGTGGATAACGTAGAAGCGCAATGGGTTTGTATTGCATTGGAGATTCGAGAAGCGATCGCTTTTGATTTTCGTTTGTTTATATCGGTATAATCTCTAAACCTCTGAATTAATTGATTTTTTGCATGGATCCTGTTTTAGGGTTTTGAAAATTGCTTTAAAATTTTAATTTTCGCTGTGCGTTTCTGTGCCAAAGCCCAACACATTGGTGTTACAATTGATGAAATTTTGATAGTAAATTTTTTAAATTGTTGTTTATTGAAAACTTATGTTGTCTATCATTTTTTAAATATCTGATTTCTCATTGTTAAAGGCTAAGTATAACTTATTTTTCGTTATCTTAGTAATGATATTCTTTACTGGGCTATTTGAGCTCACCTTTTGTTTAATAATTCATTTCAAGAAATGAGAGTTTAGTTGCAGCTACCGGGGAGAACAGGGAAATAGAATGATAAATCGAGTTAGTAGCTGTAATAATTATCACCATATTGTAAAATAGTGTGACAATAATTGTAATAAGGACTTGGTGTGTGTTGTCGTACTATACATAATAAGAAATTTATTTATGTTGTTTGTATCTTGGCAACTCAAATTGAGTGGTATAAATCCGAATTTGAGAGCATCACAACTAGAATTTGGACATAGTCTAGCCAATGATCAAGATCTGAAAATTTCGGACTAGGTTAGGCCTTACATTATTTCTATATCTTTTGTGATTAATAAAATATTCATTGTCTTTAGGCCTGGCAAAATATGGTTATGGGTTGGTTTTAGTTTTCAAAATATGGTTATGGTTCCATTTAAGAATTAAAACCATATTAACCATTTTTAATATGGGTTATATGGGTCGGAACCATATGGTTATGGTTAAAAACCATATTAATCATTTTAAGATGTTTTGACTTTTAAAAAAAAATTTTAAAAAATAAAATTAATATATACTATAGATAGAGAGACGGATATAAGGGGTGGAATTTAGGCTCCTTAAGTAATGTTATGTGATATACATAATCACATAATATTATTTTTTTGGGTGTGGGTGTGGGTGGGGGTGGGGTGGGGGTGGGTGTGACGCCCCCAAAATAGGTATACATCACCTATTCTGAGTTGTCAAATACACGGTACAAAATACAAATAAAAACTTAATTATACAACTGTAGTGTAAAATACGACAAAACATAAGCTGTGAGTTTTAATACAACACTGTCTTTTAAACAATATTCAAACTCAAAATAAGTTCTCAATACATTTATTTTCACACCATTTCATAGAATAGTGAGGACTACTAATGTTATCATCTGAACCGTCACTCCGTTCCCCGACTAGTCCCCGCTACGTTCTCATTTCCTGAAGTGAACAATGAAAGCAAAAGGGTGAGCTCAACTAGCCCAGTAAGAAATATTATGACTAAGATAATGCAGAATAAATTATCATTAGCCTTCAACAGTGTTAAACTAATAAAATATAACAAACATCAAGTTTAACTGCAGCGGAACAAGCAATCCATTAAAAGAGTCAAGTAGAGAATAAAATCTACTATCTTCTATGATTTAAAAGGTTTTTCATTACTTTTATCGCCGAGACTCAGCTTAATAAATAATCCACATCATCCCTGCAATTCGGCCAAGGATATTCATTAGTATCACGACCACAAATTATCCATGTACTACGGGCCAAGGATATTCGTGTATTCATCAATGGTCATTATCATGCCAACAACTGTCCTTCAATGCACTACGACCAATGAGGATTTTTACCACATCATTTGTAACATTACGGTCATGATTATACCGAATAATCCCTGGTTATAATCATATCAAGTCCATCTATGCACTACAAGCCACAGATGACTTTCAACATATTATAAACATGAGGATGATGACAATTCAGTAAAATAAGTTCAAGAATAAATTTTAAAGATTTATAAGCTAATTTATCATGAACTCAATAACGTCCAAATTGTCAACATGATACTGCTTTGTGGAGTAAAATTCAAGAATGCTCAGATGAATATTTCCATGAAAAGATACTGGATGAAGCGCAAATATCAAGGATATTCCACTAATTTCATGGAGTATAGAAGCCAAAACTTTAACCAACTGAGTATAATAGAATATATGAAATCGCAAATAGATTTTTTCCGCCATACGGTAATCCACGTAGACAGATTATTCCAACAGAATAATAAAGAATGGAACTAGGTCATGCGAATCTTAATAGCAGCAGGATATTCCAGCGAACAATAAAGAATGGAACTAGGTCATGCGTGAATTCGCATGCAGACGAGGATGTTCCAACAGAATAATAAAGAATGGAACCAGTCATGCGCGTAATGCATGCATGCGGGATGTTCCAATGAGAATAATAAAGAATGGAACGGATCATGCGTAATCCGCATGCATGGATGTTCCAAATGTAATAATAAAGAATGGAATAACAATGAATTCACGGGCACGCGATAGATCGCATGCATAAAGGTTATTCCAACGTAATAATAAAGAATGGAATAACAGAAGAATTTCACCATGTATGCGATACTTCGCATAGACAGGTTATTCAAAAATAATAATAAAGAATGGAATAACAACCCTTACGAGTATTGAAAGAAAATAACTCTCTTCATGAATACGAAGGAATAATACCCCTTACAAGTACAACAAATAATATCCCTTACCGTAAAAGAAGAGTATTCCAACTGGTAGGGCGATGATATTTTTGAAGAAAACTTATATTTTTCTTCTACGCTCAAAGCTTCTGAAAACTCTAAAGAAATACGCTCAAGATTATAGAAGAAGAATTCTTTGAATTTCTGGTGTGATTTCAATTCTAACTAAGCATCCTATTTATAGGAGAATTGAAAGGATACTATGCAATAAAATGTAATATATTCTAAATATATATATATATATATATATATATATTTTATTTAAAATCTAATAAAATAAATAACTTTATAAAAGTATTCTGTTTTATATAAAAAAAGATTTTGCTATGCAAAATACTATACAACATTATGCATAATAAAATATAATATATTCTATTTATAGTCTAATAAAATAAATAACTTTATAAAAGTATTACATTTTTATATAAAAAGATTTTACTATGCAAAACACTATATAAAATAGAATATAATATATTCTATTTATAACTCTAATAAAATGTATAACTTTATAAAAGTATTCATTTTATATATAAAGTTTTTACGCTTTTATTACATTAATAATACTAATAAAACAAAATTTATCATCATTTTTATAATTCACAATATTAATCGACCAGGTCTTTTCCAGGAAAGAGGGGGATTTCTCCCCATTAACGCGCAATTAGGTGACCAAACCTCTCCTTGACAAAACTTCTAGACATCGTTAATATTGCCAATAATAATATTAATAACTTTCTCATCTCAATTATTGATTTAATAATATATAAAATATTGACAATAATTGAATCAAATAACGTGAGATATTACGCAAAGAATTCTTGTGGTAATAATTGAACAAAAGCGAGTGACTTCTCACGAAGAGCATCAATAATCAATCATGGTGCTACTATCTATAACCACGCCAGATTATCGCATTTCTTTTAACACCGGGTGTTTTAATGATTAATGATAAAACTTCCACTGTTATTTTCATAAATTATTTTTGTCGTTTTCTCAATCCGACAATAATTCTGTTGTGGGGTCCACCAACGATTGTGTCGTTGTACGAATATTCCCTGTTAAAACGAATATTCCCCGACCAATCGAATATTATATAACAACTTGCATACTTTGTAAAATTTATAAATATTACCCATAACTATAACATTATATCAAATTTATTCCATAATATTCAAAAATGATATTTATAGAAAATTCATCTTTATTCATAAAAGTTGGGGTCTTACAACCTCCCCTTCTTATGAAATTTCTTCCTCGAAATTAGGGTACGTACCTAGTATGTCGAAGAGGTAAGGATACCTTGATTTTATTTTAGATTCTAACTCCCAAGTCATTTCCTCAATATCGTGGTTCCTCCATAAAACTTTGACTTGATGTAAGACCCCGAATTTTATGAAATAAAAGTATTCAATTTTCTTATAATTAATATTCAGTAAATGGTTAAATTGATAAAAGTTTAAAGTTATGGGTGAAATTATTATTTTTTTTCAAAATAAGCAAGTGGTTATAAAATATTCATTGTTGTCGGAGAATATTCGTTTGGTCGTGGAATATTCTTGTTGTTGGGGAATATTCGTACGACGGCGCAGCCATTTGTGGGCCCCATAATAGAATAATTGTCGGATGAAGAAAATGACAAATTTAAGTTTTTATAAATAACGGCGTAATCATTACCGTTAACCCTGTTGGAAATACCCGGTGGGTAAAGTAAAGTAAACGCTATTGTCAGACTGTGATATACCAGATTGCACAATATTTTTAAATTATTGATTCTTACGTAAGAAGGCACTACTCAATAATTGTTACAATAATTACTGTTCAATATTTTATTTTATTGATTCAATAATTGCTACGTTGATATTTTATATTAGTTTTATTTTAATAATTATCACTACACAATATTTTCCATTATCAGATCAATGATTCATATTATTTTAATAATATTACTAGTTAACATTATTGGCAATGTCTAAAAAGTTCTGTCTAAGGAGAGGTTTGGTCACCTAATTGCGCGCTAGTAAGGAGAAATTCTTATTGGAAAGCCCCTTTCCTGGAATATTTCGTTGTCAATATTGTGATTCTCGTAATATTATTTGTGAATAATTAATTATTGATTTATATGATGATGAAAAATATTCATTTTATGTGGATATAGATGGAGAAAATTTTAAAGTGACAATTGTTGAAAATTGATATTTTATCTTTTCTAATAAAATAATATTTTATTATATTATTATAATATAATAATGATGATATTTTTACAATAAATGTGGGATATATGAGTATATGAGGAGAAAGAGTATTTTTGTTGCATTAAATGATTAACACATGTTTTGTGTCGGTCGACCCCATTTCTTGACTGAAATTTGATTATAGCCTGTAAAATCGTCCGTTTGTGGATTTCGGTCAATTTTTATTTGAAATTTGGAAAAACTTTCTTCTGCAAGGTTGTAGATAAAGAAATTTCCTATGGAAAAGAAATGTGGTTCGAATTTTTCTGATAAAAGGGTTATTTATTATAAATTATTGAAATTCCAGAATATTGGGTCTAAATTGATTTTGTTTAAAACATATTTTTCTAGAAGGTGGGCCCCACAATTGTACTTTTGCATGTGTTAAAGGCTGGAATCTGAATTCAAAGTGTGCATAGGAAATTAAAAATAAAATATTATTATTTTATTAAATTTTCTGCTTTGGTGTTCTAAGCAATTTTCTATAAATAGGGTGCTTAGGTTAGAATTGAAAATCACACCAGAAACTGAAGTTTTCTCTCTCTATATTATTGAGCGTATTTTTGTGAGTATTTAGATATCTTGAGTGTTGCTATACGGTGCAAGTTCGGTCAGCATTATATCCGATATTCAGCTAGAAGTACTGTTCTTTTGAAGTAAGGGATGGTAAGGGACGTAAGGGATAGTAAGGGATGTTATTTTTTTATAAATGATATTATTTCTTTCAATATCATTATACCGGAATATTGGTAAGATTTTTCTTGTGAAATTCTTATCTTTTCATGTCGGAGTTACTATTCACGAGTTATTATTCACGAGTTACTATTTATGAGTTACTATTCACGAGTTACTATTCATGAGTTACTATTCACGAGTACTATTTACGACAAAATTGGTTTCTTTCTCTGACCAAATTATCGTTGATTTATGAATCTTACTCTTGAAATTAAATGCAGTTGTTGATCATATTGTTTTTATTATACTATATAACTTTCTTATAATTCTGGTGATGAGATTTCTCTTTGACTTGAGTGTAAAGATGGGTAGATTATTGGTATGATCGTGACTATGGGTTCTCTTTGGCCAGTAGTGCAAAGATGAATTGTTGACTGGTATGATCATGACCATTGAATTTATAAGTGAATATCTTTAGCTTAAGTGCAAAGGTGAATTGATCAACATGGTTATAATTATTGTTTATATAGATTCTGAAATGATTATATATTTCTTTGAGATATTAATATCTTTGGCCTGTAGTGCAAAGATGATCTGTTGTTGAATATCTTTGGCCTGAAGTGCAAAGATGACATGTTGTTGAATATCGTTGGCTAGTAGTGCAAAGATGAACTGTTTACGAATATCTTTGGCCGTAGTGCAAAGATGAATTTCTTAGTATGATTATGAACATGAACTGTGATTTGGTATAACCATGATCTTTGATGTTTCAGGTAAAGACAGGTGATGAAAATTATCTTCGTCATAGATGAGAAGATGAATGTAGAACCACAATTATGATTATGAGTTATTCATATGATTGTGAACCAGAACTGTTTATTGATGTTACAGGGATAAAACATTGTTGGTGGACTTTTAAAATGGAGAAGATAATAGACTTTATGGTCTATTTGACTCTTCTAATGGATTGCTCGTTCCGCTGCAACTATGGTTGAAAAGTTTTATCATCTACCATATATTCTAAATCTATGATTCATTACTAACGAAGGCTATGGATAATTTAATTATCTTTAGTCATGATATTCTTTACTGAGCTAGTTGTGCTCACCCTTTTGCTTCACAATTCTTTTCAGGTAATAAGAGTGTAGCTGGGTCGAGCGGGGATAATAGGGGAATCAAATGGTGATCTCTAGCTGTGGAGGTTCTCCCTAAACAGTATAGAAAAGTGTGTTGTATTTTATACATCATTTAGTAGTTATATTTGGTGAATCAAATAGGGTGAGGCGAACCCAATGTCGGAAGGGTGTTTTGCCACTATCATACAAGATGTCTAATGACATGCGATTTCGTGTTATCATAGACAAGGTTGTGCACATCCACTTGCTGAGTATATCTACAAGCACTACCTATATGATCTTGGAGTTTGGTTGAAGTATAATTCTCAATTAGAGACGGTGGAGATAATGATATGTCAAGAAAAGACTCAACATTGGAAAGAATATGATAGTAATCTTCTCATTTTTCTTTGGGGTCTATTGGGTCAACCAAGGATAATTCTGTGGACATATGATATCTATCATAACCTAGACGCATGGCCTCCCATATACGAAGGTTTTCTTGAGCACTTTCCAAATATTCTAATTTCTAAAACAGTTTTTGGCTGTACCTTTATGTAAGGTGCCATTGTGACGTCTTATCCAAGGTTGGGACATGAGTCACGGTTGGTATATATTTGTATCAAAACTCACAACATATGTGTTGTTGTATTTTACTGACATGGTGGTAGTAATAAAGTTGTAGTTGTTTTACGTACCATATTTTGGCGACTCGAGAATAGGTTGGTTGGATTGGACCTATTTTTGGGCGTCATGGTTGGTATCGAGCTATAAAGAAAGAGCCCGAGCCTCTATCCGGTGAATTTCGTTGATGAGGAATGCACCAAGCCGCATTCTCCGTAGGGGACGCCTGCTGCGTTAAGCAAAACCGATAGGTATCATTGTAAGGAGTCTTGACACAAGTTGGTGTCAGAGTTACATTTGGTATCAGAGCTTAGGGATATGATCTCTGGCGGAGATCGGGGAATAGAACTAGGAGGGGAGAGATGAGTAAATCCTTCACTAGTGTGTCCTACCTAAGCTTATTTGTTGGTCAGTCATAATATTGGGATATTATGTGATATGTTGTTGTAGGACTAGGAGGGGATACTGTTGTTGTAGGAAAAATCCACCAATGGTAAGAACTTATCCCAACTTCCCTTGAAGTCAAGGACACAGAGTCTTAATAAATCTTCAAGAGTTTGAATAGTCCTCTCCGATCGCCCGTCTGGTCCCGAGGATGATATGCCGAAGCTAAATCATAATCTGTGCCCATAGCTTTCAGAACTAACCCAAAATCGTGAAGTAAATCTTGGGTCTCGATCGTAAACTATGGATCTTGGCATACCATGCGATCTTACAATCTCGTTTATGTACATACGAGCAAGACATTCAAGTGTATAAGTTTCTCGATCGGCAGAAGAAATGAGAAGACTTGGTCAATCTATCAACAATGACCCAAATCGATTTATGCCTTGAGAAACCTTAGGAAGAAGACCCCAGAATGCTTAAATCCATGGTAATGTGCTCCCACTTCCATTCGGAATTTCAAGTGGTTGCAATGGACCTTTTGGTACTTAATGCTCGCCTTAACTTCGTTGCCAAGTTAGACACCTTGAGATAAACAACGCTATCTCTCTCTCTTCATATTGCTCCACCAAAATATATGACGAAGATCACGATACATTTTGGTACTCCGAGGATGGATTGCAAACGGTGTGTTGTGCGCCACCATCATGATTTTATACTTTACATCAGGGTCGTTAGGAACACAAAGTCTGGAGTTGACTCGAAGTATTCCTTCTTCATCGATTCTTGCTTCCCAATATAGCAGATTTTCTTCTTGCACTTTCTTCCTCATACGATCGGGCCTGTGTCCGTAGCTTGAGCAACTTTAACTTTATCGATTAAATTCGGTTCTACTCGTATATTCGCCATCATCACATGGGTCCCCAGAGTCTTTAACTCTATCTCCATCCTTTGTAAGTCACACAAAATGGGCCTTTGCGTTGACAATATCGCACTCGTACCCGCATATGATCTTCTACTCAATGCGTCAACTACCACGTTCGCTTTTCCAGGATGGTATTGGATTGTATGATCATAATCTTTCAACAGTTCAAGCTAACGTCGTTGTCGCATGTTGAGTTCCTTTTGAGTGAAGAAATATTTGAGGCTTTTATAATCCGTAAAGATCTCCACTTTCTCCCCATACAAGTATTGCCTCCAAATTTTAAGTGCGAAGACAACAACTGCCAACTCTAGATCATGAGTAGGATAATTCCTCTCATATTCTTTGATTTGCCGAGAGGCATAGGCTATGACTTTCCCATGTTGCATGAGAACACATCCTAACCCTTTGCCCGATGCATCACTGTAGATGACAAATCCCTCCGAGCCAGATGGTATTGTCAAAACAGGTGCTGAAATGAGTCTCCTCTTGAGTTCTTGAAAACTCTTCTCACCTTCCACGCTCCAACCGAATTTTATATCTTTTCGAGCCAGCTGAGTTAATGGAGTAGCGATTCGAGAAAACCCTTCCACGAATCTCCGATAATAACCAGCTAATGTAAAAACCCGAATTTTTAGAAAATATTAAAATAAGAATTTAATGAATAAAATTCTTAAGTGTGAAATGGATTCGAATAAAAATATTTATGTGATACAAGGTATGTAGGAATATTTTACATAGGGTAATATGAACTATGCAATATGTGATTTTTGTATTAATAAATATATTATTATTATATATTGTTATTGATCGCAGAGATAATTTAGTTGAGATAAAAGAAGTGGATAATAATTCAGTTGGTTAATTGATAGTTGAGAGTTATGTTATGAAATAATATAATGTGTATTTTAAACCTTAAATAACTATGGTAGTATAGTACAAGGTTTAATTTACTTAAGTAAAGGAATGAATTAATATGTGTGTTAAATAGGTGATACTTTATATATGTTACTCAGAATGGTAATATGTGAGAAAGTCTAATGTACGAATAATGTTAAATATATATACATTATTAAAGGGAGACATAAATCATTATATCTTGTAATGGATATTTAATATTTGAAGAAATTATTTTGGGAACAATTTATAGAGGGAGCGAGAAATAATAATTATATATTTCTAATAGAGGATATTAAAATAATTTCTAATATTGAGTTATTTTAATAAAAGAAAAAAAATATTATTTTTGAATAATAATATTACCTTATATATTTTGTATGAGGTATGATTAATAATATAGTAAATATATTAAAACGTATTTTATATATGTAAATAAATTGATGGAAACAATTTATTATAATAGAAAATAAACTTATTATCTATTTTACGTAGATAATATATATACGTATGTGTCGTATATATAGTTAATTGATATTATATTAAGAATAATATCTTGAGACAATAAGAAAATTAATTTCTAATTATAAATATCTTTATTAGGAGAAAACATAATATTTATGTTATGACAAAATACATAATTTCTAATGTATTTTCAAGGGAGTTAATTAATGAAAGAAAACTAAGTTATTTTAATATATTAAGTAACTTAAGTTATTATTTTATCGTGGATGTTATCATTTAAATAACTAATGGAGTATATATTAATTATTATAAGCGTAAAGGTTATACTTATAATCAATTAAGGTAGTTTAGCATTTAAATGCTTGAGTCACACAAATATTATATTGAAAGAATAATAAGTGTGGAGAATAAGAGAAGCTTAAGATCGAGCTTGTGAAAAATGCCTAGTGTGGCAAAGTGAAGGAATAAGCATTCGTTAAATAATTTAATGAATGAATAATTGAAGGAATTAATTTGTATGTGCAATGATTTTATATTATATAGCAGCTACCTCTATATGATATGAAATGAAGTGTGACATTTAATTGGGACTAATAATATACATATGGTAAAAGTGATTAAATCATGAAGTTGATTTAAATAAGTTTTGTTATCCCATCCTAGGTGATGAGACAATTATATGTATATTACATTACACATACTACCTTGAAATGTTAAGTCATATTGTGACATTAGGTTATAAAATATGGTTGATATATGTATTAAAAATATAACATAAGAGTGAGAAGGTGTAGGAGTATACAAGAATGATGAGATATGGTATTGTCCCAAATTGAGACTCCCATTTTCTCCCTCACATCTCAGTCACGTGTTTAGACAAAAAGGCTAAGGCCTATGTTCTTCATTTTCTTCCAAGCTTGCTAGATCATGATCATGGAGGGAGTGGGTATAATGATGATCTCCAACAACCAATTACCAACTTCTTCTCGCCCAAGGATTTCTCTTCTTTTCTTGGACAAAGCCATGAATTGGGTAAGAGCTTCTCTATAAATTGGGAGCTCCCCCTCATAAATTATGTTGCTTGAATTCTTGATAGTTATATAGAGAGTTTGTTGCTGAGAATTGAGGGAGCATAATCAGTGTGTTGAGGGAATTTAACTTAGCTTCAAGAGGTATAATTCTTAAACTATGTTCTTAAGTTCAAGTTTTACAAAGTTCTTAGAAAAAGTAGCTTTTGAGTCACAAAATTGATGGCTAAGGATTGTTATAATCCATGAATTGTTGTTAGATATTGTTAATATAATCAAATATGAAATCAACGGAAGTTAAACGAACCAATTTGGTTGAGAAATGAATTCGTAGTGAATGATTTCGCTAAATTGTCCAAAACATGAACATTTGCATGCACGTGAGTTATAGATTCATATTTGGGTTATTTAATGTTTATGTTAGTTGATGGGTATCTAGTATGTTGCAGTTCTATGAATTACGATTCCATAGAATCGAAAACGGACTAATTTGGACATGTATAACTCAAATTATGAAGGTTATAAGGTAATTTGGCTTGTTATTTTGTAGCAGAGCATGAAACTGTGCACTTATAGTATCTAGGCCCACCCCGGTGGGCTATTTTTAAGGCAAGACCCCTGCCCCGGAGGGGGGTGGTCTATAACAGATGTTGAGAAAAATCTGACAGAACATGTTTTGGTAAAATGCCCATAACGTTTTCATACGAACTCCGATTGAGGAGATTCAAGATGATCCGGAACGAGAACGAATAGACCTACAACGTTTGTGCTTTACGGTTTTCAATTTGAGGTCATTAGAAAGGGTCAAAATAGTCATCTTTGTGACTGTTACGTAATCAAATGCCAACGGAGGGCGTCGAGCGAGCACATACGCAAGTATAGTGCTCCCGACGATGAAATATGTTATTCTAAGTGATGTAACATGAATATGCATGATATTAGACATGTTATATAGCTAAGATTTCTTTTTATTCACAATGAAATGCTTTAACATGATTTTCTAAAAGAAAACTTAAAGTTTTTGAGAAACGGAAGTTGATGAATTTGGTGTCCTTTGAGTACTGACCTTGGACCCTATGTACGCTAATCAATGGACATAAAATGTAGTTTGAAAGTTACCTTGTATATACTAGATTGATATAGCTTGGTTTAAAGTGTTTTGAAAGAAAAACTTGAAGTTTTGAAAATGAAACTTAACGAACTTTGTGTCTTTTAAGTGTCGACTTTGGGAACATGTGATTGTGGCCTAGTTATGTGCACGGATGGACAAGGAATGTAATTTCAATATATATTTCACATAAAAGGTTGTCAACTCGGTTTAGTATGGGTTTTAAAGATAAATTTAAAAGTTTTAGAAACTAACTTTGATGAGCATTGCATTACTTACATTATGACCTTATAAGCAAGCATGATAGAGTTGTCTACGCCTTTGAACATGAATGATATGCGCACTCAACTAGTCAAGCATGGCATAAGTTATTTAAGCATATTTTAAAAGTATGAACTATGATATGTCTATATAAATGAGATAGATACATATGAGCATGGTTTAAAAGCTTATAACATCGAATCTTGTTAAAGAAAGTTGTTAGGGAGCTAAGTAGTTTGAATGTGAACTTGAAAATAGACCACAACCTATTTGATGTCAAGTATGGATGGTTAAGGTATAATTATACATATCTAGCTATCCTAAGAGGATGATGAGAAAGTGAAATGAAGGTTTTACAAACCAAGTTAGGAAACGATGTAATATTTATTATTATATTAAGAACGTATGAAATGTATGACTGATGGATATGAATCTATGATTATATAACTGTGTAGGAATACACGCAATGCAGATAAGCCTTAATGTGGCAACCGCAAAACAGGTCCATTTCATCCAACCTATTCTGAGTCGCCAAATACATGATACAGAAAACAACTACAACTTTATTACAACAATTATCGTACAAAATACAACAACACACATATCTTTGTGAGTTTGGATACAATATATACCAAGCGTGACTCGTGTCCCAACCTTAATGTGACAAATGTCCCATCGATTGGACAAAGACCTCACAAAGTGATACCTACATAAAGGTATAGTCAAAAACTGTTTTAGAAATTAGAATCTTTGGGAAGTGCTCAAGGAAACCTTCGTACATGGGAGGCCATGCTTCCAGGTTATGATAGATATCATATATCCACAAAATTATCCTTGGTTGACCTAATTGACCCCAAAGAAAAATAAGAAGATTACTATCATATTCTTTCCAATGGTGAGTCTTCTCTTGACATATCATTATCTCCAATGTCTCTAATCGTGAATTATACTTCAAACAAACACCAAGATTATATAGGTAGTGCTCGTAAATATACTCAGTAAGTGGATGTGGACAATCCTGTCTTATAATGACACGAGGTTGTATGACATTAGACATCTTGTATGATAGTGGCAAAATACACTTCCAACGTTGGGTTCGCCTCACCCTATATGATTCACCAAATATAACTACTAAATGATGTATATAACACACTTTTCTATACTGTTTAGGGAGAACCTCCACAGCTAGAGACCACCGTTCTATTCCCTTGTTACCTCGCATACGACCAATTACCTACACTCTTATTACGAAAGGAATTGTGAAGCAAAGGGTGAGCTCAACTATTGATAAAGAATATCATGACTAAAGATAAATAAATTATCAATAGCCTTCAACAAAATAATAAATCGTAGATTTAGAACATATGGTAGATGATAAAAATTTCAACCATAGTTGCGGTGAACGAAGCAATCCATTAGAAGAGTCAAATAGACCATAAAGTCTACTATCTTCTCCATGTTAAAAGTCCACCAACAATTTTTTATCCCTGTAAAATCAATCAACAGTTCTGGTCCATAATCATATGAATAACTCATAATCATAATTGTGGTTTTGAATTTCTTTTCTCATCGAGGACGAAGATAATTTTCATCAGCTGTCTTTACCTGAAACATTAAAGATCATGGTTATACCTAATCAGAGTTCCTGTTCATAATCATACTAATAAATTCATCTTTGCACTACGGGCAAAAGATATTCATCAACTGTTCATCTTTGCACTACGGGCCAAAGATATTCATCAACAATTCATCTTTGCACTACAGGCCAAATGTGAGACCCCGAATTTTATGAAATAAAAGTATTCAATTTTTCTATTTTGGTAAATAGTTAAATTGATAAAAGTTTAAAGTTAAGGGTGATATGTGAAAAATTTTCAAAGTAGGCAAGTTGTCATAAAATACCTGGTTACTATTAACCTAAATTACTATTCACCCGAATATTATTCACTCGGGTATTTGGGATATTTTTCGTGTCGGAGTACTATTCACGAGTTACTATTCACGGGTTACTATTCATCCGATTATTATTCATTCTAGTATTGTTCACTCGGGTATTTGGGACACTTTTTGTGTCGGAGTACTATTCACATAGTACTATTTTTGAAGTACTATTCACGGGGTACTATTTACCCGAAAAATATATTTCTTTTCGGTCTAAATCATTTTTGGGTACAATATTATTCCATGAGGAGATATGCTAATTTTTCAGACCGGGTTGAAATTATAATAGTAAATCAATATGGATCGTTGGTTTAAAGTTTTAATAATAATATCTTTTTATATAAAACCAGAATACTTTTATAAAGTTATTCTATAAATAGAATATATTATATTCTATTACGCATAGTATTTTTCATAGTAAAATCTTTTATATAAAACAAAATACTTTTATAAAGTTATTCTATAAATAGAATATATTATATTTTATTATGCATAGTGTTGCATAATTATGCGATAGTGTTTTGCATAGTAAAATCTTTTTATATAAAAGCAGAATACTTTTATAAAGTTATTCGTTTTATTAGATTATAAATAGAATATATTATATTTTATTTAAAAGATTTTGCTTTAAATATGGACCATCCGATTAAAAGTAAATCAATCTGGACTGTTCATGAATTAGTTACTATATAAAAAGAAGCTCATTCCTTCATTATTTCTTACGAATTCTTTGAAACTCTAGAGAGAGAAAACTAGAGAGAGTTCTTCTTCTATAATCTTGAGCGTATTTCTTTAGAGTTTAAGAAAGCTTTGAGCGTAGTACAAGTTTCTTCGAGTATATCCTCGCCCTACCAGTCAGAATACTCTTCTTTCAAAAGTAAGGGATATTATTTTTTGTACTCGTAAGGGGTATTATTTCTTTTATATTCATGAAGAGAACTTATGTTATTCCATTCTTTACTATTATGTTAGAATAACCTGTCTATGCGAAGTACCGCATACTTGGTGAAGTTATTCTGTTATTTCATTCTTTATTATTATGTTGAAATAACTTGTTTATGCGAAGTACCGCATACATGGTGAAATTCTTCTATTATTCCATTCTTTATTATTCTGTCGGAATATCCTGTCTGTGCGTTTATGCATGACCTGGTTCCATTATTTATTATTCTGTTGGAATAACCTGTTTGTGCGATCTATCTCATGCATGGTGAATTCTGTTGTTATTCCATTCTTATTTATTCTGTTGGAATATCCTGTCTGTGCGATTACGCATGACCTGATTCTATTATTTATTATTCTGTTTGAATAACCTGTCTGTGCGGATTACGCACGCATGGTAAAATTCTTCTGTTATTCCATTCTTTATTATTATGTTGGAATAACCTGTCTATGCGAAATACTGTATACATGGTGAAATTCTTTTATTATTCCATTCTTTATTATTATGTTGGAATAACCTGTCTATGCGAAGTATTGCATACATGGGGAAATTCTTTTATTATTCCATTCTTTATTATACTGTTGGTTATTGGTTTTACAGTTGTATGTCTTTGGCATGTAGTGCAAAGATGATATGTTGTTGAATATCTTTGGCTCAGTAGTGCAAAAGATGATCCATTGTTTGATAGCTTTGATTCGTAGTGCGAAGATGGATGATGTATATGACATGATCATGACCACTAGTGATACTAACGAATATCCTTGGCCATAGTGCATGGATAATTCAATGATGTAATTAGCGGGATCATGACCATTAGTTAATGAGTTGAATGTCTTTGTCGTCGTTAATCTTTGACAGTAATTGATTGGTATGATCATGACCATTAGTTTTATAGTTGAATATCTTTGGCCCGTAGTGCAAAGATAGGCAAATCGATTAGTATGATCATTGTTATTACATTTGAATATCTTGACCTTTGGGGTAAGGATATTGAGTAAACGTTCTATTAAGCCTTTGTGATAAGAAGGAACTGTAAATTCACATTATTATAAATATGAATTGTGAATTTAACAAACATCTTTAGTGGTTCAGGTGAAGACAAGTGATGAAAGTTCTATTTGTCTTGAGTATAACAAAGAACTGTTGATGAGTATTACATGAATAAAATATCAACGATGGACTTTTAGTCTAGATGAGATATTAGACATTATGTTCTACTTGACTCTTTTAATAGATTGCTTGTTCCGCTGCAGTTAAACTTGTTGTTTGTTATATTGTATCAGTTTAACACTGTTGAAGGCTAACGATAATTTCTTTGCATTATCTTAGTCATAATATTTCTTACTGGGCTAGTTGAGCTCACCCTTTCTTTCATTGTTCTCTTCAGGAAATGAGAACGTAGCTGGGACTAGTCAGGGAACAGAGTGATGGTCCTAGATGGTGCATTAGTAGTCCTCACTATTCTGTGAAATAGTGTGATAATAAATGCAATGAGGGCGCCATTGGGTGTGGATATTGTCTAGAAGGCAATATTCTTGTATAAACTCCCAGCTTATGTTTTTTCGTATTATACACGACAATTGTATTATTAAGTTTTATTTGTATTTATGTATCATGTATCTGGCGACTCAAGATGGGTGATGTATACCTAATTTTGGGGGCGTCACAGTTGGTATCAAAGCTTAGGGATATGATCCCTGGCTGAGATGTGAGACAAGAACTGGAGGGGAGATACGGGGAATTCCTTCGCTAGTATGACCTACCTAAGTTTATTTGTTATTTAATTGGTCGGTCAGAATATAGGGGTATTATGTGGTATGTCAATTAACCCTTATTTTGAAATTATATTCTAGAATGATATTTGAAATACAGGAGATGAGAAATGGAAAATTATGATATAGAGGAAATAGCAGGAAGGTCTGATCGAAAAGAAAGCAAGGTATTCTCATCTCTTCGAATATCAGGTACGTACGTAAATTTCGAGGGCGAAATTTCATAAGGAAGGGAGATTGTGAGACCCCGAATTTTATGAAATAAAAGTATTTAATTTTTCTATTTTGGTAAAATTGATAAAAGTTTAAAGTTAAGGGTGATATGTGAAAATTTTTCAAAGTAGATAGTTGTCATAAAATACCCGGTTACTATTCACCTAAATTACTATTCACCCGAATATTATTCACTCGGGTATTTGGGGTATTTTTTGTGTCGGAGTACTATTCACGAGTTACTATTCACGGGTTACTATTCACCCGATTACTATTCACTCTAGTATTGTTCACTCGGGTATTTGGGACACTTTTTTGTGTGTGGGTACTATTCACATGGTACTATTCTAGGAAGTACTATTCACGAGTACTTATTCATTTAGAAAAATATATTTCTTTTCGGTCTAAATCATTTTTGGGTACAATATTATTCCATGAGGAGATGTGCTAATTTTTCAAACCGTTGGTTGAAATTATAATAGTAAATCAATATGGATCGTTGGTTTAAAGTTTTAATAGTAATATCTTTTTATATAAAATAGAATACTTTTATAAAGTTATTCTATAAATAGAATATATTCTATTCTATTATGCATAGTATTTTGCATAGTAAAATCTTTTTATATAAAACAGAATACTTTTATAAAGTTATTCTATAAATAGAATATATTATATTTTATTATGCATAGTGTCTGCATAGTATTTTGCATAGTAAAATCTTTTTATATAAAAATGTAATACTTTTATAAAGTTATTAGTTTTATTAGATTATAAATAGAATATATTATATTTTATTTAAAAGATTTTGCTTTAAATATGGACCGTCCGATTAAAAGTAAATCAATCTGGACCGTTCATGAATTAGTTACTATGCAGTCCATTCTCCTATAAATAGAAGCTCATTCCTTTATTATTTCTTACGAATTCATTGAAACTTTAGAGAGAGAAACTATAGAGAGAGTTCTTTTTCTATAATCTTGAGCATATTTCTTTAGAGTTTAAGAAAGCTTTGAGCGTAGTACAAGTTTCTTCGAATATATCCTCGCACTACCAGTCAGAATACTCTTCTTTCAAAAGTAAGGGATATTATTTGTTGTACTCGTAAGGGGTATTATTTCTTTTGTATTCATGAAGAGAACTTCTGTTATTCCTTTCTTTACTATTATGTTGGAATAACTTTGCTCATCAAAATCGCATACTTGGTAAAATTCTTCCGTTATTTCATTCTTTATTACTATGTTGGAATAACTGTTTATTTATAAATCGCATACATGGTGAAATTCTTCTATTATTCCATTCTTTATTATTCGCCGGAATATCCTCGTCGTGCTTACGCATGACACAGCTCCATTATTTATTATTCTGTTGGAATAACTTATCTGTACGATCTATCGCATGCATTGTGACACCCCCAAATCTCGGTACTTCATTACCTCAAGATTTGGTGTTCACGTAATCAAAACATTCATTTATAACTACCCAATCATAAATAAAATTGAATAATAAACCTGCCCATACATGAATTACATAAAATAATATCTCCCAGGTTATCTAACCTTTACAAACAATCATTCATGCGAAAAATTTAAATAAACCTCATTACATTCTTTAAACCAAAGTCTGATAATAAAACAACTTAAAGCATAAAAGTTGTATGTCTATTCGTCCTCGTTCCGGATCATCTTGAATCAACTCAATCGGAGTTCATATGAGAAAGTTATGGTCGTTTTACTACAGGAGGTCAAAGCGTAAAGTCAAGACCACTTTTTCAAATATTTGGCGTGAGATGACATAGGGAATTCCAGTATTTGGGCGCGAACTTCTGGCCTATGTTTTGGCGTGGCTTTAAAATTTGGCGCTAGGTGGCGAAATTTTGATTTGGAGCGTGAATTTTGACGCTGAGGCACCGAAACTCACAGAACCAAAACGATGAACAGAGCCAAAGCTACTGTCTTAAATTTGTAACAACAATTTGCCCCAAACAACATGTATAACTAATATAAACTACACATAATTGTTAACAATTATCCATATACCAATTTCCAACAATTGAACAACAAACTTAAAAGACTTAAATCACTAAAATAATATTTGGTTAAAACTCAAAACTCCATTGTTGATATCTAAAAAAATAAATTGAACTAAATTTTCACTGTTATCAACCAAATTTGATTCCTTTGAAATACAAGTATACCAACATATAACAAATTAACATGTATAATTCAATTCCTCAGTTAGCATACATAACTTTTGATATTTCTACAAAACATATATTCGTAAATATATACTTCACTGAGCAATTCAATTTCTTCCTTTAGCCTATAATTAGCATACAAAGACACTTATATATAAATATGCTAACTATAACAATTATAACAACAAAAACACATAACATCATAACCAATTCTAGAACATGTTTCTGAGATAATTTTTGGTAAAAACCTTAGAGAGTGAATGACTTTCAAGAACACAGATACTTTAAACCTAATAACGTAAAAAAACATATATGTCTTCATAAACATAAATTTAGGTTATAAACACCTACCTTTTGTTGTTAAGAAACACTTGTTAAACCCTTAGAAAAGCTTGGAGAACTCAGATTTTCCTAGAATCCCAACCCTTTCTCTCTCAACTATCTCTCAGATTCTTTTCTTTCTTTTAGCAGATCGATAGCTAAGCCACATAACGTGATATAATGATACTAAAAATAAAACCAACGACGCCTATTTTTCAAACGTTTGAAACCCATTTAATCGTATTAAATATACCAATAAGTTTATCGGTTACAAAATATATATATATATATATATATATATATATACATATATAATTTATATTTTATTTATTTAACTAATAATTTAATTTCATAAGAAATCCACAAGCCATAAGGCTTTGTTTGGCAAACCATTAAAATAAAATAGTTTATATCCTTAAGCTTTGTTTGGGTAAAACTAAATTAAAATTACTTTAATTTATTATAATAACTCTTTATAACATAGTTATTTGTCACTCTTTATGAAATAACAATTTATTAAATAAATTACTTAATCACATAACTCAATCCTCATAACATATTAACTATTTAACAAATAAATAATTAACTAATCACATTAATTATTTAGCAAATAAATAATTAACTAAATCAACTCAATCAATTTGAACAATTACTTATTCAATAATAAACACATCCAATAAATATTTATATAAATCAATAAATATTTATAACTTACATTTAAAAAATCTGGAATGTTACATCATTTCCCTCTTATAAGGATTCTGTCCCCAGAATCACAACTCAAACAACACATTCGTTACATTCTTCCCTACTTATAAAGATTATGTCCCCCATAATCAAAGACATAGATTAAACAAATAACTCAGGGTACTCTTTCAACATTTTTTCTTCGAGTTCCCACGTTGCTTCTTCGGCATTGTGGTTTCTCCATATCACCTTCTCAGAAGGTATCACTTTATTCCTGAGCACTTGTTCTTTCCTGTCGACTATCTGGATAGGAACCTCTTCATAAGACAAATCTTTCTCAAACTGCAATGGTTCGTACTCAATCACGTGATTGTAATCGGGTTTATATGGTCGTAACACCGAAATATGAAAAATATTATGAATGTTTTCCAACTCTGGAGGTAGAGCTACCTCGTAAGCTACCTCTCCAACTTTTCGCAGCACTTCAAAGGGTCCAATAAACCTCGGGCTTAGTTTTTCCTTCTTATCGAAACGAATTTTCCCCTTCCAAGGAGAAACTTTTAGGAATACATAGCTTTCTACGTTAAATGCACGATCTTGTCTGTGTTGATCAACATACTTCTTCTGTTGGTCTTGAGCTGCTACCAAACTTGTCCTGATGAGTTTGATAACCTCAGCAGTTTGTTGCACTAATTCTGGTCCTAGTAGTTGACGTTCACCAACTTCATCCCAGCACAGTGGAGTTCTGCACTTTTTGCCGTATAACGCTTCGTAAGGCGGCATGTCGATGCTCGCGTGATAACTATTATTGTGGCGTAATTCCACCAACGATAATTGCTCTTCCCAACCTTCCTTTGAAATCCATGACGATGCTTCTCAAAGATATCTTCCAATGTCTGGATCGTTCGTTCGCTTTGGCCATCTGTTTGTGGATGATAAGCCATATGCATTCGCAATTGAGTTCCCATGCATTCTTGTAGTCTCTTCCAGAAGTTTGACGTGAATCGCGGGTCTCTATCGGACACAATTGACACTGGCACTCCATGTCTCGAAATGATCTCTTTGATGTACAATCTTGTCGTTGATCAAGATTGAACCTAATCTTTATTGGTAAAAGTGCTACCGATTTTGTCAATCATCACTATCACCCAAATTACATCGCATCCTCTCTGAGTAGTTAGAAGACCCACCACAAAATCCATCGTGATATGCTCCCATTTCCATTCCGATATTTCCAATGGTTGAAGTAATCCGCTGGGTCTTTGATGTTCGACTTTTACTCTTTGACATGTCAATCATTTAGCCACGCATTCTGCAACATCCCTTTTCATATTCGGCCACCAAAAAATGTTTCGTAAATCTTGATACATCTTCGTGCTTCCTGGATGAATCGAATATCTTGAGCTATGAGCTTTGGCCAAGATTTCATCTTTCGATTCTGTGTGTCTTTGGAACCTGATTCTTCCTCGCATCAGTAGTAATCCTTCTCAGATCGACCTTTTATTCGTATCGCTACCATCACCCATATTCTCTTTTATCTTTCCACATTCTTCATCTTGTAACTGAGCGTTTTTCACCTTGTCCAGTAAAGTTGGACCTGCTTCTAACTGAAATAGTCATTCGTCAGATTCCTGTGGAAATTTGATTTCTAGCTCTAACTTTGTCATTGCTGAAATGAGCTCCTCCTGAGTTGTTATCAGCATTAATTTCTCCCGACCTTTCCTGCTTAAAGCATCTGCAACCACATTCGCTTTGCCCGGATGATAAAAGATCTCACAATCGTAATCCTTTATTAATTCCATCCATCTCCTCTGACGCATGTTCAGGTCCTTCTGAGTGAAAATATACTTCAGACTTTTGTGGTCTGTGTAGATCTCACATTTCTCTCCATACAGATAGTGTCTCCATATCTTGAGAGCAAATACCACTGCAGCCAATTCTAAATCATGAGTCAGATAACCTTTCTCATAATCCTTCAGTTGTCTTGATGCATAGGCAATAACTTTGCCGTTTTGCATAAGAACACAACCCAATCCTTTGTATGAGGCATCACTATACACCACAAAATTTCCTGTACAACTTAGAGAATTTCGCGTAAAACTTTTCCTTTCTTAGTGTCTCTAATGTCAGACGTAAATGTTCCACGTGTTCTTCTTGAGTTTTGGAATACACCGAATGTCGCCGATAAACACCACTACGAACTTGTCTAACCTGTGAGTTTGAATACAAATATTCCACCCAACCCATTCTCTTATAAAAACTTGGTATCGAATCAACTCAAATAAGTCCTCATTATAATTATTCAAACACTATTTTTACGTAAATAAGAAATAGTGAGGATCGCTAAAACATCTTTCTAGAACCATCACCCGCACCCCGACTAGATCCTCGCTATGTTCTCACCTCCCGAGAAGAAAAATGGAACAAAAAGGAAAAGGGTGAGCTCAACTAGCCCAAGAAAAGAATATTATGACTAAGATAATATACAACAAATTATCGTTAGTCTTCAACAGGAAAAATCTGATAAAATATAATCGACAACAAGTTTTAGATCAACAAATCGCAATGGAAAACAACAATCCATTGTAAGAGTCAAGAGAGAAAGAATTCTACTATCTTCTAAGATTTAAAAGTCCATCATCAATATTTTATCCTCGTAACATCAATCAATATACATCTTTAATCAAATATTCATCTTTGCACTACAAGCCAAAGATATTCATTTCAGATCACCAAATGGTCATGTTCATCTCAACACTGCTCATCTTTTGCACACTACGCCAAAGATATTCATCAGTAATCATTCATCTTTTGCACTAAGGGCCAAAGATATTTAGGGGCCAAAG
This sequence comes from Panax ginseng, assembly GCA_020205605.1. Taxonomy (NCBI): domain Eukaryota; kingdom Viridiplantae; phylum Streptophyta; class Magnoliopsida; order Apiales; family Araliaceae; genus Panax; species Panax ginseng. The sequence goes on along the minus strand of CM035148.1, from coordinate 118,514,814 downwards.
AATATCATCATTAAGGACCGAGGATGATGAAAATATTTTAAAGAAAACGAATCCAATGAGAGATAAAAGAACAAATATTAGGATTCAGACACAGCTTTATCCAAGTTCAATAATACTCCATAATAACTCATTTTGAAGCGTAATTCAAAAATAAAGATCAAAACATGGATACAATCAAAGATAAGAACCATAATGTACATCTTGGACAAAAAGAAGAAAATTTCATTTTTCTATGAATAAAGGTCGATTCGTGAATAAGGTCAGATACGTGAATAAAGGATCAGATACGTGAATAAGAACCCCTACACAAAAAGTTCCAAATTTGATAAAAAGTTCATATCAATATTTCTAAGATAATGATATTGAAGAAATAATATCATATAAGAAGAAAATAACATCCCTTACCTCAAAATATCAAGATTTCCGACCTAATATCTAAGACAAAGGTCAAGGAAACTCAGATCGATGAATAGTAAACTCACAAAGTATCTAAATACTCACAAAATACACTCAATAATCTAGAGAGAGAAAGAGAGAAAACTTGTTTCGTGTGATTTTCAATTCTAACTTAGCCTCTATTTATAGGAAATTGTTAAGACGTCAAGCATTTAACTCGCAGAAACCCGATGGCTTTACTCGCTACTATTCCCACCCACCACATTTGAAATAAAATTCAAAGACATTTCTTCACCAACCACAAGTGGGGTCCACTTATTCTAGAATTTTCCACCAAAATGATAAATTTGGATACTTCAACAATTTCAACCAACCACCTCTTAAAATTCATAACAAATCATACGCTCATTTTTAACTGCTCAAAATTTGTGGACATATACTCAACTTATATATGTATAACATACCCAAAAATTACTACGATCCAACTATTTGATTAAAAATTATAACCCCCCGCAATATATCTCAAAAACCCCGATTTGATTTTTTAATACCTCCAATCCGACAAAAAATATCGATAAAACACCTCAACATTAATTCCTTCATTTATAACCACATAAATAAATCCATCATTTATATCCACATAAAATAAATATTTCCTTATCATATGAATCAATGATTAATTATTCACAAATAATATTACGTAATCACATTTATGACAACCAAAGCCGCTCCTCAGAAAGCAGGGGCTTCCGATAAGGATTTCTCCTCATCATGCCGCAATTAGGTGACCAAACCTCTCCTCGATGTAACTTTCTAGACATTGCCAATAATGCTATCTAATAATATTATTCAAATAATATGAATTATTGATCCGATAATGGAAAAATACAAAGGCAAGTTGACAATTATGAAACAACAATAATATAAAATATCAACGCAACAATTATTCAATCAATAAAATAAAATATTGAACAAGAATTATCGAATAATTATCGAGTAAAGGCCTTCCTTCACGTAAGGATCAATAATTCAACAATATCGTGTAATACCGTGTGCTATCGCGCAAACCACGCCAGACATCAGATTTTAACCAACCGGGTATTCCAACAAGTTGTTAATTCAGAATAACTACGCCGTTATTTATAAAAACTCAATTTTGTCGTTATCTTCATCCAACCGCTTTCCATTACATGGGCCCACAAATAGTCAAGCACTGCCGCATTTAATATTCCCTAATGTAAAGAATATTCCACGACCAAACGAATATTCCCCGACAAAATGAATATTTTATAACCACTTGTTTATTTTGCAAAATTTGCACATTTCACCCATAACCAAAATATTATATCAAATTAATACCTTATTATTCACAATAATAAATAAAGGAAATTTGATTTTATTCATTAAAAAGTTGGGGTCTTACAACCTCCCCTCCTTATGAAATTTCATCCTCGAAATCGACGACGACGCACTCGGTGTGTTTCAAAAAAGATGAGGGTACCTCGCTTTCATTTTTGATTCTAACTCCTGTGTCATTTCTTCAATAAAGCATGGTTTCTCCACAAAACCTTAACTTGTGGTATAACCCTCGTATGTAGGATATGCTTCTTTCCTATCCAAGATCTTAACAGTACCTCCTCGTGACGTTAAATCTTCTCGCCTATCTCGTTCGGGTTCTAACGCAATAATATGATTCGGTCGTCCACATATTTACGTAACATCGATACGTGAAAAACGTTATGAACACGCCGACATACTTAGCGCTAAGGCAAGTCTATAGCCACGCTCCTACTCGATCGAGGATTTCAACTAAATCAAGGCTTGAGCTTTTTCTCTTCATCAACTCTTACTTCTAGAATAACGCATTCTTGCACCTTCTTCTTCAGATTCATCGCCTTCGGGTCTATAGCTTGAGCAACTTTAACTTTATCGTTTGCTCTAATCAGATATTTACTATCTTCACGTAGGTTCGATATTCGCATTTTGTAAATGCATACCATCTCTCGCTTCAACCCGCCGCCTACCACGCTCGCTTTTCCCACGATGGTATTGAATGGTATAATCGTAATCTTCAACAAATTTCGAGCCAACGCTCTTTGGCGCATGTTACGCCTGCTTTGGGTGAAGAAAATATTTTAGGGTTTAAGAAATGGGTTTTGTATCGGGGTCAATACAAAATTGATTTCACGCCTAGGGGTAGGCTAAGAAGTCCTTCGAGAATACGCCAGAGATTTATTAACAATAGAAATATCATTCAAAATGTGACTCTCATCCAAGACTTGGATAACACATGTAATGAAGGTTTCTCCTAACTGAAGTTTCAACTAATAAGTCAAAATCTAACTTCTTCTGAGTCGATTTAAACATTGAGCGCAAGCAAAGAGAGATAAAAGAATGGGTAGAACCCAGATTCAATAAGGTATAGACTTCGCAAAAATTTATAATTAACTAACCCTGCTAACTTCGTCGTCACTCGCTTTTGAGAAGTCACGAAAAACGCTTCTTCCCGAAAAACCACCGACTTCGCTTTTGTCCAGATCCTCCTTTGGTGCCACCGTCCCAAATCGGACTTGATTTCGCCATGTGACAAAATCGAGCTATGTGACCGCCTCTTTTCCACAACTAAAACATTTTTTGAAAATGTGAACAGCTTTGGACTTATATGTCCCTCCTCTCCGTGATCTCAGAAGATCTAATCGATGGCCGTTTCTCCTCCCTAGAATTTGTTGTTGGTGTCGGTGTCATGCCGACGCCTTCCCGCCATCGTTAAATCTTCTTCTTGAAATTTCCACTTGAATCATTTCTTCTATTATTCGCCATGATTACCACCCAAGTGGTTACCATTTCGCATGATAATTTCCTCCACGATGGTTATCATTGTTCACGACCGCTGCCACCATGGTGACATTATTATTATCGTGTTGTTGCTCGTTATCCTTTCTTCAATGGGTCGGGCTCATTATCACGCTCCACTAATCGAGCCCTATTCACAACATCTAAATATAAACAAAGTTTGTGAGAAATGAGGTATCGACGATTTCGGGTTTCAAACCTCGTAAACATTCGTGTCATTCGCTCCTCATTATCAACCAAATGGGATGCAAATCGGGATAACTCCGCAAACTTAGCTTCAGATCGCGACATCGCTCATATTGTTTTGCTCCAAACTTGATGAACTCAACCTCCTTCATGTGATTTAATACTTTCGGAAAGTACTTGTCATTGAACAATTCTTGAACTTCTCCCAAGACATCTTCAAGCGGCAGATTGAGTACGCTTTTACGATTCCCACCAAGAATCCGCCTCTCCTCGCAATACGAAGGTGGCAAAGGAACCTTTTGCTCCTCTGAACATCCCAAGACATCAAATATCTTGGTGATCCGCTTTATCCACGCCTCTCGCCGTAAGTGGTTCTCGCTTTCCCAAAACTCGTGGTCCCAGCCTCCTCGAATCGCTTATGGTGACCAACCGTGGGTTGCCATTGTTTCCACTTACATTATTATGAATGTGAGTCTCTCTCGCTTTGGTGTTGCATGAATTCTAAAAGCTCCTAAACGCATCGCCGTTTCATCATTTGGTTTGCAAGTGCCTTTGTTCACCGAGGATTATTGCCATCCTTATGCACATTATCCTCGGTATCGATCGCTGGTGACTCAACGGTCTCCTCGTGCTCCATTGCTATTCTCAACATTCTCTGATGTCATTTTCAAACACCGTCACAAAACAAGGGTTAATTGACATATCATATATTATCCCTATACTCGATCGACCAATTAAATACCAAATAAACTTAGTAGGTCATACTAACAAGGAATTTCGCTCTCCCTCCTAGTTCTTGTCTTCACATCTCACCAGGATCATATCCCTAAGCTTTGATATTAACCGTGACGCACCCCAAAATAGGTCCATTCCACCCAACCCATTCTCGAGTCGCCAAATACTTGGTACCAAAACAAATACAACTTCAAGAATACAATTGTCGTGCAAAAATTTACAACACATATATCGTGAGTTTGAATACAAATATTGTCTACTAGAGATTATACAAACTCAAAGGAGTCCTCATTATAATTATTCAAACACTATTTTTACGTAAATAATGAGGATCGCTAAAACATCTTTCTAGAACCATCACCCATACCCCGACTAGATCCTCGCTATGTTCTCACCTCCCGAGAAGAAAAATGGAACAAAAAGGAAAAGGGTGAGCTCAACTAGCCCAAAGAAAGAATATTATGACTAAGATAATATACAACAAATTATCGTTAGTCTTCAACAGGAAAAATCGATAAAATATAATCGACAACAAGTTTTAGATCAACAAATCGCAGCGGAAACAACAATCCATTGTAAGAGTCAAGTAGAGAAAGAATTCTACTATCTTCTAAGATTTAAAAGTCCATCATCAATATTTTATCCTCGTAACATCAATCAATATACATCTTTAATCAAATATTCATCTTTGCACTACACAGCCAAAGATATTCATTCAGATCACCAATGGTCATGTTCATCTCAACACTGCTCATCTTTGCACCACGGCCAAAGATAGAGTAATCATTCATCTTTGCACGCCAAAGATATTCATCAAGTAATCATTCATCTGCACTACGGCCAAAGATATTCATCAATATCATCATTTAGGACCGAGGATGATGAAAATATTTTAAAGAGAAACGAATCCAATAAGATAAAAGAACAAATATTTAGGATTCAGACATGCTTTATCCAAGTTCAATAATACTCCATAAATAACTCATTTTGAAGCGTAATTCAAAAATAAAGATCAAAACATGGATACAATCAAAGATAAGAACCATATTGTACATCTTGGACAAAAAGAAGAAAAATTCATTTTTTATGAATAAGGTCGATTCGTGAATAAAGTCATGATACGTGAATAAGGTCAGATACGTGAATAAGAACTCCCTACACAAAAAGTTCCAAATTTGATAAAAAGTTCATACCAATATTTCTAAGATAATGATATTGAAGAAAAATATCATTTTAAGAAGAAAATAACATCCCTTACCTCAAAAGACAAGATTTCGACCTAATATCTCAGACAAGGTCAAGGAAACTTCAGACCGATGAATGTAAACTCACAAAGTATCTAAATACTCACAAAATACACTCAATAATCTAGAGAGAGAAAGAGAGAAAACTTTGTTTCGTGTGATTTTCAATTCTAACTTAGCCTCTATTTATAGAAATTGTTAAGACGCCAAGCAGCATTTTAACTCGCAAACCCGATGGATTTTTACTCGCTACTATTCCCACCCACCACATTTGAAATAAAATCAAAGCACATTTCTTCACCAACCACAAGTGGGGTCCACTTATTCTAGAATTTTCCACCAAAATGATAAATTTGATATTTCAACAATTTCTCAACCAACCACCTCTTAAAATTCATAACAAATCATACGCTCATTTTTAATCGGCTCAAAATTTGTGGACATATACTCAACTTATATATGTATAACATACCCAAAATTACTACCATCCAACGGCATGGATTAAAAATTATAAACCCCAATAATATATCTCAAAAACCCCGATTTGATTTTTTTAATACCTCCAATCCGACAAAAATATCGATAAAACACCTCAACATTAATTCCTTCATTTATAACCACATAAATAAATCCATCATTTATATCCACATAAAATAAATATTTCCTTATCATATGAATCAATGATTAATTATTCACAAATAATATTACGTAATCACATTTATGACAACCGTGCCGCTCCCAGAAAGAAGCAGGGGTTTTCCGATAAGGATTTCTCCTCATCGGCGCCGCAATTAGTGACCAAACCTCTCCTCGATGTAACTTTCTAGACATTGCTAATAATGCTATCTAATAATATTATTCAAATAATATGAATTATTGATCCGATAATGGAAAATACAAAGCGTTGACAATTATCAAACAACAATAATATAAAATATCAACGCAAGCAATTATTCAATCAATAAAATAAAATATTGAATAAAGAATTCATCGTGAATAATTATTGAGTAGTGCCTTCACGTAAGGATCAATAATTCAACAATACTGTAATAACCAGTGTGCCATCGCGCAACAACCACATGCCAGACATCGTATTTTAACCACCGGTATTCCAACAAATGTTAATTCAGAATAACTACGCCGTTATTTTATAAAACCAAATTTTGTCGCTTATCTTCATCCAACCGCTTTCCATTATGGGCCCCATAAATACAAAATTTGCCGTATTTAATATTCTTATTACGTAAAAAGAATATTCCACGCACCAAACTAATATTCCCGATAATAAAATGAATATTTTATAACCACTTGCTTATTTTGCAAAATTTGCACATTTCACCCATAACCAAAAATATTATATCAAATTAATACCTTATTATTCACAATAATAAATAAAGAAATTTGATTTTATTCATTAAAAAGTTGGGGTCTTATACTTCGGGCCCAAAAGCTGAACCTCTAAGCCCGACTCTTGAACTCTCTAGGAAGTAGGTCTCAAGAATAACTCCTTAAACCTATCCCAAGTCATCACTCCCCGGTCCTTCCCAGTTTTATTGGCTTGCCACCAATAACTAGCTTCGCTTTCAATATAAATGTTGCAAAAGGTCTTACATTCATCCACTACCCTAGCGACTTCAAATATCTTCTCAATTTCCATAATCTAGGTCATGCCCTAACCGGATTCGTTGACCCATGGAATTTGTGGTCCGACCGCCTTAAACTCCTTAAACGTTGTGCCTTGGTTTTGAGGTTGATTACGCAACGCTCTCTGTTAGTAATGTCACTAGTTGTTGGACCGGAATTATCCTCAACATCATTATTGTTAGTTCTCGCATTGGTTCTCTGACGGGGTGGTTCACGTCTGGGAGGCATTTTCTGTTAGAAAAAAACATCTATTAGACTATTACCCAACTTCTTTAAGTATTTTCTAATTATCTTGCCTCCATAAAAGAATTAACCACATAACACTTTTGAATAAAATAATAGCTTTTTATTTATTCATCATAACTTTGAAAAACATAACAATAATAGCATCACTGATATTTACATTCCTTTCCTGAACTACAAAAGTTACAGGACAACATCATCATTCTCATATCCCATGGTTACTTAACACTAGGGATTTACACATTATTTAACACTTATTACTTGCAAAATAGACACATTTCCTACGATGATCTATTAAGATACTCAGTAGCCTTTTGACACTCTTCTTCCATAACACGGAACATGGTTCGGCGATCTAACACGTATGATGGCAAAGTCTCGAACTGAATTGGATAACACATGACCCGATCTTGAGCTCGATTGATCACGGTATTGAATACTTTATCCATCTCTTCCATCTTCATCCTCTTTGCTTGTGCGTGCCTTACTACTATTCCAGTTCGTTGATAAGCTTCCTCGTATGCGTCTTCAGCTCTCGCCCTCTTAGTAGCTTCTTCATTCAGTTTTTTCTTCAGTTCCACGACCATCTCGATCAGTTGTTCCTTCTCTCCTTCAGTCTGCATCAGCTTCTCTTCAGCATTAGTTAGACATTCATCTCGATCCTGGATGTCTTCGTCCTTCTATGTCATTGCAGTCTGTTGTTCAGCTACTATCTCCTGCAACTCCTCAACTGTGTCTTGAAGTTCCACGTTACGGTCGTAGACTTCATCATACATACGAGCAGCCATCGAGGTTAGTGGAGTCTCTTCCTCCTCGTCCTCGTTATCCTCATCCTCCTGTGGTAACTCCACGGGATCCTCCTTATCCGTCTCCACATCATCATCCTCATCTCCAACCACTGTAACCAACGGGGCTAACTCCCGTGGCAGTAGTTGTTCCCAAACAACCTGAATGTCGCGAGGCTCCTCCTCTATAGGCATTTGAGGTCCCTCCTCCCTAGCCTGACTGGATTCTCCGACATTAGTCATCCTGACAACAAAATTTTAAAGTTTTAGTTATTAATCATTCTACTCGACACTCGCGAGCATATAAGTTATAAACACATAAGCACATAAGTGTTTTATTACTTCTTCCTTAAAATTCGATAAGAGTTATCTCCACTATCTTTTCAAAGGTTACTTCCTAAGGCTTTTTTCCCCACCTAAGGTTCATAACCTAAAGCTTTGATACCAACTTGTGACACCCCCAAATCTCGGTACTTCATTACCTCAAGATTTGGTGTTCACGTAATCAAAACATTCATTTATAACTACCCAATCATAAATAAAATTGAATAATAAACCTGCCCATACAGGAATTACATAAAATAATCTCCCAGGTTATCTAATCTTTACAAACAATCATTCATGCGGAAAATTTAAATAAACCTCATTACATTCTTTAAACCAAAGTCTGATAATAAAACTATCAAAACTATTACAAGTCTTCAGTACTTGTTCATCTTTCCCTTTCCTTTACTGGTGCTAGGTACGTCACCCTTTCCATCTTTAGCTGTAAGGATTTTACAGGCAAGAGTGAGCAAACAAGGCTCACTTGAAATAACAATGAATAACTTTTACATTCTCTGCCCATACAGGGGCTCAATAGAACTAAACAATAGGTTCTATTAACATCTTAAACATTCCTTGCCCATTCAGGGGCTCAATAGAACTAAATAATAAGTCCTATTAATATCTTAACATTCACGAGGGTCTAATGACCACGAACCTTGTCCACAGATTATAAGTAATCTTTCAACTTAAACTTTTACGATCATAATACGACCATAATGACTTTAAGGTACTTAGGGGATCAACCCTTCGCATACATGTATTGTATACAAACATTTCAAGTAAGAAATTATAAAACTAAGCGTAACCCCTATAAATAGGGTCGTTCATCTCAGTATTTTGAGTACAAGTCCGCCCCAAAGATAGTTTGGTTTAGATACACTTCAAGGTAATTTAGAATTCAACGGACATCAACTAAGGATTAGTTGAATAAAAGATAATAACACTATGTTATTGAATAATCATAACTGAATAAATATTTCGTTCTAAGTTCATGCTTTAGGGATAATCTAATAGCATAACTATTGAATAACACATCATACCTTGCTTTGAATAACATTAAGCTAAGGTTACATCTTAGAATTTAATATCAAGCATGCACAACAAATAATAACTTGAACGATAAAATAAAGGTACTTTCATGCTAATATAACAAGTTTAGAGCTAAGAAAACTTGCATAATCATAATAACTATCTCAACGAAAGTGTGGAGATGGGAAACTTGTATCATCATGAATAACTGGATACAATGAAGTTGCTTAATGGAAATACTTTACTCAATAAAGTATAGCATATGAAATTTGCATAACGAAGCTTTAGAATTAGAAAACTTGCTTAAACACAACAAACTAACTCAACGAGAGTATGGAGTTAGAGAACTTGCTTAATGTAAAAAGATAGGTTTAGAAACTTATACAATTATAAAAGTAGAGTTAGAGAACTTTCCTCGTATGTGAGTTAAACAATTACTATTCACGCTCACCCCAAGTCCTACACATACCATATGTATTGACAATACACATTAGTTACACTAACATTACCTTTATGAGTTACTTTATTACTCTTAGTATAGCTCTTAACTAAGTTTAAGTTTAAACAACATCACATCTTTTCATGAACATTACTTTTTAGCTTTATTACAACTACTTAAGTGATCATGTCATTGCACCACATGCACATTAACAACTTGATACAATATCCTATTACATGTCCAACATGTTATCATTAAGTTATACTAATACACAAATGGTTGCACTTGCATTCGTGCATCCCGACGCCCTCCGATTGGCTCTAAATACACAACAGTCCTAAAGATGGCCATTTTGACTACTGTTACAGACCTTAAATTAAACAACTTAAAGCATAAAAGTTGTATGTCTATTCGTCCTCGTTCCGGATCATCTTGAATCAACTCAATCGGAGTTCATATGAGAAAGTTATGGCCGTTTTACTACAGGAGGTCAAAGCGTAAAGTCCTGCACCACTTTTCAGTATTTGAAGTAGCGAAGACGATAGTGGCCAAGGCGTGAATTCCAGGTGCGAACTTCTGGCCTATTTTTGGCGTTGGGGCACGAAATTTGGCATCAAGCGAAATTTGGTATTCATGCGAAATTTGGTATTTGGGCGAGAATTTGACAATTTTTGAGGCCACTAAACTCACAGAACCAAAACGACGAACAGAGCGAAAGCTACTGTCTTAAATTTGTAACAACAATTCGTCCCAAACAACATGTATAACTAATATAAACTACACATAATTGCTAACAATTATCGATATACCAATTTCCAACAATTGAACAATAAATTTAAAAGACTTAAATCACTAAAATAATATTTGGTTAAAACTCAAAACTCCATTGTTGATATCTAAAGTACAGTGAACGAAATTTTCACTGTTATCAACCAAATTTGATTCCTTTGGAATACAAGTATACCAACATATAACAAATTAACATGTATAGTTCAATTCCTCAGTTAACATACATAACTTTTGATATTTCTACAAAACATATATTCGTAAATATTTCCACATCAAATACTGATAAAACACCTCAACATTAACTCCTTCATTTATAACCACATAAATAAATCCATCATTTATATTCACATCAAATAAATATTTCCTTATCATATGAATCAATAATTAATTATTCACAAATAATATTACAGAATCACATTTATGACAAACCAGTCGTTCCCGGAAGAGGGCTTTCAGATAAAGATTTCTCTCTTCTTGGTGCGCATGATTAATTAGGTAACCAAACCTCTCCTGTGCAGAACTTTCTAGACATTACCAATAATCTTTATCTAATAATATTATTCAAATAATATGAATTATTGATCTGATAATGGGAAATATTGTGCAGTGACGATTATTGAAACAACAATAACATAAAATATCAACGCAGCAATTATTGAACCAATAAAATAAAATATTGAACAGTAATTATTGTAACAATTATTGAGTAGTGCATTCTTACGTAAGGATCAATAATTCAACAATACTGTGCAATATCGTGTGTTACTATGCAACCACGCGTATTCGTATTTTAACCAATTAGGGTATTCTAATGATCTTAATTCAGAAAAATTACGGCCGTTATTTATAACAACCCAAACTTGTCGCTTTTTCTTCATTAACGCTTATCTCGCTATGGGCCCACAAATGGTTGCACCGTCGTACGAATATTCCACGACCAAACGAATATTCCCCGACAACAATGAATATTTTATAACCACTTGCTTATTTTGCGAAATTTGCACATTTCACCCATAACCAAAGTATTATATCAAATTAACACCTTATTATTCACAATAATAATTAGAGAAAATTCGATTTTATTCATTAAAAAAATTGGGGTCTTACATTCTAAATCTCTGATTTATTATTGATGAAAGCTATTGATAATTGAATTATCTTTAGTCATGATATTCCTTACTGGGCTAGTTGTGCTCACCCTTTCTGCTTCACAATTCCTTTCAGGTAATAAGAGTGTTGTCGTAAGAGTGTTCTTAGAATCGTCGGCCGGGAATAACGGGGAATAGAGCGATGGTCTCTAGGCGTGTGGAGGTTCTCCCTAAACAAGTATAGAAAAGTGTGTTGTATTCTATACAATATTTAGTAGTTATATTTGGTGAATCAAATAGGGTGAGGTGAACCCAACTTTGGAAAGGTGTTTTGCCACTATCATACAAGATGTCTAATGACATACAACCTCGTGTTATCATAAGAGCAGGGTTAATGCGCATCCACTTCTTTGAGTATATCTACAGGCACTACCTATATGATCTTGGAGTTTATTTGAAATATAATATTCACTTGGAGGCAAGTGGAGATAGTTATATGTCAAGAGAAGACTCACCATTGGAAAGAAGATGATAGTAATCTTCTCATTTTTCTTTGGGGTCTATTGGATCAACCAAGGATAATTCTGTGGCCATATGATATCTATTATAACCTAGACGCATGGCCTCCCATGTACGAAGGTTTCCTTGAGCACTTCCCAAAGATTTTAATTTCTAAAACAGTTTTTGACTATATTTTTATGTAAAGTACCATTGTAAGGTTGTTGTCGAGGCACCATGAGAGTTACATATATTTGTATTAAAACTCACAGTTAACTGTAGTCGTATTCTATACGAAAGCTCAACAGTTGTATAAATGAAGTTGTATTTGAATTTTGTACCATGTATCTAGCAACTCAGAATGGGTGATGTATACCTAATTTTGGGGGCGTCACAACGAAGATAATAAGAATGAACTCGAGTGGAGTTTTGTTGATAATAGGGAAATAACCCTAAGGTAAATTGATGATCACGATGTGATTAGATTGAGCTATGAAGTGATAAATAGTCTACAACGACTAAGTGTGTATATCTTGATGCTATAAGAGAATGTACTATGAAATGGTACGATGTGGACTTATGAGGAGTTGTGTATGATGAGATACAAAGAATTCGTATCGAGCAAAGAGCAAGTTAAGAGTGAGATAGAGTTAAGTTAGATTTCAGTTGAAGACTCATGTAAGAGCTGAGTTGTACAAACCTTTGTGTGGGCGGAGGCTTTATGTTCACGCTCGGTTCCTCACAATGATAATCAATGGAACGTCAGTGTCGCGCTATCGATATGCTTATGGTGAGAAGGTGATTCTTTTCTTATATCATATTTGATAGATAGAGACTATTAAGATTAAGATAGAAAATATTAAGATTAGGCGCGAGTTCTTAAAACTCATGCACATGGTACGTTCGTGACTCATAATTATATGAAATGTTTTGAACCCCTCAATGAATGGGCTTTATGGTTACGACTAAGATAAGTTCTTAAACTCATATAATTGTGGCAAGTTCTTGAATTTCCAAAGTGTGGTAAGTTTGATGAACTGTATCGGGTATATATATGTTATGAAGTTAGAAATTTTGGTGTAGTAAAGATTGAAGTTGATAGAGAAACGTGGATTTTCTAAATCTTCTAGCTCGCTAGATTTTCAAAGTTTATTGATTTCGTCTTGAGGATTAGCATACATTTTCTTGAAAAACATTGGATCTTGTGATTGAACCAATGATGTTTAAAAACAATACCTTTATTCTTATGTCTATGCCAATTGTTTCGACTACGACAAAAATTATTTGAAAATTTTCAAAATGTATTTCTAACCATGCGCATCATTGATATGGTGTATGGTAAACGATGGAGTCATCCATGCAGTTGAACCTAGTGTTGGTTGTGATCGAAAGATCGTCAGCCAATTTTGGTACGATGTAGTATGACAAAGTCACATAATGGCGGAATCCTCAACGTACTACTAATCTAGTACGGTATCATGATGTCATAAAAGAATTTTTGGTTTTCTTTTAAATTATGAAGAAGGTCAATTAAGTTAACTAAATTATTTTTATTGAAGTCCGAGTTGTTGATAAAAGTCTAAGCTGTAAGACCCCGAATTTTATGAAATAAAAGTATTCAATTTTTCTATTCAGTAAATGGTTAAATTGATAAAAAGCAAAGTTAAGGGTAATATATGAAAATTTTTTCAAAATAAGCAAGTGGTTATAAAATATTCATTTTTGTTGGGGAATATTCATTTGGTCGTGGAATATTCTTTCTGTCGGGGAATATTCGCATGACGGCCATGATCATTCAGGGCCCCATAATGAGAATAATTGTGGGATGAAGAAAAGCGACAAGTTTGAGTTTTATAAATAATTGGCGTAGTTATTTCAGATTAACATCGTTGGAATACCCGGTGGTTAAAATATGATGTCTGGCGTGGATGCACAATATTGATGAATTATTGATCCTTACGTGAAGGCACTACTCAATAATTGTTACTGATGAGTTACTTTTCAATATTTTATTTTATTGATTCAATAATTGCTGCGTTGATATTTTATATTATTGTTGTTTCAATAATTGTCAACGCAGTGATATTTCCCATTATCGAGATCAATAATTCATATTATTTGAATAATATTATTAGATAGCATTATTAGCAATGTCTAGAAAGTTACATCAAGGAGAGGTTTGGTCACCTAATTGCGCTACCGAAGAAGGAGAAATTCTTATTGGAAAGCCCTCTTTCTTGGGAAGCGCACTGGTTGTCATAATTGTGATTCTGTAATATTCTTTGTGAATAATTAATTATTGATTTATATGATAAGGAAATATTTATTTGATGCGGATATAAATGATGGATTTATTTATGTGGTTATAAAGGAATGAATTAATGTTGAGATGTTTTATCAGTATTTTGTCAGATTAGAGGTATAAAAAACTCAAATTGGTGTTTTTAAAGCTCTATTGTGTGAGTTATAATTTTTAATCTGACCGTTGGATCGTTGTGATTTTTGGATATGTTATACATATATAATTTGAGTATATGTTCACAAATTTTGAACCGTTAAAAATGAACGAATGATTTGTTATGAATTTTAAGAGGTTACTGATTCGGAAATTAGGTTTATAAATGATTTTGGTGGAAAATTCTAGACATGGGTGGGCCCCACTTTTGGTTGTTGGGGATGGTGGCTGATTTTTGGTGGGTGGAATAGTCACAGGTAAATCCATCAGTTAGCATGTCAAGTCTGTTTCGGCGTGCTTGTGACGCCCCCAAAATAGGTCCAATCCAACCAACATATTCTGAGTCGCCAAATACATGGTACAGAAACAACTACAACTTTATTAATACAACATAAAAATTGTGAGTTTAAATACAAATATTATCATCTAGACAATATCCACACTCAAATAAGTCCTCATTACAATTATTAATACACTATTTTACAGAATAGTGAGGACTACTAGAACCACTTCTAGAACCATCATTCCACACCCAAGACTAGTACTCGCTTACATTCTCGCCTCCCCGAGAAGAAAAATGGAACAACAAAGAGAAAAGGGTGAGCTCAACTAGCCCGGTAAAGAATATTATGACTAAGATAATGTACAACAAATTATCCTTAGTCTTCAACGAGGAAAAATCTAATAGAATACAATAGACAACAAGTTTTAGATCAAC
Organism: Panax ginseng; assembly: GCA_020205605.1. NCBI lineage: Eukaryota > Viridiplantae > Streptophyta > Magnoliopsida > Apiales > Araliaceae > Panax > Panax ginseng. Next base: position 118,499,385 of record CM035148.1, on the reverse strand, counting down.
AATTGCAAATGAAAACAACAATTCATTAGAAGAGTTAAGCAGAGAATGAAATCTACTATCATCTATGAATTTAAAAGTCCATCATCGATATTTTATCCCTGTAACATCAATCAATATACATCTTGAATCAAATAGTCATTTTTGCACTACAGGCCAAAGATATTCATCAGTTGGTCATGTTCATCTCAACACCTATTCATCTTTGCACTACGGGCCAAAGATATTCATCAGTTGGTCATGTTCATCTAAACACCTGTTCATCTTTGCACTACGGCCAAAGATATTCATCAGAAATCATTAATCTTTGCACTACAGGTCAAAGATATTCAATTATATCATCATTTAGGACGAATGATGATGACAAATATTTTAAAGAAAACGAATCAAGTGAAACAAAAGAATAAATATTAAGGATTCGTATTTCAGCTATTCCATGTCCAAAAATACCTCATAAATAATCATAGTGGAGTAAAATTCAAGAATGATCAAAACATGGATACAATCAAAGCTAGTATCCATAATAGATATTTTGGACGAAAAATGAAAATTTAATTTTTCTGTAAATAGTGCCGTATACATGAATAGTAACTCTGACACTAAAAGATAGAAATTTCACAAAAAAAAACATCATCATGCTTCGTGAATAGTACTCATGAATAGTAACTCATGAATAGTACATCATGAATAGTAACTCCGACATGAAAAAGTTCCAAATTTGATAAAAAGTTCTAACTAATATTTCAGCATAATGATATTGAAGAAATAATATCATTTGAGAAGAAAATAACATCCCTTACCTCAGAAAAGCAAGACTTAATTTGGAATCTTTGGATATAGTCTTTGAAAGAACTTGCCGTGATATAGCAATACTCAAAGTACTAAAATACTCAAAAAAATACAATCATATATCGAGAGAGAAAGAGAGAGAAAACTTTAGTTTCTGGTGTGTTTTTCAATTCTAACCTAAGCACCCTATTTATAGGAAATTGCTTAGAACACCAAAGCATAAAATTTAATATAATAATAATATATATATTATAAATTCTTACGCACACCTTCATTGATCCAAAATATCAGCCACACATGTTCCAAACTTGCCAAAAACATTTTTCATATAAAAGTTATTTAAAACTCCAAAAAAAAATTAATCAATTAATCCGGAACTTCAATAATTCATAATAAATAGCCCTTTTATCAGAAAATTCAAATCTCGCGACTTTTTATAGGAAATTCAATTCTCTACAACTTTTCAGAATAAAGTTTTTCCAAATTCCAAACAGAAATTGACCTAAATCTATATACGGACGATTTTACAAGCTATAATCAAATTTAAATTAAGAAATGGGTCCACCAACATGTTTAACATGTTTTAAACAAATTTTGCAACAAAAATACTCTTCCTCCTCATATACTCATATATCCCACATTCATTGTAAAAATATCATCATTATTATATTATAATAATATAATAAAATATTATTTTATCGAGAAAAGATAAAATATCAATTTTTTAACAATTGTCACTTTAAAAATTTCTCCATCTATATCCACATAAAATCAATATTTTCCTCATCATATAAATTAATAATTAATTATTCACAAATAATATTACAGAATCACAAGATCTTGGGCACCCGGTAGTTCTAGGAAGAGGGCTTTCAATAAGAATTTCTCCTTCTTGGCGCCGCAATTAGGTGACCAAACCTCTCCTTGAGGCGAACTTTCTAGACATTGCCAATAATATTTTCTAATAATATTATTCGGATAATATGAATTATTGCTTCGATAATGGAAAATACTGTGTAGTGACAATTATTGAAACAAGAGTAATATAAAAAATCAACGCATCAATTATTGAATCAATAAAATAAAATCTTGAAGCGGTAATTCATTGTAACAATTATTGAGTAATGCCTTCTTACGTAAGAATCAATAATTGGTGCAATCTGAGTGTCTTCTTGTGCAACAACGGCGTATTCGTGTTTTAACCACCGGGTATTCCAACGGTGTTAGCGGTGAATAACTATACTGTTATTTATAAACAACTTATACTTGTCGTTTTTCTTCATCCAATCGCTTTCAGTTATGGGCCCACACAAGGTCTTGGTATGTCGCATCGAATATTCCCCAACAGTAAGAATATTCCACGACCAAACGAATATTCTCCGACAACAATGAGTATTTTATAACCACTTGCTTATTTGAAATATTTGCGCATTTTACCCATAACTAACCACATTAATCAAATCAACCCTTACTATTTCAAAATTATAAATAGAGGAAATTAAATTTCATTTATAATAAGTTGGGGTCTTACAATCTCCCCTCCTTATGAAATTTCATCCTCGAAATTGACGTACGTACCTAGTGTATCGAAAAGGTGAGAATACCTCGCTTTCATTTCCGTTTCCAACTCCCAGGTCATTTCCTCAATAGCATGGTTTTTCCACAAAATTTTAACTTGTGGTATGACCTTCGTGCGTAGGACATGATCCTTCTTATCCAAAATCTTGACAGGTACCTCTTCATACGTTAAGTCTTCGGCTATCTCGTCTGGTTCTAACTCAATAATGTGGTTCGGGTCGTCCACATATTTACGTAACATCGATACGCGAAAAAATGTTATGAACACGCGTCATACTTGGCTGTAAAGCGAGTCTATAGGCCATAGTTCCTATTCAATCGAGGATTTCAAATGTACTAATAAATCAAAGGTTGAGATTTCTTCTCTTCATCAACTCTTACTTCTAGAATAACGCTTATGCACCTTCTTCTTCTTTATATTCATCACTCCCAATTGTGTAAACTTGGCGGTTTTAACTTTATCGATTAAAGTCGATTCTAATCGTATATTCGTTATCTTCACGCAGATTCTTGGAATCTTTAACTCTATCTCCATCTTCTGTAAGTCATACAAAATGGGTCTTTGTGTTAACAATATCGCACTCGTAACCACATACGATTTTTCTACTCAACACGCCGCCTACCACGTTCGCTTTTTCCAGGATGGTATTGAATGGTATGGTAGTAATCTTTCAATATTTCGAGCCAACGTCGTTCTACGCATGTTGAGTTCTACATTCCTCACTCCATTGAATTTTGTATCTTTTCGAGTCAATTTGAGTTAATAGAGTAGCGATTCGAGAAAATCTTTCCATAAAATCTTCGATAATAACCAACTAAGCATAGAAAGCTACGTATTTCGATTACTGACTTAGGTTGCTTCTCAACTATGACTCATATCCCAATCTTGGATAGCACGTCACAATGGTACTATCAGTTTATATTATCACACAAATATGGCGTCCCCTACGGAGAGTCTGGCTTCGGTGCATTCCACAAAGGAAGTCACCAGATAAAGGCTCGGGTACAAACTTCTACAGTTTAATTTTTAACTCCTGAAGTTCAATAGGAGCCATGAGATTTTAGAAATGGGTTTTGTACCGGGTTCAAAGTCGATACAAAATTCAATATCACACTTTGGGAGTAAGCCAAGAAATTCTTCAGGAAATACATCAGGAAATTTACTAACAATAGAAATATCATTCAAATCTGACATATTTTTGTTCAAGTCCATAACATGGGCTAAGAAAACTTGACATCCATTTTTCAATAAATGAATGACTTTATGGCTTGATATGAAAGTGTTTGACTTCAATGGTTTGGTTGCTTGAATTCGAATAACAGGTTGCTTAGGAATATGAAAACTAACAATCTTACCAAAGCAATCAATTTTGGCATGATGAGTAGTTAATCAATCAATCAATCCCTAAAATCACATCAAAAGCAAATATCTTTAAAGAAATAAGGTCAACAGGTAATGTGATGGTGCCAACTTGGATCAAACAAGATTTATAAACAGTGGATGTAACGAAAGTTTCTCAGAACGGAGTTTCAACAGATAAGTCAAAGTCTAATTTTCTCCAGAGTCAAGTTTAAACGTTAAGTATAAGCAGGAGAGATAAATGAATGGGTAGAATCGGTATCTAATAAGGTATAAACTTCGTAAGAATTTATAATTAACTAACCCGTGCTAACTTCGTTCGGGTTACTTGCTTTTTGAGAAGTCACGAAAAACGCTCTTCCAAGAACCGTTGACTTTGACTTTTCTGGGACAGCCTTTTGAGTCACCATCCCCGCTGGACTGGGTTTCACTACAGGACAAAATCGAGCTATGTGACCATCTTTTCCACAACTAAAACATACCTTGGAAGGCTGTGAACAGTTTGGACTTATATGTCCCTCCTCTCCGCATTTGTAGCATCTAACTGACGGTCTTTCTCCTCCTATAAAATTCGTTACTGGTGTTGGTGCCGACGTCTTCCCGTCATCGTTAAATCTTTTCTTCTTAGATCGGACATCTCTTTCCACAATATCAACGCGTCGTACGGCTTTTACCCATGCATCACTCATTCTCACTCGTTCAGTTATTTCTTCTTTCATTTCAGATTCGACTTTATCATCTTATACTCGCCAAAGAGTGCTTCATTCAAGCATCACATATCGGGTAACACAAGCTTGAATCGTTGCATCCTTTTGTTCCACGATCGCTTTGTCGTTCTTCAAATTTCGCTCTTCTAACTCATGAATACGATTTTGAAATTCTACATTTTGATCATATAATACCTCTAATAAACTCTCCTCGTAATTACCTCTTCTTCCTCACTCTCATTACATTACCTCTGCGATTATCTAAGGGTGCAACTATCAATTCTTCACTCACCATATGGATATCTCTAATTCCTTCTTTTCCTGACATCACATTAGCCTGGTTGGTGACTAAAGGTGTCTCCACAATCTCATTAACTCTATTGTTAACGTTCTCAGTTGTCATTCTCAAATACTGCCATAAAACAAGGGTTAATTAAACAAATTAACAAATCACATAATACCCCTATATTATGACCGACCAACAAATAAACTTAGGTAGGACACACTAGCGAAGGATTTACTCGTCTCTCCTCCTAGTTCTATTCCAAGATCTCCGCGGAGATCATATCCTAAGCTCGATACCAATGTGGACGCCCAAAAAATAGGTCCAATCCAACCAACCTATTCTGAGTCGCCAAATACATGGTACAGAAACAACTACAACTTTATTAATACAACATAAAAACTGTGAGTTTAAATACAAATATTGTCATCTAGACAATAACCACACTCAAATAAGTCCTCATTACAATTATTAATACACTATTTTACAGAATAGTGAGGGACTACTAGAACCATCATTCCACACCCACTACTAAGTACTAAGCTAAATTCTCGCCTCCCCGAGAAGAAAAAATGCAACAACAAGGAAAAGGGTGAGCTCAACTAGCCCAAAGAAGAATATTATGACTAAGATAATGTACAACAAATTATCCTTAGTCTTCAACAGGGAAAAATCTAATAGAATACAATAGACAACAAGTTTTAGATCAACAACTGCAGCGGAAACAATAATTCATTAGAAGAGTTAAGCAGAGAATAAAATCTACTATCATCTATGAATTTAAAAGTCCATCATCGATATTTTATCCCTGTAATATCAATCAATATACATCTTGAATCAAATAGTCATCTTTGCACTACTGAGCCAAAGATATTCATCGATTAGTCGTATTTCATCTCAACACCTGTTCATCTTTGCACTACGGGCCAAAGATATTCCTCAGTTGGTCATGTTCATCTAAACACATGTTCATCTTTGCACTACGGCCAAAGATATTCATCAGAAATCATTAATCTTTTGCTTCTGGGGCCAAAGATATTCAATTATATCATCATTTAGGACGAATGATGATGACAAATATTTTAAAGAAAACGAATCAAGTGAAACAAAAGAATAAATATTAAGGATTCGTATTTCAGCTATTCCATGTCCAAAAATACCTCATAAATAATCATAGTAGGGTAAAATTCAAGAATGATCAAAATATGGATACAATCAAAGCTAGTATCCATAATAGATATTTTGGACGAAAAATGAAAATTTAATTTTTTACGTGAATAGTCTTGAGTATAACGTGAATAAAGGTCGTATCGTGAATAGTAACTCTGACACTAAAAGATAGAAATTTCACAAAAAAAAAACATCATCATGCTTCGTGAATAGTACTCATGAATAGTAACTCATGAATAGTAAATCATGAATAGTAACTCCGACATGAAAAAGTTCCAAATTTGATAAAAAGTTCTAACTAATATTTCAGCATAATGATATTGAAGAAATAATATCATTTGAGAAGAAAATAACATCCCTTACCTCGCAAAAACAGTACTTACATTTGGAATCTTTGGATATAGTCTTTGAAAGAACTTGCACCGTATAGCAATACTCAAAGTACTAAAATACTCAAAAAAATACACTCATATATCGAGAGAGAAAGAGAGAGAAAACTTTAGTTTCTGGTGTGTTTTTCAATTCTAACCTAAGCACCCTATTTATAGGAAATTGCTTAGAACACCAAAGCAGAAAATTTAATATAATAATAATATATATATTATAAATTCTTACGCACACCTTCATTGATCCAAAATATAAATACACATGTTCCAAACTTGCCAAAAACATTTTTCATATAAAAGTTATTTAAAACTCCAAAAAAAAATTAATCAATTAATCCGGAACTTCAATAATTCATAATAAATAGCCCTTTTATCAGAAAATTTAAATCTCGCGGATTTTTATAAGAAATTCAATCCTCTACAACTTTGCAGAAGAAAGTTTTTCCGATTTTCAAACAGAAATTGAACTAAATCCACAAACGGACGATTTTACAGGCTATAATCAAATTTCAGTCAAGAAATGGGTCCACCAACATGTTTAACATGTTTTAAACAATTTTTGCAACAAAAATACTCTTCCTTCTTATATACTCATATATCTCACATTCATTGTAAAAATATCATCATTATTATATTATAATAATATAATAAAATATTATTTTATCGAGAAAAGATAAAATATCAATTTTAACAATTGTCACTTTAAAAATTTCTCCATCTATATCCACATAAAATCAATATTTTTCTCATCATATAAATCAATAATTAATTATTCACAAATAATATTCTGAGAATCACGATCTTTGTGACGGTAGATTCAAGAGAAGAGGGGCTTTTCAATAAGAATTTCTCTCTTCTGGAGCCTTGATTAGGTGACCAAACCTCTCCTTAGACGAACTTTCTAGACATTGCCAATAATATTTTCTAATAATATTATTAGGATAATATGAATTATTGCTTCGATAATGAAAAATCTTGTGTAATGACAATTATTGAAACAACGGTAATATAAAAATCAATGCGTGAATTATTGAATCAATAAAATAAAATCTTTGAGAACGATAATTCTTTGTAATAATTATTGAGTAGTGCCTTCTTCACGTAAGAATCAATAATTGGTGCAATCTGGTGTCTTCTTGTCATGCAACAACGTATTCGTGTTTCAACCACCGGTATTCCAACGATGTGTTAACTGTAACAACTACTGCCAGATTATTTATAAACAACTTATACTTGTCGTTTTCTTCATCCAATTGTTTTTCCGTTATGGGCCCACAAAGGTCGCTGCGCCATCGTCACGAATATTCCCAGGCGGTAAGAATATTCCACGACCAAACGAATATTCTCCAAAACAACAATGAGTATTTTATAACCACTTGCTTATTTGAAATATTTAGCATTTTACCCATAACTAACCACATTAATCAAATCAACCCTTACTATTTCAAAATTATAAATAGAGGAAATTAAATTTCATTTATAATAAGTTGGGCTCTTCTGATCTTAACATTTTCCTATAAATAGAGGCTAAGTTAGAATTGAAAATCACACCGAATTCATAAGTTTTCTCTCTTTTCTCTCTAGATTATCGAGTGTATTTTGTGAGTATTTAGATACTTGGTGAGTCTTTATTCATCGATTGCAAGTTTCCTTCACGTCATATCAGATATCTAGTCGAAGTCTTTCTTTCTTTTGAGGTAAGGGATAGTAAGGGATAGTAAGGGATGTTATATTCTTCATAATGATGTTATTCTTTCAAGATCATTATACTGACATATTGTATGGATCTTATTGTGGAATTTCTACCTTTTGAGTTGGGATTACTATTCACGATATCTGGCACTATTCACGATTATCGGACTTTATTCATGTATATATGACTTTATTTACGTATATGACATTATTTACGTATACGGTAATATGTACGAATACGGAGTACTATTCACAATTACTATTCATGAGTTACTATTAACGAGTTACTATTTATGAGTTATTATTCATGAGTTACTATTCACGAGTTAATATTCATGAGTTACTATTCACGGGTACTATTCACGACAAAAATTGGTTTCTTTTTCTGACCAAATTATCGTTGATTTATGATTGTTGCTCTTGAAAATAAATGCAGTTGTTGATCATATTGTTTTTATTATCATATATAACATTTTTATAACCTTGATGTTGAATTTCTCTTTCACTTGAGTGTAAAGATGGGTAAATTATTGGTATAATCGTGACTGAGGAATATCTTTCGCCTGTAGTTCAAAGATGAATTATTAATTGGTATGGTCATGACCATTGAATTTATAATTGAATATCTTTAGCTTAAGTGTAAAGATGAATTGATTAACATGGTTATAATTATTGTTTATATAAATTCTGAAATGATTATATATTTCTTTGAGATATGAATATATTTGGCATGTAGTGCAAATATGAGTTGTTGATGAATATTTTTGGACCGTAGTGCAAAGATGAATTATTGATGAATATCTTTGGCTCGTAATGCAAAAATGACTTGTTGTTGAATATCTTTGGCCTGTAGTGCAAAGATGAGTTGTTGATGAATATCTTTGGCCCGTAGTGCAAAGATGAATTATTGATGAATATCTTTGGCTCGTAATGCAAAGATGACTTGTTGTTGAATATCTTTGGCCTGTAGTGCAAAGATGAGTTGTTGATGAATATCTTTGGCTCGTAATGTAAGGATGACCTGTTGTTGAATATCTTTGGCACCAGAGTGCAAAGATGACTTGTTGATGAATATCTTTTGGTAGTAGTCAAAAGATGAATTTATTAGTATGATTATGAACATGAAGCGTGATTTGGTATAACCATGATCTTTGATGTTTGGTGATGAAAATTATCTTTGTCTAGATGAAAAGGAATTTAGAACTACAATTACGATTGTGAGTTCTACACGTGATTGTGGGATGAGGAATTGTTGATTGATGTTACGAGGATAAAACATTGTTGGTGGACTTTTAACATGGAGAAGATAATAGATTTTATGGTCTATTTGACTCTTCTAATGGATTGCTTCGTTCATTTGTAACTATGGTTGAAAAGTTTTATCATCTACCATATGTTCTAAATCTCGATTTATTCTTTGTTGAAGGCTATTGATAATTTATTTATCTTTAGTCATGATATTCTTTATCGAGCTAGTTGTGCTTTCACCCTTACATTTCACAATTCCTTCGGGTAATAATAAGAGTGTATTTGGGTCGAAGCGGGGGTAATGAGGGAATAGAGCGGTGGTCATCATTTAGTAGTTATATTTGGTGAATCAAATAGGGTGAAGGCGAACCCAACGTTGGAAGGGTGTTTTGCCACTATCATACAAGATGTCTAAAGACATACAATCTCGTGTCATCATAAGAAGGTTGTGCACATCCACTTCATCGAGTATATCTACGAAAGCACTACCTATATAATCTTGGTGTTTGTTTGGAGTATAATTCTCAATTAGAGAGAGTGGAGATAATTATATGTCAAGAGAAGACTCACCATTGGAAAGAAGATGATAGTAATCTTCTCGTTTTTTCTTTTGGGGTCTATTGGGTCAACCAAGGATAATTCGTGGACATATGATATCTATCATAACACGGAAGCATGGCCTCCCATGTACGAAGGTTTCCTTGAGCACTTCCCAAAGATTCTAATTTCTAAAACAGTTTTTGACTATACCTTTATGTAGGTATCACTGTGAGGTGTTGTCCACTGATGGGACATTTGTCGCATTACGCTTGGGACACGAGTCACAGTTGGTATATATTTGTATCCAAACTCACAGCATATGTGTTGTTGTATTTTGTACGACAATTGTTGTAATAAAGTTATAGTTATTTTCTGTACCATGTATTTGGCGACTCAGAATAGGTTGGGTGAAATGGACCTATTTTGGGGTTGTCACATAAGCTATTTGATTCGGCTAGACGGCTGTTGAAAAATATTTATGGAATTCAAGCGTTCTTGAGTAATTATGCCAAACCAGATTTCTCTGGTGCGGATTCAGTTGTTGAAAATGTGAGGTGAACAACCCTATAAGGGGACATGTTTTCGGGGACAATGGTTCCGAGCGTAACGCATATAGTCGTTACAAAACACTACGTTGCGGCCCAACGTAGTGGTATAATAGGTTGGCCACCTAGTGTATGTGTGGGGGTGTTTTCAGTCTTTGTGATTGATAAACACTCTGGTTTGCAGTGTGAAGGATTTTGTTGAAGCATTTGTAAACCTAGAGAAGAGTTCACGGTCTTGTGACCTCTCAGCAAAATTTTGAATCTGAGTTATTCATGCTACTTTTCGATTATTGAAAAATCGTGGAAGACTCTTATTCTTCTGTGCGATGAATGTAGTGAGTAGAATGTTCTTTAGAAAGGAGAATGTGGTAGAATGCAAGTGAGCAAGTTATAATAAACCTTCAAAAGAGAATAAATAAAATTATGCAAAAGAATATGTAATATTCAAAATAACTTAGAAGTAGAGAGGTTTGATTGATTAGAGGGCGGAATCCTTATAAGGGGGAGAGGATGTAAGAACCCGAATTTTCAGAAAATATTAAAATAAGAATTTAATGAATAAAATTCTTAAGTGTGAAATGGGTTCGAATAAAAACATTTATGTGATACAAGGTATGTAGGAATGTTTTACATAGGGTAATATGAACTATGTAATATGTGATTTTTGTATTAATAAATATATTATTATTATATATTGTTATTGATCGCAGAGATAATTCAGTTGAGATAAAAGAAGTGAATAAAATTTCCTATCGATATTAAATAGTTTATAGGATTATTTTATCATAGTAAATGGAGACATTAATGTATAATTGTCATTTTCTTGTGTATGTGTACTAATAACTGGTATGATTATAATATAGGTTATTGATAGTACGTAAGTTATCCGCGAATGGGTTTAGATAGTGAAACATGAGTTAGTTGAGAGAATTAACTAATAAGAATAAATATTGGTTAATTGATAGTTGAGAGTTATGTTATGAAATAATATAATGTGTATTTTAAACCTTAAATAACTATGGTAGTATAGTACAAGGTTTAATTTACTTAAGTAAAGGAATGAATTAATATGTGTGTTAAATAGGTGATACTTTATATATGTTACTCAGAATGGTAATATGTGAGAAAGTCTAATATACGAATAATGTTAAATATATATACGTTATTAAAGGGAGACATAAATCATTATATCTTGTAATGGATATTTAATATTTGAAGAAATTGTTTTGGGAACAATTTATAGAGGAGAGAGAAATAATAATTATATATTTCTAATAGAGGATATTAAAATAATTTCTAATATTGAGTTATTTTAATAAAAGGAGAAAATATTATTTTGAATAATAATATTACCTTATATATTTTTGTATGAGGTATGATTAATAATATAGTAAATATATTAAAAGCGTATTTGCTATATATATGTAAATAAATTGATGGAAATAATTTATTATAATAGAAAATAATCTTATTATCTATATTTTTTGTATATAATATATATGTATGTGTATAAATACATATAGTTAATTGATATTATATTAAGAATAATATCTTGAGACAATAAGCAAATTAATTTCTAATTGTAAATATCTTTATTAGGAGAAAACATAATATTTATGTTATGACAAAATACATAATTTCTAAAGTATTTTCAAGGGAGTTAATTAATGAAAGAAAACTAAGTTATTTTAATATATTAAGTAACTTAAGTTATTATTTTATTGTGGATGTTATCATTTAAATAACTAATGGAGTATATATTAATTATTATAAGCGTAAAGGTTATACTTATAATCAATTAAGGTAGTTTAGCATTTAAATGCTTGAGTCACACAAATATTATATTGAAAGAATAATAAGTGTGGAGAATGAGAGAAGCTTAAGATTGAGCTTGTGAAATATGCCTAGTGTGGCAAAGTGAAGGAATAAGCATTCGTTAAATAATTTAATGAATGAATAATTGAAGGAATTAATTTGTATGTACAATAATTTTATATTATATAGTAGCTACCTCTATATGATATGAAATGAAGTGTGACATTAATTGGGACTAATAATATACATATGGTAAAAGTGATTAAATCATAAAGTTGATTTAAATAAGTTTTGTTATCCCATCCTAGGTGATGAGACAATTATATGTATATTACATCACACATACTCAATACTTGAAATGTTAAGTCATATTGTGACAATTAGATTGAGGTTATAAAATATGGTTGATATGTGTATTAAAAATATAACATAAGAGTGAGAAGGTGTAGGAGTATACAAGAATGCTGAGATATGGTATTGTCCCAAATTGAGAGTCTCATTTGCTCCCTCACATCTCAGTCACGTATTTAGACAAAAAGGCTAAGGCCTATGTTCTTCATTTTCTTTCAAGCTTGCTAGATCATGATCATGGAGGGAGTGGGCATAATGATGATCTCCAACAACCAATTACCAACTTCTTCTTGCCCAAGGGATTCCTCTTCTTTTTCTTGGACAAAGCCATGAATTGGGTAAGAGCTTCTCTATAAATTGGGAGCTCCCCCTCATAAATTATGTTTCTTGAATTCTTGATAGTTATATAGAGAGTTTGTTGCTGAAAATTGAGGGAGCATAATCAGTGTGTTGAGGGAATTCAACTTAGCTTCAAGAGGTATAATTCTTAAACTATGTTCTTAAGTTCAAGTTTTACAAAGTTCTTAGAAAAAGTAGCTTTTGAGTCACAAAATTGATGGCTAAGGATTGTTATAATCCATGAATTGTTATTAGATATTGTTAATATAATCAAATATGAAATCAACGAAAGTTAAATGAACCAATTTGGTTGAGAAATGAATTCGTAGTGAATGATTTCGCTAAATTGTTCAAAACATGAACATTTGCATGAACATGAGTTATAAATTCATATTTGGATTATTTAATGTTTATGTTAGTTGATGGATATCTAGTATGTTGTATTTCTATGAATTAAGAATCCATAGAATCGAAAACGGACTAATTTGGACATGTATAACTCAAATTATGAAGGTTAGAAGGTAATTTGGCTTGTTATTTTGTAGCAGAGCATGAAACCGTGCACTTACAATAGCTAGGCCTGCCCCGACGGGCTATTTTTAACGAAATACCCCCGCCCCGGTGGGGGGTGGTCTATTACAGATGTTGAGAAAAATCTGACAGAATATGTTTTGGTAAAACACCCATAACGTTTTCATACGAACTCCGATTGAGGAGATTCAAGATGATCCGGAACGAGAAAGAATAGACCTACAATGTTTGTGCTTTAAGTGTTTCAATTTGAGGTCATTAGAAAGTGTAAAAATAGTCATCTTTGTGACTGTTACGTAATCGAAAAGGCCAGGAGGTAGTCAATGCGAGCACATACTGCAAGTATAGTGCTCAGCGATGGAATATGTTATTCTAAGTGATGTAACATGAATATGCATGATATTAGACATGTCATATAGCTGAGATTTCTTTACTCATAATGAAATGCTTTAATATGATTTTCTAAAAGAAAACTTAAAGTTTTTGAGAAACGGAAGTTGATGAATTTGGTGTCCTTTGAGTACTGACCTTGGACCCTATGTACGCTTATCAATGGACATGAAATGTAGTTTGAAAGTTACCTTGCATATACTAGATTGATATAGCTTGGTTTAAAGTGTTTTGAAAGAAAAACTTGAAGTTTTGAAAATGAAACTTAACGAACTTTGTGTCTTTTAAGTGTCGACTTTGGGAACATGTGATTGTGGCCTAGTTATGTGCACGGATGGACAAGGAATGTAATTTCAAGATATATTGCGCATAAAAGGTTGTCAACTCGGTTTAGTATGCATTTTAAAGATAAATTTAAAAGTTTTAGAAACTAACTTTGATGAGCATTGCATTACTTGCATTATGACCTTATAAGCAAGCATGATAGAGTTGTCTATGCCTTTATGCGCACTCAACTAGTCAAGCATTGCATAAGTTATTTAAGCATGTTTTAAAAGTATGAACTATGATATGTCTATGTAAATGAGATAGATACATATGAGCATGGTTTAAAAGCTTATAACATCGAATCTTGTTAAAGAAAGATGTTAAGCTTTATTAATTGAAAAAAATCATTAGGGAGCTAAGTAGTTTGAATGTGAACTTGAAAATAGACCACAACCTATTTGATGTCAAGTATGGATGGTTAAGGCATAATTATACATATCTAGCTATTCTAAGAGTATGATGAGAAAGTGAAATGAAGGTTTTACAAACCTAGTTAGGAAACGATGTAATATTTATTATTATATTAAGAACGTATGAAATGTATGACTGATAGATATGAATCCATGATTATATAACTGTGTAGGAATACACGTAGTGTAGATAAGCCTTAAGCAGTTAAGTCGTAATTGATAAACTACGAATCAGGCAAGTCTTTCAGTTCCTATTTGATATATGAATTCGATAACTGTTAGTTGAGCTATATTTTGATATAATAATGTTGATGTATATATATGAAATGCATATAAGATATGTATGAAAGTTGAAAGTTGATCCTTGATGATATGCTTTGTGAAGTAACATGCATAGTTAATATTAATTGATTATGAATGCATGAACTGAATATGTTATTATATGTTATGTGCTACATGAAAACTATTAGAATTGTTGGGCTGTCGAGCTCACCCTTGCAAATAACAACTTTTGCAGGTTAAAGACTCACGGTAAAGATTTCGTGCTTCTTGGTTGACAAAGTAGATAGTTTCACGGTGAAGGATACTATTTAGATTATTACTTGAACCATGTTTAGGTTCTAGGAGTGTACTTGATATATACTTACGATGTTTAATACTTGTTGTATTGTAAGGATGTATTAGTTAATACATAGAGGATATCGAATCAAGATGTAAAATCTTATACTGATAATTCAATAGAATGAACCATATTATATAGTTGATTCAAGAATTGTAATTGGTTCAAAGTTATGGAATTAATAAAGATTTTATTCAGGAGATTGAAAAAGTTTAAATTATTAGCATATTTTTATAATATCGAAGGTGATGTAATCTGAGGAATAGTAAATGACCGAGGATTGAGACACTTATAAAAGTTTGGGGTCATTATGCGAGATCACGGAAATGGAATGAATTTATATTCTAAATTGTAATAAGTAAAGTTTTATTCATTAAGTTATGAATGAAAATATAAATAGTTCGACGATAGTAGTATCGTATGGACCGAATAGGATCCGAGGTTTGAAGGAACACGGATTTGGGGGCGTCATATTAATCCGAGAAAGCTACGTGCTTGATTCAATGATTTAGGTTGCTCCGACTTTGAATAGCTTCAATCTTTGTCGGGTCAACAGATATTCCATGACTTGATACTTTGTGCCCAAGGAATTCTACTTCCTCAAGCGAACTCGCATTTCTTCAACTTGGCATAAAGCTTGTTTTCCGCGAAGCTTTTGGAGTATCAACCTCAAGTGTTGCTTCATGATCTTCTTCGGCTTTTGGAATATATGAGGATGTCATCAATAAAGACAACCACAAAGTGATCCAAATATTCTTTGAATACTCGGTTCATAATATCCATGAAGGTAAAGTAGGAGCATTAGTCAATCCAAAAGACATGGTAGATTCATAATGTCGATCTGCAAGTTACGAAAGCCGTCTTTGGAATGTCATCGGTTCTAATCTTCAATTGGTGATATCCGGAACGAAGATCAATCTTTGAAAAGAATTTGGCACCTTGCAACTGGTCGAACATATCATCAATACGTGGCAATGGGTACCTATTTTTGATGGTGACATGATTCAACTCCCGATAATCAATACAAAGTCGCATATTCCCATCTTTCTTCTTCACGAATAAAACAGGAGCACCCCAAGGAGACGTACTAGGACGAATGAAACCAATGTCTAACAATTCCTGAAATTGGGTCTTTAACTCCTGATGTTCAATAGGAGCCATTTGATATGGGGCTTTGGAAATGAGTTTTGTACCAGGTTCAAGGTCGATACAAAATTCAATTTCACGCTCTGGGGGTAGGCCAGGAAGTTCTTTAGGGAATACGTCAGGAAATTTATTAACAATAGAAATATCATTCAAATCTGACGTATTTTTGTTTAAATCTGTGACTTGAGCTAAGAAAGCTTGACATCCATTTTTTAATAAACGAATAGCTTTATGGCTTGAGATGACAGTGATTGATTTTAATGGTTTGGTTGTTTGAATTCGCATAATAGATTGGTTAGGAATATGAAAGCTAACAACCTTACGAAAATAATCAATTTTTGCATGATGAGTAGTTAACCAATCAATCCCTAGAATCACATCAAATGCAAGTATTTTTAATGAAATAAGATCGACAGGTAATGTGAGGGTACCGATTTGAACCAAACAAGACTTATAAACAGTGGATGTAATAAAGGTTTCTCCCAACGGAGTTTCCACAGATAAGTCAAAGTCTAATTTCTCCGGAGTCAAATTTAATCGTTGAGCGCAAGTAGGAGAAATAAAAGAATAGGTAGAACCGGTATCAAATAAGGTACAAACTTCACTAGAGTTTATGATAAGCTTACCCGTGATGACCTCGTTCGGGTTCCTTACTTTCTGGGAGGTCACAACAAAAGCTCTCCCTTGAACTACTAGTTTTGACTTATGCAGGGGACGGTATTTTGTGTCACCGTTCCAATCTGGGCTTGTCTTGATTGCCACGACAAAATCAAGCTAAAGTGACCTTCTCTTCCACAATTATAACATGCTTTGGATGGCATCGCTAGCAGATTTGACCGATATGTCCTCCCTCGCATTTGAAGCATATGATAGGTGGTCGTTGTTGGTGAAAAACCGATCACTAAAACGCATACAAGATATCTGCGGTCTAACAAGTAATACAGTGATAAGTAGAGTGTCGTACCCACGAGTAACTATGACTAATATTTACCAAGTACCGACTATGTATCGCTAAAGTCTTATTCGAACAACAGTAAATGGAAGTGTGGTTAAACTAGTTAAAACTAATTAACAAAGCAAGTAAATAGATAACGAATGGTAATAGGGAAATCAAGCTAAGGTCACAACTTCACCTCACACATGCATTCTGTCGAACACCTTGTGTGTTATGTTTCATCAAACTAGCTACCCTTCTCTCTTTGGTCTTAATGGTCACGACAATTTGTTGACCGAGACGCATAGGTGTCTATGCACCTCTGTCGAGGTATGCACAAACATATCCTCTCCAGATCCACCCAAAAGGGAATAGAACAGAAAAGAACGTCCAAGTTAGATGTAATCCTACACATGTCTATGCGAATTAATCATAACAAGGATTTAAGCATAGGTTCTCAAAGGTCGCACGTGGCACACAGAGATATGTCTATTCTACGCACAACTTATGCAGTCGAAACCCACAATCATATGTCAATATATATAGCTGTAAATCTATAATTCTTCTGTCGATATCATGTAGATTACCAAAATCATCACTAATGTCTTAGCAAGAATCATTAAGCACAAATATATCAATCCAAATCATATGGTGCCAACCAAAGAGATAAGACAGTCAATTTAAATAACAAAGGGTTCCATTATAACCTTAGAGCAAATACTAAGTTCATAGCTATTAAACCAAATATAAGTAGCAATAACGACAACATTTATGGATTACAATAATAGAGGAAATAAATAGATAGAAGAAACTCTGTCAACGCCCCTTCAATCCCCACGCATTCCGCTCAAATCAAGCTTTCCAATCTGTGTCGCTCGTTGCTCTTGTACTCCAAAGAAATACAAACTTCTCCATAATCTATCTAATCTATATTTACAAACATCAACTAAGATCTAGAGAGAAAAAATACAAAAGAAAACTAAATTAAGCTAAGCTAACCTATTCTAAGTTTTGAGTTGTGAGAGAGAGAGCAGAGGCTGGTTCTCTGTTATATACGTTATCTCCTTTAAGCTAGGTCAAAAGGCATTTGGCTCTGCCTGGGCATCGGAGCTCGCGTTCAAGGCCATGAAAGCAATAGCCTTAATGATCGGTATTTGCATGCCGCTACGTGTTCTTAAAAACACGGAGCTCGCGCTACGGCGTGAGTCTTTATAGAATCATTAGTGACATTGCCATTACGTAGTGATGTCAGTTGGCCCGGAGGGTGGTACAATGCGGCCGCCAATAAGCAGCGATGCAAGCATGGCTGAGATGATATAAATATGATCGTTTTGCCCCTGTTTGCTAGAAAACACCTGATAAGCCCTGCAATATGTCAATTAAGCACAACAACACTATAATCATATAAAAACATATAAACTCTATGGGAACAAGCAACTATTTAAGTCATAAAATATCCGATTCGCGGGTATAAATCTCACTCATCAGTCGTTCTTTTTCCTTAACCACGGGTGCTGATGCTAACGTCTTTTCATCATTGTTGAATCTCCTCTTCTTGAAATGTCCATTCTTATTGTCTTTGCCATGATTACCACCGAAGTGGTTATCATTTCTGGCATGTTGATTCCCTCCACGTTTGTTGTCTTCGCTTCACGATCGCTACCAACACGGTATTATCATTTTGCCGACTGCTTTCTTTTGGTTGAGTTGACTCGTTATCGCGCTCCAATAATTGAGCCCTATTTACAACATTCACTACTAGAAATTCGACATATAGCGATGAGTTATAGCGACGGTCGGCACGGAACCGTCGCTATAGGGTATCTATAGCGACGGTCAGCACGGAACCGTCGGTATAGAGGTTTTTTAAAGATAAAACCCTCCCACTTTACCCCAAATCATTTTCAGATCGAACAATCCGTCGATTGCTGCTATCATCTGCTAGTGAGGAGTTAACGGGTTTGCAGATCAAATCCACCACTTCATTTCTATCCATATGTATGCGTATTAGTATATTTTTTTATTTTATCTCGAATCTTCTGAGCTGATTCAAGGTATGTGCGTGCATTCTCCTTTATCATTTCCTTCCGATTCTTAATCTGTAGCTTGATCTGAGTGTTTTTTTATAATGATTTCATAGTAATTTGCGGTGGAATGTAAAGTATATTTGGGTTTAGAGGGCTTTGAAATGAAATGTGATGTATTTAGTTGTTTAGGTTATGTGCTTTCTGTTCAGATCTGTTCTATTTCCATTTGTTCGTTTTTAAGCATTTCGTTGCTTCTGTATGTTTTTCCTTCTTCTTTTAGATGTTCCTGCTATAGTTTCTTAATCTTCGTACTTATTTAATTTATTAAATCTCCCCCTCCTTATTTTTTCTATCGAATTGAATTTTTAATTTTCAAAATGGGCTAGTTATCCGTTCGGAGAGGGAGAAATCCGAAGGGAAGAAGTGTTTATTATTTTTGAAATAATGTTTTCACACATTATTTTAGGAAGGGCTGAGTGAGAGTTTTGCTGGATAAAGTTTCTATCTTGGAAGTTTTATCATGCAGAAGAGACACTGCCATGTCAATCTTCAAATAATAACTTGTTAATTTACTTGAACTTGAACTAAACCTAAATATTTAATTTCAAAATCCTTTAATGGAACCCTTTTGTTCCCTTCTATTAATGTCAATGACTCTGTCACTAAGAGCAAGGTACATTCAGATCTGATTTTATGTAGTTATGTTGTTGAATTATATTCCTATAATGTTGGATTTACTTTAGATCTGTTGTTTATTAGTTACTTATGTTTAATTGGTGTTTCAGTTTACTAACAGTAATGCATTAGATCCTGGACATGTTATTGGCTTACAAGTTTAATTTGTTTTCATAATATTACAATAATTTATACAGTATCTGGAGTTCAAGATCTGAGATGGGTAGTTTAGATTTTGCTCCAAAATTGTAATTATGAAAAGTATGTTGAGACTCTTTGCAAAAGTATGTTTTTGAGGACAAGCAGAGCAGAAGATTCATGTGCTACTTGCATGTCAGCTTCAAGTGATGGAAACTTTTCTTCTCCTTTATAACATAATAAATCTGCATTTACATCTAGATACATTGCCATCCTATGTACTGACTTGTAGAAGTTTCTGTTAAGTTTTATGTGGTGTGTATATAATCTTTAACTTTACAGTTGTTTTTATTTTTTACTTTTAGTTTCCTAATTTTGATTGGTCCTTTAGATATTGGAAGCTATCCCTTATGGTACATCCAGACAAATGCCCTCATCCTCAAGCCAACCAAGCATTCATCATATTGAACAAAGCCTTCAAAGATTTACAAGATCCTGATAAGGTGAGTGTTCTTGTGAGGAAATATGTAGTTTTTACATGCTTTTTTTGTCTTGTATGTTAGGCTTCTTGAATGCTTTGTAACTTGATAGAAACTATATTCAGACCCTATAATATATCTTGGGGAAGTAGTCTGTGCATGGTGTTTTCTGAGTTACCATATGCCTTTTTGTAGCGCAAAGCAATGGATGAGAAAATTAAACTGAAAGAGGAACATGAGAGATTTAAGGTACATAAGTAAGCCTAATTTTTTGTTTGCACCAGGTTGAAGTTATTCTTTGATTTGGATTATATTAACCACTATCTTTCCATTTGTAGGCAGAGTTGAAATTTGTTTGATTTGGGAAGTCGGTATATTGTATTAAATGTCAACTCAATGACAATAATATACACTGCTTGGTAGTTTAAAGTAATACAAATTGATAGTAGTATCTATAATGGGAAATGGTTGGGCTTTTGAACTGTGTACTCAAATCTACATAAAATACTCTTCCTACACATTGTTATGCTTTCATTTGATCAAGAACAGAGATATATTAGCTTTGCAGATATTTGGCTTTCCACATAGTTTTTCTTCTTCTTCAGAGTCAATAACATTGGTTTACTTTTTCCAATACTTTTGATGGTACTGCCAACTGTGCTAAAGAACTTTTGCTTTTCAATCACTGCAGGAATTTAGTGGTTCCAATGACATGGCCATCGCATTCAAAAGATGTTACTAGAAAAGCTACCATTCCTAACTCTGATCCGAGCCAGTCCTTAGCAATTTAATTTGGTGAACTCAGTCTAAGCGATGAAGCGGGACCTTCAACTACAAGTCTTGGGTGAGTTATGATTACTTTGTTCTAGTCTGACTCGAGCCTGTTTTGTATTTTTACCACATACTATGAATGAACATGATTTTGTTTCAGCAACCTCAATATATGCAGATGGATAACAGGGCAAAAAAAATACATGATTGTTGGGGCATATTTTTGCAAATAACTTGACCGATTTTTTTCTTTCTTTTCGTTGATGAATATCAGGAACCATTTAAAGCCTTCTAACAAAGGTGGAGTTAAATCCCGAGACAGTTGAGGTAACTTATCTATCACTAATGTGTTGCTATAAAAATGGATACTTTTGTTACAATAAATACTAGAACATCCTAAGACCATTTGTGGTGAGATATTCCTCCTTCCCTTTTCTCAACACACCAGTGTCAATGAGACTTTCATTTTCGGATTGTGGTGGGATTATGCTAACTGTACCATATCTTATTCTTTGTTTAATGGTTGTGTCAGGTAGATCCATTTCTATGTTTGGTTGGAGATTGCAAATTACGGACTGTTGACACTGAATCTGGCCATTGCAAGATTATTTATGGATCCAAGGAAGATGATAATACTGCTTTGAAGTATCTTTCCAAAATAGAATTCACCAAGGCCCAGACCAAGGAATCCCCTGGCTTATGTGATAGTGAAGAGTTTGGAAAATTTGTCTGATGTAAACCTCATATTAGTATTAAAATTTACGAGTGCTTTTGATATTGAAAAAAAAACGATTAAATAATATTTTTTATGTTTTATTTTATATTGTACTTGTGTTTGTTGAATAAATGTGTATTATTAATTTATTTATTTTTGAAATCTAAAAAGGTCTATAGCGACGATTTTATTTAATGATCGTCGCTATATCTAAAGACCAGATTGTTATAGAGATTACCGACGGCTTCTATAGCGACGGTCGGCGACCGTCGCTAAAGCCTATAGCGACGGTCTTTAGGCCTATAGCAACGGTCAGGTCGATTTTCTAGTAGTGATCTGAGTACAAACACAGTTTATGAGAAATTAGATATTGACGTACCTCGAGTTTTAAATTTCTTAGAAACATCCGCGTCATTCTTTCCACATTATCAACCAAGTGAGACGCAAATCGGGATAACTCGGCAAACTTAGCTTCGTATTGCAACACGGTCATATTGTTCTGCTCCAACTTGATGAACTCTACCTCTTTCATGTGATGAATACTTTCGGAAAAGTATTTGTCGTTGAATAGTTCTTGGAACTTCTCCCAAGACATCTTCAAGCGGCGAGGTTGAGTACGCTTCACCGATTCCCACCAAAGAACTATCTCTCCTCACAACATAAAGGTGAAAGGAACCTTTTGCTCCTCGGAGCATCCCAAGACATCAAATATCTTGGTGATCCGCTTTATCCACGTCTCGCCTTTAAGTGGTTTTGGCTCTCCAATAAACTCGATGGTTCCAAAGCTCCTTGAAGCATTTAGCGATGACGGTCAGAGAAGTTTCGGTGTTTTCACCTACATTTTGGATGAGTCGCTTCTCGTCGATGATCGCATGAATTGCATAAAGCCTCCGAACATTCCATCATTCATCATTTAGTCAGTGTTGTTGTTTGCATAAGGATTGTCACCTTTCTGATGCACATTATTTTGATTATTGATATGTGGAGACTCAACGGTCTCCTGTACTCCATTGCTATTCTCAACATTCTCGGATGTTATTTTCAGATACTGCCACAAAACAAGGGTTAGTTATCATATCACATATTATCCCTATACTCTAACCGACCAATTAAATACCAAATAAACTTAGGTAGCTCATACTAGCGAAAGAATTCCCCGTCTCTCCCCTCCTAGTTCTTGTCTCACATCTCAGCCAGGGATCATATCCCTAAACTTTGATACCAACTGTGACGCCCCCAAAATAGGTATGCATCACCTATTCTGAGTTGTCAAATACATGGTACAAAATATAAATAAAAACTTAATTATACAACTGTCGTGTAAAATACGACAAAACATAAGTTGTGAGTTTTAATATAACATTGTCTTCTAAACAGTATTCAAACTCCAAATAAGTCCTCAATACATTTATTTTCATACCATTTCATATAATAGTGAGGACTACTAATGCTATCATCTGAACCGTCACTCCGTTTCCCGACTAGTCCCCGCTACGTTCTCATTTTCTGAAGAGAACAATGAAAGCAAAAGGGTGAGCTCAACTAGCACAGTAAGAAATATTATGACTAAGATAATGCAGAATAATTATCATTAGCCTTCAACAGTGTTAAACTGATAAAATATAACAAACATCAAGTTTAACTGCAGCAGAACAAACAATCCATTAACAGAATCATGTAGAGAATAAAATCTACTATCTTCTATGATTTAAAAAGTTTTTCATTACTTTTATCGCTGAGACTCAGCTTAATAAATAATCCACATCATCCTCGTGACTTCAATCGAGGATATTCATTAATATCACGACTACAAATTATCCATGCACTACGGGACAAGGATATTTGTGTATTCATCAATGGTCATGATCATGTCAACAATTGTCCATCAATGCACTACGGCCAATGAGGATTTTTACCACATCATTTGTAACATTACGGTCATGATTATACTGAATAATTCCTGGTCATAATCATACCAAGTTCATCTATGCACTACAGGCCACATATGACTTTCAACATATTATAAACATGAGGATGATGACAATTCAATAAAACAAGTTCAAGAATAAATTTTAAAGATTTATAAGTTAATATATCCTGAACTCAATAACGTCCAAATTGTCAACATAATACTGCTTTGTGGAGTAAAATTCAAGAATGCTCAGAAGAATATTTTCATGAAAAGATACTGGATGAAGCGCAAATATCAAGGATATTCCACTAATTTCATGGAGTATAGAAGCCAAAACTTTAACTAACTAAGTATAATAGAATATATGAAACCGCAAATAGATTTTTGCCGCCATGCGGTAATTCACGTGAAGCATTATTCCAACAGAATAATAAACAATGGAACCAGTCGTGCGTAAATGCATGATGCATGGATATTCCAATGAATAATAAAGAATGGAATCGGTCATGCGTAATCCGCATGCACGAGGATGTTCCAACGAGAATAATAAAGAATGGAACTAGGTCATGCGTAATCCACACGCATGAGGATGTTTCAATGAATAATAAAGAATGAAATCGGTCACGCATAATCCGCATGCGGGATGTTCCAATAGAATAATAAAGAATGGAATAACAACAGAATTCACCGTGCATGCGATAGGCCAGACAAACAGGTTATTCCAAATGAATAATAAAGAATGGAATAATGAAGAATTTCACCATGTATGCGGATGCAGATGTATTAAAAGTTATTCCAACATAATAATAAAGAATGGAATAACAACCCTTACGAGTATTGAAAGAAAATAACTCTCTTCATGAATACGAAGGAATAATACCCCTTACGAGTACAACAAATAATATCCCTTACCATAAAAGAAGAGTATTCCGACTGGTAGGGCGAGGATATTCTTGAAGAAAACTTATATTGTTTTTCTACGCTCAAAGCTTCTGAAAACTCTAAAGAAATACGCTCAAGATTATAGAAGAAGAATTCTCTGAATTTCTGGTGTGATTTCAATTCTAACTAATCATCCTATTTATAGGAGAATTGAAAGGATAATATGCAATAACATATAATATTATATATATATATATATATATATATATATATATTATTTAAAATCTAATAAAACAAATAACTTTATAAAAGTATTCTGTTTTATATAAAAAGATTTTACTATGCAAAATACTATGCAGGCACTATGCAATACTATGCATAATAAAATATAATATATTCTATTTATAGTCTAATAAAACAAATAACTTTATAAAAGTATTTTGTTTTATATAAAAAAATTTTACTATACAAAATACTATGCATAATAGAATATAATATATTCTATTTATAGCCTAATAAAACAGATAACTTTATAAAAGTATTCTGTTTTATATAAAAAGTTTTTCTATTTTATTACATTATTAATACTAATAAAATAAAATTTATCATCATTATTATAATTCACAATATTAATCGACCAAGTCGTTCCCAAGAAAGAAGAGACTTTTCAATAAGGATTTCTCCCCATTGGCAAGCAATTAGGTGACCAAACCTCTCTTTGACAGAACTTCTAGACATCGTTAATATTGCAAATAATAATATTAATAACTTTGTCATCTCAATTATTGATTTAATAATATATAAAATATTGACAATAATTGAATCAAATAACGTTAGATACTATGCAGTAATTACTGTAGTAATAATTGAACAAAATTGAGTGACTTCTCACGTAAGCATCAATAATCAATCGCAAGTGCTACTATGCAATGCGACACGCAGACATATTCTTTCTTTTAATATTGAGTGTTTCAACAGTTAATGGTAAAACTTCCGCCGTTATTTTCATAAAGTATTTTTGTTGTTTTCTCAATCCGACAATAATTCCGTTGTGGGGTTCACCAATGATTATCTTGGTTATGCACGAATATTCCCTGTTAAAACGAATATTCCCTGACTAATCGAATATTATATAACAACTTGCGTACTTTGCAAAATTTATAAATATTACCTATAACTATAATATTATGTCAAATTCATTCCATAATATTCAAAAATGATATTTATAAAAAATTCATCTTTATTCATAAAAGTTGGGGTCTTACAGTAGGGGTAAAGGGTGTATACATAATCACATAATATTATTTTTTTTGGGGTGAGGGTGGGAGTGGGGTGGGGTGTATATATAATCACATAATATTAATTTGGGTGGGGTGGGAGGTGGGAGGTGGGAGGTGGGAGGGGGTTGGGTTGGGTGGGGTGGGGTGGGTGGGGGTAAGGGGTGTATACATAATCACATAATATTTTTTTTTAGTAGGGTGGGGTGGGGTGGGATGGGCGTGAGGTGGGGTGGGTGGTTGAACTTCTTGAATATGTAAAGAACTTTTGATTTGGATTTAAAATAAAATATGGGTCGAAAAATGGTTAACCGGGTTGGAACTATATTTCTCTTTAAAAATATGATTCCAAACTTTAACCAACCCAAATAAATAAAAACAGTTAACCAACCCATTTGGTTCCAGTTAATATGGGTTGACCCGACAGTTAACTAACTATATTGCCAGGTCTAATTGTCTTAAATAATATTATGCCATCATTACATTATGTGTGATAAGTCGTGTGATATCAAACAATTACTTCATTATATTTTCAGCCTAAACAAAAAAATATAATGAACTCGCCCTAAGTTGGGGGTGAAAATGATCCCAAATAAAGTCCAACAATACTTTACTCCGATTCTGCTCGATATTTTTCAAGGTACTCGGATTCGAATACAATTTGATAATCTTTGTTCATTTTCAAATTCAAATCTTACAAGTGTTGGAGTATCAAAACGAATTCGAATTCAATTTGTTTAAATATTACTCTTCATCTGTTTTGGCACATACATTAAGCTTATAATACTCTTCCCACAGATCATACCACTTGACCTTTCTGGACTGGAATATGCTTGTAAGCTACATGAGCTCCAAAACAATGTTTGGTATATATGACCATAATGACAGCAGAAAAATAAAATAAAAATGATGCAATTATATGATCAAAACTTTAAAAAGAACTCCAGTTCCCTGTTTAAATAAAATTACATGATAGCAATTTCATCAAATCAAGAATTCAAAGAACTCCAGTTCCCTATTTAAGTAAAATTGCGGAAAAATTTAAAAAAAAAACAAACAAAATGGCACAATTTCATGATCAAGAATTAAATAAAATAACATGATAGGGAGGGTAAAAAATACACCAAAAGGGCACAATTTCATGATCAAGAATTAAAATAACTACATTGCCTGTTTAAATAACTTAAAGCAGTAGCTAGTGATGAATTACTTTGTACTATTCTGATCTCAACCTAGATCATACAAAGGGATTACACATAATGAAGAATAACAAACAGAAAAAACAGCTCTTACTTATTACAACACCCGAAATATAACTATTAAAATAACAAACTAATGAACAACAGTGGGAGGTGAAAAAATTACAATTTTCACTCGACTATCTTCACATCTTTTGTTATTTTGCTCAAAGTGTTGAAACTTTTGAGAAACACTATCTTTTACATTCATGCATCCATCGAAGCTACAGATGACTTTGACATAAAAATATAGCTCACCAGCCTATGAAGGTGGCATGTTTGCATATAGAAGAGTGAAGAAGACTTCAACCACTGGTAGGTTTCGGATTATATGAATGAACCTGTTCTTGTCTGGTTCTTCAAGCAGTAGAGGACCCATCTGAGCGATTTGCGGCAGAAGTTTGGCTAGTGGCACTCCTGACCGGTTGCTACCTCCAGGTCGAACCTTCATGTCTTGCATAAGTTCATCCACTACTGTTTTCAATGATACATCTACAATACTTTGAAATTCGGCACTGCAAGTGAAAAAAGAACACATTAATAATTTTCTTGCCCTCTATGTATTCACATCAAAAAACCCTTTTATTCCTTCCTAGATAAATGTTCTCTATTGATTTTTATGATCAAATTGACCATTTAAAAAAATAATAATTAAGCATATTGTCATTACTGATATTGGTGAAGGGCACTATTATTAATATTATATTACTGTAAGGGTAGTTAAATAAAAGCATAGCATGTTTTCTGTGCACAGATAAAATATAGTTAAGAGGGGCATCTTCGTCTTTTATGAGCATACTAGTAGTCTATAAATATCATATGGTCATAGTGTCTTTACATATATCTACAAATATATCTACAAAAATAATAAGATTTATCAACTTTAAAAATGGTAAATTTGACCATAAAAGTCGATGGAGTAGATGTATTCTAAAAAGGAGAGAGTAATTTATTTTGACAACCAAGGATATGCAAATAATATCCAACATTGATCCAAGCTTCTATATACTCTCTCCGTCCCATTTTAAGTGAGAGCTTCTCCCTTTGTTTGGGGATGTACTGAAATAAGTGAACTCATTCTCTCCACACCATTAACTCTCTCCATCCAAAGATGCAGCCACTTATTGTAGGGCAAAGCTAAGCGCCAAAGGTTTCATTACAGAGCAACAAGGTTTGTTTGCTAATCAAGAAGGAAGCTCTCTAACGAGCTTTGAGTAGAAGAACCCAAAGATCTCGGTCAGAGCAGCCATATGATTTTCCCATTAATTTCTTGATATCTCTTTCTCAGATTTCTTGTTTGTTAATTGTTAATTTACAAGCTTAGTATCATCCCTTTTTTCTTTTAAGACGGAAATATGCAAGAAAATCAAGGATAAAGTAGCCAATAATAACTGAAAACTGCTGTAGAAACAGCCTCTATTCCTCCATTGAATGAAAAATTTAAACCCAACCTTCGAGCCAACTATGTTAACCTATATATACTGCTGGAGACTACAAACAAGATCTTACCATTCAATACTCCTAATCTCAGCAAGTATATATAAGGCTCTTAACTTAACAAGACCACAGTGAGCGTGTTCACGAATACTTTAAACAAAACAAAACAAAACATTATGCACAATAGAACTCCATGAAAACCCATTAACTCTCAGTTATCAGCTCAGCTGTGAGGCTGTTTTAGGCAAACTTGGATAGCCCAAGTCATTTGGAAACTTGGTCTTGCAAATTACTTTGTCGCTGCATAAATAGCAACTAAAAGCAAACCTCAGCAGCAAGAATTCTTTTGCAGGTTGGCAATCCTCAAATCAAGCTTTGGTGTTCTTAAATTCTTCTAGATTTGACAAAATTCTTCTGTAGCTTTTTTTTTATTGATAAGAAATGAGAATATTAGTAATACTATATACTACACTAATTAATATAATGTTTTATATACTACTATTATGTCTTTCTCAAATTCCTAGATAGTACTAATTTTTTTATTTAATCTTGAATGTTATAACATTTTATCATTAATTATCATGTACTGGCATTGAGTTTTTAATATATGTATGCATATACATATATGTATTATATACTATAACTGTGCATATACATATATCATATATGTATTATATATTATATATTATAAGATTTGCCCAACTGACGAATCCCATATGGCGAACGCGAATGCTCAAACCCAAATTCTTGCCTCTTAGAAAAGTTCCCTCCTTAAACTATGTGCCACTTAAACCAGCTCACTTAATTTAGGTCGGAAGGAGAACAAGTGAAAGTTTTATAAATGTAAAAAACATCTATTGGCCTTGTTAGAATATCTAATGATTTTGTTCAAACATTCCTAAAGAAATAACATTTACAAAAGCTAAAAGAATGACATTTTGTGTTTAATAGTGTTCATCCAAGTTTACCTGCTTTCAGGCTTAACCTGTTTTGATACTGCCTCAGCTTTGTTTGTAAGACATACAAGAACATGGAAATCCCAACAACTAACGGAGGAAATATTCCTAACGAACAATAAGTGGCCGAGTAAATCGGTTCTAAAAAATGCAATAAATCCATGCTTATAACTAGAACTGAAAACTAGTTATACATCCATTACCACCTTTCTATTTAACTTGGTATTCTCAACTGTAGTTCACTTACTTCCACCCTTTCAATTTTTAATCATAAGGGAAGTAGTAAATGCATGTAGTTTTAAGATGGAAGTACCTTGATAACACTGCATGAGTCTCCAGCATTAGTAGGTCAAATTTGGACACCTCCGAAACATTTTGGCCATCCCTACTGGAAAAGGCAGCAGATCTGTACTTCAAGTCCTCAGGCATCAAATAATCCACCCATTGGTGAGGGTTTCCCATGCTCATGAACTTGTCCAGTATCTGCAGAATGGTTTCGTGAAGTACTGAAGTGGTGAAGATATCCTTCAACTGCTTTCTGCAAATTGAAAATCAATCAACATATTTAAACTTTAAAGACTTTGGTATGTTTAATTTCAGATAACCTCTAAAAAATCCACGAGTTTTTATCAGCAGAGCTAGTCCCTAAAACGAAGAAGAGCCAAAAATATAACACTATCCATTTCATATTTGCGACAGTTTTGGAAATTCAGATTAGGGGGAATTTTAGTTGGTAATTGTTTTGATAAAAAATTAGGAAGTTTGTGTCATTTGAGTTCTTTATTTTAGATAAAAAGGTCTCATGGGAGTCGATCACTTTCCTGTCTCTATTTTTCTGTACGTGTGTTTTACAATCAGGATAAGGGTAAGAGCAAAGCAGTATTACCATTTGTAGTATTTGATTATCAGTTCTCCAGAAAATAAAGAGAGAAAAATCAAAATATGTGGTGTTTTACCGCCACTGTTGGGGTAAGAGGAAGGCTTTTACCCTTTGTAGTCTTTGATTATTCTTTCTCTAGAAAACTAAGAGAGAAAATGATCTTAGACTATATCTCTGAAGTAAACGACATGCATAATATATGCCATATTTTTAGCATAGAAAACCCTACTCCTTGAGGACTTCAGCTGCTGCCGCCAGCATATTAGATAGCAATGTGGACATTCCATAATTAGAAAGGAAATCTACAGCTGCCAAAAACTGCTGCTGGTCATTTCTATCAATGAGTTCAGCTTCATCCTACCAAAGAAAAGAAATTAAAACAATGAATTAGTTTCAGGTAATCAGAAATGCCAATAGTAATAAAATTAAAATAACGAGATGGAAAAATTGTCACGCTTGGACTTCATTGCTCCTATGTCTAAGATAAAGAATATTCTCTAGTCAATCGCAACTCATTTAAATTTCTGGACTGCATGAAAAACTCGCACCTAAATATATAATCCTTCTTGTTTCTGTAAGGAACACTCTATTCAGTCAATTACTGTTTTTTTTTCCTTTTTCTTTAGATAGAAAAGATATTTGATTAGAATAATATAGAGAATACAAGCAGGAGGGGGGGGGTGGACAAGGAGTCCACCCATCCTATAACAAATGGGAAAAGAGAACACACTCAAAAAATAGCTGTTTTCCAATCTCTATATAAATACCTCATTGCCTTGGCTATCCAGTTTCTAACTATACCTTATTGACTTACCTATCAAGTTTCTAAATCCTAAACTCCTAATTAGTTTAAGGCTGACTACTAAATATAAATTGGAGTCCACAGATTGAAACCTTATTATTAGCCAAACCTGAACACGGCCTAAACCAGAAATACATATACATACATATATATACGACAGATATATATATATATATATATATATATATATATATATATATTTATATATATATTTTTAAGGGTGTCACCTAAATTGTTCTCTACTCTGCTCATTTGTTATGTACGAGGTAATACAATATCATGATATACTGCATGTGGAACCCACCAAGCTTCATATGAAAGGAGAAATATCATGTCCAGACGGACAAAGATAATTAACAACCCTATGTTACATCCATTTACGTTTTGGGCACTACAGGAGGGTGTTTTTTTATTATATTTTTATGACCAATGGAAAATGTAACCAAAAATATGAAAATTGAGGATTCTGACCTCAGAGTCCAACTTCAATATAATCTCAACATTCATGTTTCTACTATATCATAAATATGTTTACAACAGTAAGTTCTGATTTCTGTAGCCACATAGATTGACTTGCATAGTTGCACATTGTGATTCAAGAGAACTGAAGGACTTTCATAGCAGAAACTATTGACTTCCGACAAAAGTATTACCTAACCAAAGATATTGTAAGGCTTCAGATGTGGTTCAATGTTATCCTGTTAGTGACTGAGCAAGCCTTAAGAAGGGGTAATATCGGAGTTCCACGCAGAAGAAAAGTTGACTTGGAGAATAGAGTTTGAACAGCAACACACCAAGCTTCGCTCAACTGGTTTATACTGCTAACTCTGTGCAGTTGTGCCCTATAACGTTCAATCGGACTAGTAAATCAGTTATGGATTCAAAAACTCAAGGGTCTAAATCACGTAGCTAATATATGGTACAGGTGATATAGACGAGTCCTAGGGAACCGTAAACATAAAGTAGTCCTTTCTAAAAGTTCTAGATCCTGAAAGTTTATGAGCAGGGGCTAACCACTGAACATCAGCGATGCAACTTAACAATCACCAGTGACATTCTAATTATGTATGAATGCATACATAAAAACATAAGGAGGTGCATCTGGGTGGGTCCAGCATTGGATCCTCAATTCTACTGTAGGAAATATAATTAAATTAAAGTTTGTTAACACTGCACAACATAATTTTTGGGAAATTCTTACTTTTCATGATACTAATTGCATTATAAACATCCAATACGAGTACAAAAGAAAGATCTTAGACGTCCTTATCAAAATGATTAAATGGTTGGAATGAGATATATATCCTTCGTTTTACCTATGGTTTATCAGTTGCACATACAACATCAACAGAACCTTTACATTTGAAGTCTATTTAATTGATTTTCTCTTAATCTACAGAAAATGATACTATTCAACTAGTACATTATACTATTATTTTCCTCACATATTAGTGTAAGTTTGTATATTGAAATTTACCCTTTATGCATCAAGGACATCATAATGTTATCAAATAAAAAGATCTCGAAACCAGTTTAACATCAGGCATGGCCATATGCCATTGTCTCCTTTAATAAAGGTCCAACATTAAAATCCAAAAGCTGTGACCTAATCAACTCTACAATCCAATTATCAACCAACAACATCGAATAGCATTACAAGTCCTTAAGTTACTAGTACTCATCAACAAGTAAATGGTAATTACAAAGTATCAAAATTTAGGATTACAAGGAGAAAAGTATCCAAAAATAAGTTGATATACCTCCTATGAGTAAAAGGCCCAATGTGAAGCTGATACCACCCTTTCCAAGGAACTAATGGATTCTTCTTGCGGAGAAAGTAGTGTCAACAAAATAAATTCCACGCATTCTTTCATGGGCACCAGAATAAGGGCTCACAAGATTCATGTTAAAAACTACTCAAATCCATCATCCATATAATTGCTTGCAAGCATATGCATTTCCTACCATATAATTTTGTTAAAGAGCTCTCTTGCCATTTTCTAAACTATACTGAGGGCAATCATATGTCTCCTTCATCTTCAACATAAGAAACAATAGTTCAGCCTAGGACACGACCGAAGGTTAATCGAGCATATATGAAGAACTTATTACCCAATCAACTACATATACTTTCATAAGCAAATTCCGTTAATATATCAGTGTTTTTACCTAATAGTTTTCGATTTACAAATACAACTCAACTAAATCAACTAAGCCTTACTCCCAAACTAGTTGGGGTTGGCTAAATGAATCCTGAATTAATGAAATACAAACTGGGTATGGGGTGAGGGTGAGGGTGAGGGTGAGGGAAGATTTCAGAAAGCTGCAGGACTTGGTGCCTTGTAATATTTGGGGGACGAGTTGAAAGGAGTGGAATAACAGGTATTAGAAGCACAATTAAGACCAAATGCACATGATCAATATATTTTCCTGAGCCTTCTCTTCTATCAGCTTCATGAGGTATTTATGGGTTCCATTGTGCATTGTGTGAATTTTTTGGGAGAGTTTGCACTAGTGTTACCTGGCACACAGTTCGTTTCGGTACGAGGTATGTTACATAAGCTAAAACGCAGTAAGTTAGGGTAGCTTTCGATGAGAGTTTATAGTTAGAAATTTTCTTATAATCCTAATGCAGTAAAACTAAGTTTTGTAAAAGATATTTACTGGAATCAACAAGTTGATTGTTCGACAAATAATGTAATACAAATGTGATGTTTGAGCATCCAATTTGAATACTAAGTTAGAATATTGATATTTGTGCAACTATAGGAAACTAACAAAGAAACATTTGATATGCTATATTAGAGTACTACTATGTTTAGGAACGCAAGTACCAATACACGGTTCGTTTGGTTGATAAGAGTTTATGATCT
The DNA here is from genome assembly GCA_020205605.1 of Panax ginseng. Taxonomy (NCBI): domain Eukaryota; kingdom Viridiplantae; phylum Streptophyta; class Magnoliopsida; order Apiales; family Araliaceae; genus Panax; species Panax ginseng. The sequence goes on along the minus strand of CM035148.1, from coordinate 118,465,166 downwards.
CTGGTTTGCACTAGGTTCCTTATGTAGGTAGTTTTTTTGTGGTTTTTGTGGGAGGATAGGTGTGCCTTTTATTTCACCTATGCTTTGAATATGTTTGCTCCCATTTTTGGCACTTATAGCAAAAATTATTTACTTATGAAAAAATAAAAACAAACATACAATAACCAGAAGAAAAGGCTAAAGTTTAAAAACAAAGGGCAGGGGAGAAAAGCTATCTCAAAACCTGTTATTCCAAGAATTGAAGAACGTGAGTTGCTATCAAATCTCAAATGAACCATTAACATGACAGAACTTGAAGAACAAACATCCATTTAAATTCAAACTAAATAATCTAAAATAATACTTCTTTTCATAGGCATGCAACAGCAGACTATTCATTTTAGTAGTAGGTAAGTCTAACCCCAATTTATGGGGATTGAAACCATCAAACTTGAGGTTTTTTGTTAAGAGTAACCCTAGTAGTAGATTTATGTTATATAGTTGTAATGGCACTTTTTGTATTTCGTTATGTTTGCTAGCTATTAGATAGAGTGACCTCACATGACACATGTGCATGGTTGTTAGGGGTAGGATAATTTGGAAGCCTCTAGGAGGGTCCACTAGTAGTAAAGTACGAGTAGTTGATATAATTTCATTTTATGCTTGATTTGAATGAATATCGAATACCGAGAAAAGTTTCATTCAGTGACCCTTTTCCTCGACCTCAGTTTCTTCCTTTTTCTTCCCATTCTTCCTCCTTCCAACTCTATTGAAATCTACTTCTTCTATTGGTCCAAATAATTGTTAAGATCTAGCTTGATCCTGACATTATTCCTCACGAAAGCTGTCATTTCTCCCAGCCCTTGGGGTTATTATAGGGCATGCAACAGCGGGCTATACATTGTTCCTGAGATTAGCACTACGTTCCCAACTCCTACAAGGAAGATTTAAGTGACTGCAGTTACTAAAACAGTAACCACAATCCAAAATTATCCATAAATATCTATTCAGAGTTTTAATTTAAATAACCCAAACAGTTCATTATTCTTAGAACTTTGCTCAACCAATGATACTTAGAGCTGCTTTACAGGGGTTGACGCTAATTTACATGCATTTGGAAGTGGAATATTACTTAAATTGATGAGTAATTTATTGTTAACAGTGAAGTTGTATTTACATACCTTAAAAATAAAATAACAAGAAATCAAAAGGCTGTCGTATTTGTATGAAATTATGAATAAGTATATTTTGTCAATGTTTTACATGGACAGTAGACTTTCTACAACCAACTAGTTTGTTTTATTAGAACAATAGGTTTTAAAATTAACCTTTCCATTATCTAAAGATAAAATAACAATTATAATAACAGGGTAGCAACGAAAAATCACATTTAAGTAATTTCAAACATCTCTTGACATGAGCAATTGTTGTTTGAGAGCAGAGAAAGAAATTCCTAGATAGCATAGTAAGAGTATTATTTGAACGTATACAATTCAACCAACAGAAATAAATCAACTGAATGATGTGTAAGATATCTGTCTAATCACTCATATAGAGAAAAAAGATACTAGCACTTACAAGTAAATGAGAAGCTCCCAGACCACGAGCAGTGTCAATATACATATGTCTCCCTAAGATGTTGACCTGAACTCTAATATATAAGCTAAGAGTTGTCATTGCCCAAATGGACAACACCGTTCTAGTGAAACCTGGAAAAATAAAAGCATTTCAATACAAGGTAAGCTTTTCTGCAGTAGCCAGTAGGTATATACAAGGTAAGCTAAGAGTAGGGTTTTTAACCAAAAGATTAAAATAAGAATTTATAAGCAAGGAAAGAACTAAAAATACGATAGAAACACAATTTTAACAATCTTCCATACTTAGAATTTTGAGTCTATCCCACAGTTCAAGTTTTTCTGAAGATGTGAGAGTATTGGGCTGGTCTTTCCCTTTCATTAGCTTCTCTGTGACGTGCAAAATATCCAACTCTTCTTCAACACGGGCACTCAAATAGAGCATGGCATGAGGCAATGTCGTAGTATCGGCTATTCTTTGAATGTTCTCGAAATGCACTTGCATTCTTTCCATTAATCAAAAACCCAAAAATCACAATCCAAGTATTATATTTCTTTTTAAAACAATTCTACCTAAGTTCCAACCAATGAAAAATATACTCCCTCCGTTCCAAAATTAGAGATACATTTTGATGTTTAAAGTCAATTTGCAAAATTCTAAAAAAAAAAAAAGATGGGTACAAATACCTATAACAATCATTATTAACCTAATAAGTACTATTGACAACTATATTTATTGCTTTCAAGACTTGAATCACATCAATTATGATTTTTTAGCGATTTTGAAAATTAGCTTCAAAAGGTCAAAAATGTAGCCTCTAATTTTGGATGGGATGGAGTAAGAAATTGGATAATATTTAAAATCTTAACTGGACTTTAACGAGCTCCTCATTTTCTCGCTCGGTGGCAAGTTCTTTCTCAAGATCACGAAGCTGTTTCTGATGAGCATCATAAAGCTTGTATAAAAGATACCCACTTCCAAAAACTCCAAGTGTGACATAGACCTTCTTCTTATGCCTTCTCCAAAACTCCCTATCAAGCCAAATCAATGGAAATCAAAATTGAAACACCAACAAAAGTTACAGAACATCACCATTTATTGGCTATTGCTAACAGAAAATTCAGCACGTTTACCCAGACACATAAAAAGTAACTACAGCACAGAAGCATTCTTCAAAGAATAAATAGTTACAAATACTCCCTCGGTTCCAAAATATAAAATCAAGTTTGATTTTAAACTCAATCGGAGACATTTTCAAATTCAAAATTGACAAGAATTCATTAATTTTTAGACAATACAATTATGAAAATTGTAAATAATCTAAAAAGTAAGACTAGTTACAACATTTGTTGTTTTAAAAAGTTAAATGAATCGCATCAATTTTGAATTTGAACTAAACCTCATATTGACTTTAAAAAGATCTTATATTTTGGAACCCAGACAATAATATATAAGGAAAAATAATACAAGATTAGTCAACTTGCCACATCAAAGAATTAATTTTTATCAAAACCCATCTATATCTGCATAGTATTTTCTCCTCAAAGAAACCTAATACAGAAACACAGAAAACCCAAAAGTAATAAAAGCTAGTTGAAACATAAAAAATCAAAAACATTTAATTTTAACAAAAATAAAAAACCCAATTTATAACCACACTAAAGGGGCTTTACTGAACTCCAAATTCCAGTACAAATCAAAACCCAAAAAATTATGCAGAACTACTAGTATACATCAAAACCCAGAAGTAAGAAAGTAAGTTGAAGCATAAAAAAACAGTTAATATTAACAAAACCCCAATTTATATCCACACACTAAAGGGGTTTTACTGAACTCCAAATTCCAGCACAAATCAAAACCCAGAAAAATTATGCAAAAATACTAGCATAAACAGATTAAAGAAACTTCAAATTTGAAATGAATGAGAAGAATCAACTAACCACATTCGATCTTTCTAAATGTCGATTTTTACAGCTTCTTTTGCTTACACCGGCCCAAATACTGGCCGGGTCTTCACTCCTGTCTCTATATCAATAAATCTCACCAAATTTCTACAGAAATTATAGGGTATTTCGAACAACTCGCCTCGTAGTTCGCGAAATCTATAAGATCCTCTCCGAATGAAACTGGGGGAGAAATTCTTAACCGTCTTAATTTTCAATTGTTTTAAAGGAGAAGTAATTTAAAACGCATTTTGCCTATTTTGACTAAATGTTATAAATTCCGTTATGTGGTGGATAACTTGACATATAATTAAATATTTAAAAATTATATTCTCTTTGTTTATTAAAAAATATTGCTTGAAAAAATTATAAATATATTTATAAATAATAGATGAGAGGAGTAATTAATTATAAATTATTTTAGACTTTATATTTTAATTTAATAACCACAAAAGATTAAAAAGTATATTATACAGGCACACATATAATTTGTAAGATGATTGACTTAAGCAAGAAATAAAATTGTGAAAGTTTAATCATAAAGGGTATAATGTAATTGAGTTATCAGTATTTTACAGATAAAAATATAATTTGACAACTTTTGTTAATATTGTCGAATTAAAAATATAATTTATTAACAAATTAATATAAAATATAAAGTATTATATAATGATTCGAATTCCAAATCACGCCCCAATCACGTAAGACGTTCCGATCTATTATTAACAGACAAAAGAAACACGATCAACACACAAAGCTTGACTACCGGAACACGCTTGGGATAGCTCGATGGATCGGTCAAGATCAGTCAAGTGCACAAGGTTAACAATGGAGGATGTAAAATGTCTAGCGCTCCGAGAGCGATAAAATGTACGCGCATCTTTGTTAAGACTCTCTTTGCTAGTTATACTCATGCTTTTTTTGTGCCACCAACCCCGATCCGACACAACCCCCCACTCCTCTATGGTCTCAAATGGATGCATGCAAAGTTGTCACCTTTTTCCCATCAGACTCGCCACTTACCGGATAAAATCTCATCCACATTAATGATCCGCAGACTTTTGGTCAATCGCTTCCTTTTTCATCATTACAAGTCAAAGGCTTAGATATAAAAAGCTTTAATGGATCAACTTTGACCCAAATTTCATCATTATGAGGATATAATAAAGGTAACATAAATATTAAGCCCAATGACTATAAAACTCAATAATAAAGGTCCAATAGGCTAATTAAATGGATAGCCCAATCCGTCTCTACCTAATAGAGAAATATCACGACTCAACATCGCTTCCCTAGTTTTTTATTAAATAGATATTTAATAGAAAACTATAAGTTATATCCATGATATTATGAGATCCAACAGATTGAAATGGGCCCAAAGTATGACTTACCAAGGTCCAACCGGTGAAGGATGGGAACAACAAGGATATGGAAGGATGGATCAAGACCGAAAATCTAATGGGAGGCCCAATCGCTAAATATCTAAAACTTAAACCGGACACAACTTTTCAAATTCGTGAATCACGACCGTCATTTAATTTAATGTGCCGCCTCGACATCGTGGTAATCACAAGATAAAAGATAAACTTTACCAAATATGACAGCTTTTTTACCGCCAATTTGAATTTTCTGACTTTTGAGTTTTCTTCTTCCTTCCGAGCTTTTTTTCTTCTCTCGCAAATCGCCAACAATGGTGGTCATCAATACAAACCAGACATCTCCGATTCGGCAACTCCCATTACGATCGCCCCACCTAACCCAAACCCCTAGAAGAGAGCTTCGAAGTTCTAACCCTCAGTCACGCCGCCCCAGATAAAGATAAATGCCTCCTAAGCCTCGCTTTACCCCTTCCGAATTTTTTCAGAGCAAGGAATTTTTACCCATGCCAATACTCCATCGACTATTATCGAAAAGGAATTACTTGAGGATTCGAGATCGATGCCACATTCCTGGATACTCATTTGGTGAGGGTTCCTAGGGTCGAGGAGAGGATGTATCAAAGACCCGAGGGATGGATGGCGCAGCCACATGACTATTCTTGAGAGAAAGGGCCGATTTCTCTTCATCCATTTTCACGACCATTCTAGGTTTGTTTTGGTTTGTTCGCCTAATTGGTGCCAAACTTATATATATATATCCTAGCCTTCATCAGATTCTCGCCATGAAGGCATGAGTCGAACCTACTCTCGATTTCTTTTTCATCGTGTACAAGATCACTACCTCGTGAAAAGGGGTTCAAAGTTATAAGAAAGAAAGCGTCAAGACGGTGAAAATTTGAAAAGCGTCACGTAACTCACCCCATCTAGTAACAAGGATGGAATGAGAAATGGTTTTACGTCAAGGACCCAAATTGCTACTATTCCGAATCGGGCTATCGACGAGAAAATTTTTCACGACTTTTGACGCTTCGTAAGAACGATAAATTAAATGGTAAATCTCTTTGATAACTTTTCAAGGAAGAATGGAAATACTTGATTTCTTCTAAGCAAGCATGGTTATACTACCACAAATGTAAGTATAGATTTACTTTATCAATATTTTGAAAATTGTTGTGGTATAGATTTTGATGTAAAATTGTTAATCTTTCAGAAGAACTTTGATCAAACCATCGCCTTTTGAGGTGAAGGAGTTGGAGGATTTTCTACCGAAAATCCAGAGAAGTCATGCCGAGTCCTCCCAAACAGAAGTTCCATCTCAAGATAATGTGGTTTGAAATCTACAAAGGTTGGTTCGAACCTTCTCAACCGGAAGCCTCTTCCCAATTCAAACCACCTACCGAGACACCTCCCACCAAGCACCTCAAGCCAACGTCGAATCCTGCACTATCGAGCCGTAGAAGTCAAGAGCCCATTTTACCGTAAATACAACTCAAACCACGTCAAGGAAGAGGGTGTCCCAAAGCCCAAACAGATCTTCATACCATCGATTCAAGGTTTTTCTCAATCAATCAAATGTCAATCCGATACCCCCACCTATATCGCCGAATCCAGATCGCTTAACCGCTGATTTACCACCACCGATCATCGACCCAACACCGCCAACATCGACCCACCACCACCACCAACCACCGACCCAACACCACCAAATATTGTCAAATCTATCTACAACAATTCAAGGAGCTTATTTGATCCGATCCTCGCAGACGATCGTAGATGATCCTTCAATTAAGAAGTTAAAGACTCAGTCACTCCTTCGATCGCCGATGACTTGAGGGTGTCTTCTTCGAGTGTTCTCCCCGATAATCCCCAAAGGAGACTCGAACTATTAATGAAGAAGAGCGAATCGAACTCACCGAACTCCATCTCGAAAGAGGAAACTACCATCCGACAATACCATCCAAGCTCAACACATGTACATTCACCAATTCATGATTCTCGTCCCAAATTTCAATCATCTTCCACCAAAATGTATACATGGATCCTTCTCCGTTTCAGGATCAACCAAGGCCTTTCCCCAAGGCCTTCATCACAAAAATTCCATGATGAGGCTATCGGATGCCGAATTTTGGGCCTCAGATAACGCCAATTTTCCTTCCAACTTTTCGACGCCTTCGCTCGGGAAAATGACGATCATCGATTTGTGTTGACCATAATGAATGAGAATTTTTCGATGAAGGCATGAGTTATCCGCAAAGGTAAGTTACAATTTTCTTGGTTAAATGTTTTTTTCTTGTTTAAATATCCGAACTTGACCGGATATCGTCGAATATGTGCAGTAAATGCGCTTTTAAGGCTTACGCCCTGCATACATAAATGCCGAAGTCCGATGAGGAGACCATGAAAAAGGAGATCAACATGTCAAGGCCACGCTGGCTCGAGAGAGAGAGGAACACGAGTCCACTTTTGTGCCAATGAAGGTCTTCAAAGGAGTTAGCCCAAAATAAAGATGATCCGAGGGAAACTCATGATGTGTTGATCTCTGGCCGTGGAAGAATCAAGATGACAAAAGCCGCCGAATGTAAATTGGTTAATATGAATGTCCGCTTGCTGCAGTAGATCAAGTTCAAGAATAAGAATGAAGAGATCATTACAAAGACATCGAGATCTCGCAACACAACTTAGCAAAGTTCATACAAAGGCTCGGTGATAGGAGAAGGCCCATGTGGCTATGTTACCAGAAACTTCGTAGAAGAAGATTAAGGTACTTTTAGAACGGATCCTCCCATGATCAAGAATTGCTCAAGCAGATTCGTGGAGGACTATCTGACTTTCGGATGATGAGAGCTTGCAAGTAGATTATGAAAGTATACTACTAAGGATACGTAAGACCGCCGAGGTCAATGCAAGGAAAAGTCGGTGGCGTCCCAAGTAGATCCCGCTTTGCTCGATTTTGAAAATGATGTATAAATAGATCTTATCGCTTTCGATCTTTAGAATTTTGTGCAAAAATTTTGTAAAGAAATTTAAGTGGACTTGTTTAAGTGTTTAATGAAATTTTAATTTTCTTTACTATGACTTCGCTTACTTTGCTTTTCTTGTCAATAATTCAAAGATCAATGATCTTGAATGAACTTAACTTAAACTACAAATCGATAAGGTGTATAGCAGCTTAAGTTAAGAAATGAAATGAATCGAATGAACCGAACCGAACTTAACACTCAGATAAAGTAATGTATACTTATCATTTCAAGTGAGAGACAGTCATGAGTGAGGTGAATTCTACCGATCCTCCTTGCACCATCAAGATCTTGTTTACCACTGGGGTAGAACAAGTATATAAGGACATTTGTTTACCACTGGGTAGAACAATTTTATAGGCCATGGAATTTGTCTACCACACGGGTAACAAATTCATAAGGACACTCTCGACAATAAGGTCGCCATCGAATGGCCAATGAAGTCCTACCATACCTCCTTACTTGGTGCCCATTGATTCACCCACTGGGTAAAATAATATAAAAGAGGATCGTGGAATTTGTCTACCGCAAGCAGGTATAACAAAACCATAAGGACACTCCTCGCCAAGAGGCTACCATCGAATGGTCACGAGTCCACCCCGCCCTCCTCCTTTTAAGGCTCCATTGATTTACCACCCTTGGTAAAATCAATATTAAAAGGATCACAGGATTTGTCTACACACACGGGTAACAAATAATTAGTCGCCATCGAATGGCCAAATGAGTCCTACCATACCTCCTTACACCATTGTGATCTTAGGACAAACAGAAGAGGATCGGGCCAGAAAAGTGACTTTTATCGATGGTGATCAATCATGTATGACTTCCCAGAAACCGACTCGATCTCATCGAAAGTATTTTGAGAGTCCGCCAACAGTGCTAAGTGTTCTTAATCTCTGATCCATCCAATGCCTTCAATCTAGAAGTCCCTCGGCTTTGTACTTCGATTACTTCATAAGGTCCTTCCCAATTCTAAGATCGCTTCCCCACGCTCATGCAGAGAGATGCTTCAAACTTCTCTCCGAGGACTAAGTCCCCACTTCAATCTATGGAGCTTTTACCCTTTGTTGTAATGTTTGGCAACTCTCCTCCGGTAGGTCGCTAACTCGATCAAAGCCACTTCTCCGACTTCTTCTAACAGATCCAAGTTGGCCTTCGTCCTTCATCATCAGAGATCTCTCGAATCGACTAACGCGAAGACTTGAGATCCAATCTCGACCGGGACTAAGGCATCGCACTATAGCCAACTGAAAGGTGAATCTCCGTCAGAGTCCCTGTAGTTCTGTAGAAGCCCACAATACATCGAGAAAGCTCTTCCTACCATCTTCCTTTCGCTTCATCCAATCAAGGCTTGATCCCGCTTCAAAGCAAGATGCTCGTTAGTCACCTCAACTCGCCCATTCGATCGTGGATGAGCCCATCAAGTCTTTCTCGTGTTGAACCCCAAACTCTTTCGTAAATCCTTCAAATTTCGATCCCACAAACCAAGCGTCCGCTGTCCGATATCACCACTTAGGAATCCTCAAGCGAAACACTACGGATTCTTTTCATGAACTTCAAACACTCTTGTTCCGTTATCAACCAAGTGGTTTCGCTTCTACCCATTTGGTCATGTAATCAATAACAACTATGACAAAACCGACCGTTCTTTAGCTTTCTAAGAACGGACCCAAAGATATCAACCCCCTGCACAAAGAAAGGGTATAGGAGATAGAATCGAGTATAGCTCTTCCGTGGTCGATGGGATCGGATCGCTGAATCGGCACTTTCACACTTCTTCACATACTCCGTAGCTTCCTTAAAGATCGCTGGCCAAGAGTATCCCCGCCAAGAACTTTGTATGCCAAATGACTTAGCAAGCCCATGTGATCACCGTAAATGCCCTCGTGGACTTCCCAAGAGCATACTCACAGATGGAACCAAACACTTTAATAATGGTGATTTAAAATGCCCTTCGATAAAGATCCCCATCAATAAGAACGGTTGGCACTTTGTACTTGATCTTCTTTGCTAGCATCCGATCCAAGGAAGGACGCCATCCGCCAAATATTCGATGTAGGAGTCATCCAAAGCAATGATCGCTCGATACACATCACCGCTTCACGCCGGATACTCTACCACCGCAAAACCTCCAAATAGATCGACCCATTGAAAACGACAAAGATCCAGAAGTGGCTAGTTTCGATAAGGCATCTAAGAATGGAATTGTCGTTACGTTTCTATGCCTTGAAAATCATAAGAGACAAAATATCAAGTTTGGTCTTTCAACTCGCCAAATACTTGATCATCCTTGTCCCACGAGCTTCATAATCTCCTCGACAATTGTTTGACGACCAACCGAGAGTCATCAGAATGATGATCACTCGACTTCTAGACTCTTCGCCACCGAACTCCTCGCTAGCACCGCTTCATACTTTGGCTTCATTGTTTGTTGCTTTAAACCCAAAATCGATTGCTTGTTGCACTTGAATCCTCCGGACTTGTCAAGATAATCCTCGCCCCACTAATATTCACCGTAGAGGACCCATCTACATACAACGCCCATGCACTCGATCGTGTCAAGAACCGCGAATCGCCGACGGACGCTCTCGCTTCGGGCAACCAAGATTCGCCTTTGAATGTACACTCCACCATAAAATCGCCAAGGCTTGACCTCTTGATAATAGCTTCGGGATGATATTCAATGAAAAATTGGGACAACTCCATAGTCCATGCCGCTAATCTCCCCAAACCTCCGGGCTTACCCATTACCTTCTTTCGTTGGTTGATCCGTAGACGATCAGAGCTCGCAAAAATATATTGCCAAGCTTTTGGCTAGCAATTATTAAAGCAAAGGCAAATTTTTCAATATTTGATACGGTTTCAAAGATCTCGTAGGACGCGATCGATATAATAGATCGGATGTCGCTTTCCATCGACCTCCCAACCAAGATCGCTTCCAACCGCTAACGAACTCTCGCCGAAGGTACAAATACAAGGTCTCGCCGGGCAAGGTGCTTTACTAATAGAGGAGCAGAAGATGATATGTCTTTATGCCTTGAAGCGCTCTTCACTTCAAGTCCATCGAACGTCTTCGCATTTTTCTACTTCTTCAAAGGTGTCAAGAACGGCAAGCATCTCTCCGCAGATTTCGACATAAACCTCCTCAAAGTCGTAATCCCGCCAATGACGTTGGACGCCTTTGAACGATCGAGGAGTCTTCATGTCAAGAATGGCCCGGATTTTCTCCGGATTGGCCTCAATGCCCCTCCGATCGACCAGATATCCCTGTAAACTTTCCCGCACCGAGTCCCAAGGTACATTTTGGTCGGATTGAGCCTCAACTTGTGGTGACGGACACCGAAAAACATTCCTCCAGATCATCCAAGTGCTTCGAACTCGCAGATGCTTTTCACGATCATATCATCCACGACACCTCCATGTTCCTCCCCAAATGCTCATCAAGATGAAATTCATCATTCTTTCGTAAGTGGCCCCAAGATTTATAAGGCCAAAGGTCATCTTCTTATATGCATACACCGAATCTGTGGGTAATGAATGTCGCCTTCTGGATGTCCTCTCTTGCACATGGATATTTGATGATAACCGAAAAAGCATCCATAAAGCTTAGTAATGCATACCCCAAGTGGCATCAATAAGTCGATCGATATGGGGCAAAGGATAAAAGTCCTTCGGACAAGCTTTATTCAGGTTGGTGTAGTCGATGCAAACTCGCCATTTCCCGCTCTCGCTTTTGCACCAATACTACATTAGCCATCCATCGTGGGTAGTCGATCTCAAAAATAAAATCGCCAGCCATCACCGCAATCTCCTCACAATGATCCTCCGACGCTCAGTGCAAAGATCCGCCTTTTTTGCCGTAACAAAGCTTCTTCGATGGATCCACTTCCACCAGTGTTCAAGAATCTTCCGGCTTAATCCTCGCATGTCTTGAGGTTCCCATGCAAAAATGTTCGTGATAGCAGTCAAGTAGTTCCATAAGGTTTGTCCCAAGAGGCTCTAGTAGACCCCAACCAATCTTCACTGCTTTATCTCGCTTTCCGAGGACCAAACCGATCTCTTCTCTCTCTCTCCCGCAGAATTACCAATGGCTCCGAAAGCCGCTTTCAATGAAGGGCTCGATCTCAATTGCCATGGTTTGCTTCGCTTTGTCGACTCCTACCCGGAGGAAATAACAAGATTCCGATAACAAATACGGGTTTGTTAGATCCAAGTCCCCCGCCACCTCTCCGACTCAGGTGCTCGTGGGGAACTTGATTTTGAAGTGAGGATGGAAGTCACAACTGAGAGTCACAATGTAGGTCTCCCCAAAGATGGCGCGTTGAAGTTTAATCTACATGCACAACATAGAATTTATATATTATTTCTACCACCGAGGAGTCGGTCAAGATCACCGGGAGTTCGATGGTGCTCGCAACTTTGATCGGATCGCTCATCGGGCCATATAAAGGAGCCTCGCCTCGACCTCCATCTTTTCGCCCATCAAGATGCATCCTCCGATAAGCATGGGCATACAAAATATCCACGTAAGACCCGCTTGTTCATCATCATACGCTTCACATCCACCGAGCCCACTTGTGCAAAGGATCACTAACGCTCCTTCATGTGGCTCGATGGGCTCAAGGATAATCAGACGCAGAAAGGATATAATAGCCCCTCGAAATGGTCCGTTTACCGGGGAACACACCCGCCACGATATGACCGAATCCAGATATCCTCTCCTCTTCTTCCTACTAACTTCCCCGCCGTCCCTCCCGATTATAACATCAACGACGCGTCTCTACGGTGGTATTGGAGCATTTTGGACGGTGGAACCATTTGAACCGGCTCGAATAAGACGGCCGCAGATTCTCCGATTTGTTGGTCCCTCCCGCCACATACATCGAACCAAACAGATCGCTTTGAATCTTCTTCTCCATTTAAATCCTTCAGATTGCAACACTCATTAAGATCACGGCCCGCCATTGATGATAGCTACAATATTTCCGAGAGTTGCCTTGCCTCGTCCCTATAATTATCACGAGGTGGCTCAAAGAATGGCCGGTTTCGATCCGTCCAAAATCACCGACCTATCAAGATTCGGGCTTTAGTGTAAACCTTATTCACCTTCGGTCGACGCAGTGGACGACTACTTCCTTGTCGCCATGAGTTGTGATTTTCGAATCGCCCTCCGCCGATCATTATACCCCCCGCCTTCCTCTCGATCGCCTCGGTCTTAGGAATATCCGCCTCCTTCATTTGGTCCCAAGAAGGACGCCTGTGCTATTCATAGCTTCCTCCACAACAATATAACCCTTCGCCTTGTCGAAAGCTCTCGCCAGACTCTTCTGGATGATGGAACATCAATTTCTTCACTAGCTTTTCAGACTTCACCAGATCTAGCCCATTCAAACAAAACCTCACCGCCGGAGATCATTGAGGTCTGACACCGACCAACCGCTTCTCTCGAACCTCTTCACATAATCGCCTAAAGATTCGCTGGAGAACCGTTCGACCTGTGCTAGAGAACTCAGAGGCTTCCTCTTCTTCTATTGTTCCCAAAACTGCATGGAACTTGTCACGAGTTTCTGGCCCAAGAGGAAATTGAATCTGACGATAAAGTTCCCATCCACCGCCTCGCATCTTTCCTTAGTGTTGTGACAAACGGTGACACTTGGCAAAGACGCAGAAAGTCATAATAATCCATCATCCATCGAACGCTCGGTTATGGTCATAAGGATCCCCAGATCCATCGTAACTCTCCATGCGTGGCAGCTTCTTGGTGATGTCTGCCTTTTCCTTAAGAATGTCCGAGGAAAAAGGAGACCCTTTCTTCCCCGGGGTGTCCTTCACCTGCTGCACCTCTGCCAACTGCTTTCGGAGCTCTTTCAACTCCTTAACCAAAAAATCTACCCCTTCCGGTTGAGATGACGCTTCTTTTCTCCGGGGAGTCTTTCTTCTTTTGAACGGATCGATATTTTACCATAGAAACCCCAATTTTCGAGGGACTTCTACGATGATGGTGGCCCACAGAAAGCGACGTGTCTCTCGACGGACTTTTCGGAGTACGACCCTCAGATCCGCTTTGTCTTTTGGATTCTCGTGGTCGTGATGAGAATGCGCAACAACGAAGCGCCTCTTTGTATTCTCGGAGTATGTTCTCGGATCGGCCTCTTTGTTCACTTCGCCCCGCTCCCTCAGGACCGACATATGATGGTGCGCTTCCCTTCGATCTTCGAGGAGTAGGGCTTCGATCTTCTTCTTTCTCGATGTTGGCCCCGAAGTTTCACGCCCCGAATGAGCGGGTTCTTCCCACTTCGATGCCCACGCCTTCGGACCGAACGAATCGGACGCTTCATCTCTCAACTCTTCCATCCGGACATCCGCCGCCTATATCCTCGCCGTTGCTTTATAAGTGCCTCCATGACCCTATCTATTTTGGCTCGCCATCTTAGCCAACCGGGAGGCCTTTTTCGTCATGGTCATCCTCAGACGAAGTTTTAAGTGAGGTGCCTTCTACTTGCTTCCGATCGTGACCGGACTTTTTCTCCGCCGTCAGAAGACTAGCTTTTCTTAGCTTTGCCCACATCCCTCTCGACGAGAATCTTCATGCGAACGCTTTGACGTCAGGCCGGCATGAACACTTATCAGAGGTCCCAAACGCTCCTCGATGTGTATTCGTGGTGTCGATTCACCAATACCACCATCTACGTCCTTCGTGTATCTCGCTTCTACTCTTCCCCATCTTGAAAAAACGTAGAACAAATAAATATTTGTGATTGCCAACTCTTGAACACTAGAACTCGCCTCCTCCTTCGCCGCCAATGTTAACGCCAAGATCTTCTCGCCACGCCCCAATCACGTAAGACGTCCCGATCCTCGCAGACAAGAAACACGATCAACACACAAAGCTTCGACGGGTGGACGTCGGGGATAGCCCCATGCGTGAGAGTCAAGACAAAGTGTCACAAGGGTTAACAATGGAGGATGTAAAATGTCTAGCGCTCGAGAGCGATAAAAATGTACGCGCATCTTTTGTTAAGACTCCTGCTAAGTTATACTCTCATGCTCTTTTTTTGTGCCACCAACCCCGATCCGACACAAATTTCACTCCTCTATGGTCTCAAATGGATGCATGCAAAGTTGTCACCTTTTTCCCATCAGACTCGCCACGTACCGGATAAAATCCCATCCACATTAATGATCCGCAGACTTTTGGTCAATCGCTTCTCTTTTTCATCATTACAAGTCAAAGGCTTAGATATAAAAAGTTTTAATGGATCAATCCTTTGACCCAAACCCATCATTATGAGGATATAATAAAGGTAACATAAATATTAAGCCCAATGACTATAAAACTCAATAATAAAGGTCCAATAGCATGTCACCCACACTCTAACTAATTAAATGGATACTTTTTTGGTTGTATATAAGATCTCAATCTTGCTACCAAGGACACCAACAATTCATGACCTTTTGGATCAGTCTACTATAAACGAAGATAATCCAAGTTGAACATTAATCTATGCTCGATTTAGACATGATCTTTACATGTATGGTACACAAGCCAAGGTTAAACCTCTTAATATAAGCTCATTTGTTTATACAAACATAGTTGCAACCAAGTCTTTATTTGAGAATCCAGGAATTTATAAATACTAATAGGAAACTGATAAATACACAACAAAAAATGATCCTTCCACGTGAAAACCTTCTTACTGAAAAACTGAAAGGAGATAAGAGTACAAGGCTACTTGAGCAATTGTCTACAGCTTATTGATACCAAAATACACTGCTACATATCCTAAGAAATAAAACCACAAAACAAAAAGAGACTGCTACTGCTGTTTAATGCTTCTTTCGACGTAGCAACTGCTGGAACCAATATGCAGACATCTTAGGTGTCCTCTTTAGGGTTTTGAAATCGACAAAAACAATGCCAAACCTTGAAGTATAGCCTAATCTCCATTCGAAATTATCAAGCAATGACCATGCAAAATAGCCTATCACATTGGCTCCTTCGTCAACTGTTTTCTTCAGTTCCTTCAAGTAGGCCTTGTAGTAGTTGATCCGAGCAGTGTTGTGCAACGCCTTTGGTATTGTCATATTTCCCGGGTCATCCATGCCTGCACAGACACAAGCACAGTTGATGCAAAATTTAGAGCACAGCTCCTTCATATTTGTAAGATAAAACAAGGAAAATGATTTATATGACCACTAATTTTATGTAGAATGTGAATTGTGACTAGCGTGAAACTGAAAGCGAAATAGAATTGTAATACATGGGTCCCTTACTACCTCCTATCCTATGCATCCACATATATTAGTATCTAATTAATATCGACATAAATATGTCATTTTATATAGACTCATAGAACAAAGAAGGAAGGAGAATATGAAAAGAACAAATATTTTTCTCATTAACTACTCTGCTTTTGCTTACGTAAAAACTACATGATTATAAAGTTACCAAAACAGAAAAAGGGAATGAAATGTAAAAATAAAAATTTTCTGCCTTTCTCCAATTTCTCATTTTAACCAAACATGCGAAAAATTGAATTACTGAGCCAATTTTTCGGCTTTGTGTTTTTAAATCCATTGAATAATATGGAGCCTTATGGTTGTCTACCAAATTAAAAAGAATACTCGAGTACTAATTGGCAATTCATTAGATATTGAAATTTTGCTAAGTCTTACCATTTTCAGCAAGAATCATAGTAGGGTTTCCATAATGTTCTTTAACATAGGTAATTGCTTTGTACAAACCCTATGGTACGTTGTACAGCCAGTAAGAATATGCCTGCAGGTTTACACAAGTAATCAACTTGTAACTATAAATCAATGTGTGGTATACCATAGCAAAATCTAGTTCACTTACTGTTGGACCGATTGGCACTCCATTTTTTGCAACTGCAAATGCCAAAGGAGTATAATTTAGCTATGACAAAGTCATCAAATAATACGCGTATGTTTGACAATTTAATTCCAAGCTTTGGACTTAGAACTGAGAGCACATTTGCAATTCCATGAAATTGAAATTTAGTTAAAATTTGACGCTCAGTTCAACTTTCAACGCCTGGAATTGAGTTGCCGAACACAACTCTAAAGTCTAAACGTATTTGATTTCTCACGTGGAAAAGTGAAGGAAAAACCATCTTACAAGCAAATCCAGCATTCCAGTCCTGCTGGTAACCAAGCTCTTTTGGTGTTTTGGCTGGATGGGGATTATACATGTAGTAAGCAGTATATTGGTTTATCCACAATATCAATAGATCCCTTCACAATCTTAACCTCATCTTTTGTGAATTTTGGTAGCCTTTTTCCAACAATATCTTGCATGGTTTTCGGATACTCCCCATATACAATGAGATGCAAAAACCTGTGGTTTAAAAATCAAAACCGTTGTTTTATTTCTGCAGAAATATAAATAAAGTCGCGAATAGTTCCATTTTGTTAAAGACAAGGAGTATAAGAAGCATGATTCATAAAATTTGTTCTTACCATCCAAGATGAAAGTCTCTTGCTCTTTGAGCTGCGTAATTATCAGCTTTTGATCTTGTAAGAGGTTCATACCAAACAAAGTCCAAGAGAATTCCGATCCTTCCCTTTTGTATTTTCTGAAATACATTATATTCAAAAAATACAATTACGCATTTTCTTAATTCTATTTTCTTAATTCTTTAAGCAAAATGCAAAATTGTACCCATTTAGTTTATCTTTATTTTTTAGGCAAAATTTTTAGTTTATCATTTTGTGGAGATATGATACCTAATTTATAATATATAGTAAACGGCTACCACCTGATACAATTAGTAGTGTAAAACTATATGTTTTAGGTATGTTTTGCAATTCTAGTTATAAAAGTTTTGCTCTTCTAATTGTACTTTGAGTGAGGGATTTGTTAATTAGTCAAACTCAAGGACAAAAAATTACACGGGCACAAACACGGGAGAGTTTTGTATTTTTATCTAATATTTTTTATCACGACATAAAACCCATAAAATCTATGTACCATGTAGCAACAAATGATTTAAAAGAAATTAAAATGAAAATATGGGATTTTACTTGATATTTTGCACGGTATCTTTGAACTGCAGATGCATGACACAAAATCAAATTATGTGCTACAATGTAAGGCTCTGTGGCAGAATTTCCAGCCGTGCAATTTCCATATGATTTAGAGCATCTTCCAGGCGCAAAAAAACCATTGTCATAGCCAAGAGCAGCTACCACTCTAGGTTCATTGAATGTCATCCAGTTTTTTACTCTGTCTCCAAATGTCTTGAAACAGAAGTCTGCATAATCCGCAAAATCTTTTCTGTAAAGCACAAAGCAAATCATATGTTTTATAACAAACTATGCCAAACAAAGAAATGAACAGGGGATAAGTAAAGACAAGAACTCAAAATTTACGTGAAAAAACCCAAATCTGGAAAAATCACGGATGAGAGGCAGAATATGTCACTATATCGAAGTGTGAAGAATACAATCTACGAGGAGAATTCTCATACCCAAAATCAGAATACATCGAAAGTCATTATCATATACATAGCCAAGTCAAAAGTATTATGTGGTACCACCACTAAACCTCAATTTTCTTTTCCTTTGATTCGCCGCAAAATATAATTCGTATCGGGTCAAATGTCGGATTCCAAACTAGGATTCGAGACGCACAAATCATATGCAACAAAATACAAGAGCGCGTAATTTGGATTATTTTGCTTGCAGAATGGTAAAGCTATATGTAACAAATTTGAATGCATAATTTGAATTATTTCTGTTGCAAAATGATAAAATCTAAATGGAAAAAATAAATGCTAATGTTTTTTCGTAGTACTTACACAACTTCACGGCCTAACCATCCGTTGTACTTCTCCTGAAGTGCTTGAGGAAGATCATAGTGATTAAGATTAGCATAAGGGGTAATGCCTGCAAGACAATGATACAAGTTTTAGAAATTATCTGACAAATGAAAATCCTTAGTTTTCAGAATTAAGAATGTTTAAATGAAGTTAAGCTAATAGACTGACTAACTAATGCTGCAAAACTGGCACAATAGGAGTGTATGAAGAATACTTGGACTGAAAAGTAATCATTAAATTTTATTTTATCAACTTAAAACTGTTAGACTAGTAATTCAGCTTATAAACTTTAGTACTTAATTAGTTAGCTTTATCAACTTATCTCTGTGTGCTTAAATTACATAACTCTTTATTTGTCTAATTAACTGGTTCAACCATGCGCCATATTAAACTCACAAGCCCTTCTGGCACACGAGTTTTGTGTAATATATATTAAATTATTTATTTAAACTTTATACTTTACGTTGGAGGACAAAATAGGAAGAACTTTAAACTTGGAGGGCAAAAGAAAGAGTTTTTCGAAGTTTTTTTAGAAAGTTCAGTAACTGGAGGACAAAATTGGAAATTCACAAATCTCGGAGGGCATTTATGGGATCTCATTTTTGTGTCACAGCCTCGGTTACACTAAGAAGGTGAATTGAGGCGGTATTATATATAGACCAACTCCTGTGGAACACGTGTTGCATGTGTAATTAGTAACATATAAAGTAGAAATTTTATCAAAATTGAAGGGACAAAATGAGAAAATATAAAAGAAAATGAATTGAAAAAGACAAAATAATAACATATATAAATCTACAGGGGCAAAAAGAGAAGAAAAACTTTGACACAGTTCCACGGAATGGTGCAGCGGCTCATGGAACTGCATAATCAATAGAGATAACAATACCGTAAACCACCTTGGATTATGTACTAATCATTATTATTTGTAAACTTAAGTTGTTGTGAATGTCTTTGGCCCAAGAGCAAAGTCAATATGATTGTTAGGTCTCTTTAACAATACCTTGGACTGACAAAATACTCTTTTTCTTTGTTAATAAAATTCTTCAACCACAGACTTGTTACTTTGTTAAAGGAGGAACTAATCACTTTAGCAACCCCATTAGTTCTAATCTTCTCTTTTACCCTCTGAGAAAACCTTAGTACAATATGTCAATATGTAAAATTACCTCTTTTGAGCATGTAATTTATCAACCTGTTATAGTAAGCAACTCCCTTCCAGTTTACTTTCCCACTTCCATCTACATTGGCACAACAATTAACAATAAAACATTAGCTTTATAGAGAATTGAATGTATACTATTCTACAGTGGATTGTTGCGAGTTTTTACTTGGAAAAATCCTGGACCATGAGATAGAGAATCTGTAGGCATCAAAATTCAGCTTTGCCATGAGATCAATATCTTCCTGTGTACAAATAAAAGGAATTTTATTAATTTCAGATGTTTAAGTCAAAATTAGAAATTAAAAAAATGGGGTAAGTTTGTACACATTTTTAGAGTGGAGTGCAAGTTTTAAAGAATTTTAAACTAAAAAAATATGTTTATGCACCCATATTAAGAACCCGTTCGGCAACGTCATATTTTAAAATGACTAAGTTAAAATATAAGTTGACTTATAAGTTAGTTTAAGTTGTGACTTATAAGTAAAAGCGTTCGCATCGGGTATACTTGTAAGTTCTTAGATTGACATGATCAAGTGGTAGAGAGTCAAATTAACCTATAAAGGTAACTATAATAGGTGGCTGCTCAGAATGAAAGATTAGTCAGGTGGTCTCTGGGCATTTTTCCCTTGTTTGTCATTCCTTTGACGCACATGGCTCGTATAGATGTCTAAAATACATGCGTATTAAAATAAAATAAAACATGGAGAGACGATATAATTAAGTTATAAATTTACCTAAAGTGGATTTCTCTCAAGTGCAATGAGTTTTTTTCTTTCTTAAAAAGTGGACTCTACTTTTGAAGATAAACTAGTCTTTATAACACATTTAATGTAAATTTTTTGTACTTCCAAACATATTATTTACAAAATCTATTATACTTGAGAATTAACATGCTTTTGAGGACAGAGGTGGGCGTGTTCGGGAACGACTTATTTTAAATGACTTAAAAGTTAAAATATAAGTTGACTTATAAGTTGTTTTAAGTTGTGACTTATAAGTAAAAACGTCCGGCATCAATTTGACTTATAAGTCAAAAATTAAGTTAAAACAAGTTATGAAGGTGTTTGGCTCACAATGACTTATAAGTTAAAATAAATGTAAAGATTACCAAAAATGACATTAATAAAAAGAGGGACAAAATAGACATTACATTTGGTCAAACTAACTTATTTTAAAATAACTTATAAGTCATTTTAAAATAAGTTACAAATACTTACTTATTTTTTTGTACTTAAAACTCAACTTATAAGTAGAAAAATAAGTCATTACCGAACAGGTGAATACTAACAAATGACTTATTGTTCGGCTCTAGTGTGAAAAAAAGAAGTGCATTAATTTATCAGTTGTCCATAAATAATTGTCCCACCCAAAGATCTTAATTATATTCAAACGATGCACCTAAAAAATGAGATACGACACCAAATTAGTAGAGATTGTTCGACCAATATACAATCTTAACCAAAATTATTAGTGAATTCAACCTAACTGTGAATTAAAATTTAGCAGTTAGGTATAAGAATCTTGTACAAATCTATCTTATAGGTATGTGTCTAGTGTCTACTAGCTAGTGAGGTCATACAGGTTGTCTATCACTTTCAACTAATTTAATTTTGACTAAAATATGGTCGTTAGATTTACACTTCAATATTTAAAATGCATCATAATATTTTTTTTTTGCTAAATAAAATGCGCCCTCCGAAACTTTAACCGGTCAAAATGTAACCCAAAGCTCTTTTCTCCTAAACAAAATGCACTCTCATATTTGACCGATTAAAATCTCAAAAAGAACTTTGAGATATACGTAAATACGTTTTAAATATTAGAGTGCAAACCTCAACAATTCTACAAATTTTAGGATGAGAAGTACTACATTTTAGTCTTCAATCTCCAAATTTACAAGAAAGGGACATCCAAAATTCCAAATTTGAAAAAGGCTTCTCATAGGTCTAAAAACTTTATATTCCCAAGTCCCACCCCATTCCTCAACAAAAGCTCCATTTTGACTTATTGTCGGCTAGTGAAATTTTTAAATTTAAAATTAATACGAATTTATTTGAATTTTAAAAATCACAAATTTTGTAATTAGTGACGTTTTTAAATAATTTATAATATTTATAATTATATTGACTAAAATTAATTTGAAACAGTTTTAAATTTTAGAATTTCACAAATTAATTTTAAAAAATTGAAATGAGATTTATTTTGTGGAATGAGGATAGTATGTAGATACTTTTTCGTCGTATAATGCGAGTTCTATTTTTAAAATTGGTAATCTCTAATTAAACTTGTCATACAATTTATTCATTTTAAAAAAAAATGTTAATATTAAATAAAATTCGGTTTTGTCACTATTCACTAAAGCAAATTTGGAACATTACATAACCCATTAATCTATTTTTGAAAACCTAACTCTCATTTTAGTACATACCAGTACTCCAAAAGTTAAAATGAGACTCTCATCTCTAATTACTAATTAAAGATTAAAATTGAGAAATTTGTTATAAATAGTTATAATATGGATGTCCATTCATTTTCTATAACCTACATAACCTACATATTAGTGCATTGATGAGCTATTCATTCTCCCTATTTAAGTTTATATTCTATCTTGGTTCATGTATTTGTGTAGCCTATAAATAGAGGCTCACTATCCATGTATTTGATGACTTGAAGAATATTAGAAAATCTCACTTCTTATATATAATCTTCTTATGCTCTCTCTAAAATTATAATACGTTATCAGCACGAATTGCTTATCATTTTCGTCTTGAAGCAGATAATCATAATTGATTTGAAGAAGAAGAAGTTACAATGACAAATCTTGCTAAACTCGAATTTGTGGCTCTTGACATTATTGGAAAGAATTATTTATCATGGATGTTAGATGCTGAAATTCATCTAGATGCAAAAAGGTATTGGTGATACTATCAAAGAAGGAAACAAAACATCTAGTCAAGATAAGGCTAGAGCGATGATATTTCTTCGTCATCACCTCCATGAGGGACTTAAAATTGAATATTTGACTGTTAAAGATCCACTTATCCTTTGGAACAATCTAAAGGAAAGATACGACCACCAGAAAACTGTAATACTCCCTAAAGCTCGTTATGATTGGATGCATCTAAGATTACAAGATTTTAAATCTGTAAGTGAATATAACTCAGCTATGTTTAAGATCAGTTCTAAATTACAATTATGTGGAGAAAAGATCACTGATGCAGATATGTTAGAAAAAACATTCTCCACCTTTCACGCATCTAATATGCTCCTGCAGCAGCAATATCGTGAAAAGGGCTTTAAGAAATATTCTGACTGATTTCATGCCTCCTTGTGGCTGAGCAAAACAATGAACTATTGAACGTGGACGTGGTCATGGACGCGGACGTGGACGTAGACGTGGTCGAAATAATCATCGTGGTGGTCATTTCTCAAACACATATACCCACCAGAAGTGGGAATATAAGGATGGAAAATGCGAAAAAGGTGATAAAGATAAAAATACCACGGAGAATTTGTGTTATCGTTGTGGAGGTAAAGGCCATTGGTCTCATACCTGTCGTACACCAAAACATCTTGTTGAGCTCTATCAACAATCACTAAAAGATAAAGGGAAGAAGATAGAGACAAATTTTGCTAGTGAAGATGGAAAAGATGAGACAAATCTCAATTTTTCTAGTAAGGATGGAAAAGATGAGACAAATCTTGATTCTGGAAATGATGATTTTAATTATGGTTGTGTTGATACCACTCATCTAGATGTTACTGATTTTTTCTCAAATCCTGAAGAAAAAATTGACTTCTTGTTTGGTGATGAGAGTGTCCAAATATAAAATTTTTTAGATGATGCTTTGATGTTATTGGACTTTATTTTATGCATTAATAAAATTCTAATTATTATATTTTTATCATGTTTAACTGTTTTCTTATGATTCGTTATCTATGAGATATTTTATTAATCTGATTATATATTTTCATTGAATAACATAGATACTCTCTTGATTTGATTTGCAATGAATGGTGGAGATATATGTCTGCAGCAGAGCGCAGCCACCACGCATACACTATATTACGTAATAAGAAATATTTTTTCTTCTTTCATAATGCAAAAGGCCAATGTTAGTACTATATCGGGTAGTGCAAAATTGATAGAAGGCTCCAGAAGAGCTAACATTTTCTTGCCTGGAGGAACAAAATTTGAAATTGATGAAGCATTATACTCTCCCAGGTCTCAAAGAAATTTATTGAGTTTTAAGGATATCCGCCGAAATGGGTATCATATTGAGACAACATGTGAATGAAATATTGAGTATCTTCACATTACGAGTATAATCTTGGGTAATAAAAGTGTATTAGAAAAATTACCAGCTTTTTCCTCTGGTTTGTACTACACGAGAATTAGAACAATTGAAACAAATGTGGTTGTTAATAAAAAGCTAACTTTGTTGTTTGGCATGAACGGTTGGGCCATCCTGGATCGATAATGATGCGAAGAATAATTGAGAATTCATGTGGACATCCATTGGAGAACCAACAGATTCTTCAATCGAATGATTTCCCATGTGCTGCTTGTTTTCAAGGCAAGTTAATTGTTCGGCCATCGCCGGCTAAGATAGGGACTGAATCCCTTACTTTTCTGGAACGAATACAAGGTGATATATGTGGACCAATTCATCCACCACGTGGACCTTTTAGATATTTTATAGTTTTAATTGATGCATCAACCAGGTGGTCACATGTATCTCTATTATCAACTCGCAACCTGGCGTTTGCGAGGTTACTTGCTCAATTAATCAGATTACGAGCACATTTTCCAGATTATCCCATTAAAAAAATTCGTATTGACAATGCTGGTGAATTTACTTCCCAAACTTTCAATGATTATTGTATGTCTATTGGGATAAGTGTTGAACATCCTGTAGCACATGTTCACACACAAAATGGTCTAGCAGAATCATTGATTAAGCGTCTTCAATTGATTGCAAGACCATTATTAATGAGATCAAAACTTCCAATTTCTGCTTGGGGTCATGCTATTTTACATGCGACAACACTAATTCGCATCAGACCAACAAGTTATCATAAGTACTCCCCTTTACAATTGGTTTTTGGTCAGGAACCAAATATTTCTCATTTAAGAATTTTTGGTTGTGCTGTATATGTTCCAATTCCTCCACCACAACGTACTAAGATGGGACCTCAAAGGAGGTTAGGAATATATGTTGGATATGAATCTCCATCTATAATTAAATATTTAGAACCATCGGCAGGGATTTATTTACTGACTAGATTCATTGATTGTCATTTTGATGAATGGTCTTCCCAACATTTGGGGGAGAAAATAGGCAAATTTGGAAAAAGAGATAATTTGGAATGAATTATCATTGTCTCATTTTGATCCTCAGACAAAACAATGTGAACTAGAAGTTCGAGAAGATAATTCATTTACAAAGTTTAGCAAATCAATTGCCAGACGCATTTTCTGACCCAAAGAGTGTAACAAAGTCACATATACCAGCTGTTAATGCTCCAATTAAAATTGATGTCCCAGCAGGACAACCTCTTGTTGCCAATGAATCTAAAGCACGCGGCAAGCGTGGTAAACCAGTCGGTTCCAAAGATAAGAATCCTCGTATGAGAAAAGGAACAAAGATTCAAGATGGTCATGACGAGGAAATGGTAACTCCAGAAGAGTCTACAGAAAAACCTCTAGACATGACTAATATTACAGTTCCAAAAGACAATCAGGTACCTGAAATCATTGAAAATGAAGAGATCTCGATAAATTATGTCATGTCCAGAAAAATATGGAACCGAAATGAAATTGACGTCGATAATGTTTTTTCATACAATATAGCGCTAGATGTTATAAAAGATGACAAGGATCTTGAACCAAGGTCTATTGAAGAATGCATGCATAGAATTGATTGGCCAAAATGGAAAGATGCAATTGAGGCAGAATTGAAATCTCTTGAAAAGAGAAATGTTTTTGGACCAGTAGTCCGTACACCTGATGGTGTAAAACCAGTGGGGTACAAATGGGTTTTTGTTCGAAAACGAAATGAAAAGGGTGAAATTGTGCGATATAAAGCACGACTAATTCTTGCAAGTATTTTCACAAAGACCCGGTATTGATTATGAAGAGACATACTCTCTCGTGATGGATGTGACTACTTTTCGATTCCTAATCGACCGGGCAATAAAAGGACTTCACTTGCGTCTAATGGATGTCGTTACAGCATATTTGTATGGCCCACTTGATAATGAAATTTATATGAAACTCCCAGAAGGATTTAAATTTCCAGAAGCATGTAAATCCGGTTCTCGAGAACAGTACTCGATCAAATTAAATAGATCTCTCTATGGATTAAAACAATCCGGTCGCATGTGGTATAACTGTCTTAGTGAATATTTGTTAAAGGAGGGATATAAGAATGATTCTGTTAGCCCATGCATTTCTATAAAGAGATCTAGATTTGAGTTTGTTATTATTGCAGTATATGTTGATGATCTAAATATCATTGGAACTCCTGAAGAGATTTCAAAGGTAGTAGAGTACTTGAAAAGAGAATTTGAAATGAAAGATCTTGGAAAAACAAAATTTTGTCTTGGGTTACATATAGAGCATTAAAAGGGCCGGTATTCTTGTGCATCAAACATCTTATATAGAGAAGGTGCTAAAACGATTTTATATGGACAAAGCACATCCGTTGAGCACCCCAATGGTTGTGAGGTCACTTGATGTAAATAAAGACCCTTTCCGACCTCGAGAAAATGATGAGGAGATTCTTGGTCCTGAAGTACCATACTTGAGTGCAATTGAAGCACTAATGTATGTTGCTAGTCATACACGACCTGATATATCATTCTCTGTCAACTTATTAGTAAGATGTAGCTCTTGTCCAACCCGAAGGCATTGGAATGGGATTAAATATATACTTCGTTACCTACAAGGTACAAAGGATATGGGTTTGTATTTTCCTAATCAACCCAAAACAGATTTGATTGGTTTTGCAGATGCAGGGTACCTATCCGATCCTCATAATGCTCGATCGCAAACTGGATATGTATTCACATGTGGAGGAACCGCCATTTCTTGGCGTTCGATGAAGCAAACTATAGTAGCTACATCTTCTAACCATGCTGAAATTTTGGCAATACATGAGGCTAGTCGTGAATGTGTATGGTTAAGGTCTGTAATTAAATACATACGAGGAGCTTGCGATTTATCTTCAGGAGAAGAAACACCGACTGTCTTATATGAGGATAATACAGCATGCATTGTCCAACTCAAGGAAGGATATATCAAAGGTGATAGAACAAAACATATTTCACCAAAGTTCTTTTTCACTCATGACCTTGTAAGAATGGTGATATAAATGTTCAAAAATCCGTTCAAGTGAAAATTTGGCGGATTTATTAACAAAGGCGCTTCCTATTTCTACATTTGAGAAGCTAGTCTACAACGTTGGATCAAATCGACTCGAGAGATCTCAAGTGATATAATCATGAGGGGAGTAATTAAAGTTTTCATAAAGTAATATCTCATAAGTTTTTGAAGAATTATGTACTCTTTTTCCTTCACTAGGTTTTTATCCATGTGGTTTTTCCTAGTAAGGTTTTAACGAGGCATATTCTTCAAAGAATGGACATCCAAGGGGGAGTGTTATAAATAGTTATAATATGGATGTCCGTTCATTTTCTATAACCTACATAACCTACATATTAGTGCATTGATGAGCTATTCATTCTCTCTATTTAAGTTTATATTCTATCTTGGTTCATGTATTTGTGTAGCCTATAAATAGAGGCTCACTATTCATGTATTTGATGACTTGAAGAATATTAGAAAATCTCACTTCTTATATATAATCTTCTTATGCTCTCTCTAAAATTATAATAAAATTCAATTTATCATTATCCTTCGTTATCAACTCAACCAATTTTAAAAGTTAAAAAGAAAAAAAATAACTAAAACCAATATTTTTAATAAGTTATCGAATATAACATACTTCAGATACGTGATATTCGTCGACGAGACTTCTCCTGAAGCGTTATTGGGTTCTCGTCCTGTTTTCAATAGACAAAACCAAATAATCAAACTATATCTTAAAGAAATAAAATAAAAACGATATGGTTTATTAATTTATGGTAGATAAAATAAAGCTAATCATTTAATTATTTTCACCAAATATCTATTTAAATGAGACTCATCAGTCATCACCATACATTTAGTAAATGTTCATATAATATATGAATTGAAGTTATGGCTAATGATGCAATCGTTGATAAAAGCTTGTTTATTTTTGTGCCCAGTAAATACATAATTTTCGACCAATATAGCAGGATTTTATTAACATTTAATCTTTTTAAAATTATTTTGTAAATAATTAAAAAGAAGAGTATCATGATCTAAATGCCTGTCAAAATAACAACTTCTATAGATTGAGATTTTATACATTTTTTATAAAAAAAAATACACTTTATTTTCGAATGTCTAAATATATTAGAAATGAACTTTTAATTATTATAAATATCTAGATATAACGACATTTTGTACATAACCTAACACTTTAAGACGTTTCAAAAATATTCTCTCCATTCCAAAATTATATATACATTTTGACTTTTAGAGTCGATTCGCAAAACCCTAAAATCCTAAAATTCAAAACTGATATGAAGTTATTTAGTTTTGATACAAACAAATATAACAATTAAGTGTAAACTAAATGTGAAGTATAACTAAATTGTTTTCAAAATTTGAACGAAATTATATATGCAAGTTTGAATTTTAAGATTTTATAAGTTGACTCTAAAAATCAAAATGTATCTTTAATTTTGAAACGAAGGCCGTATAAAATATATATTTTCTTTAAAATGACATGAGTGGAGTATATTTTTGTCTTAAGTAGTATAGTGATGCTGAATAATTGACTAGCACATAAATAATAGAGTTAAATGCACTTTGTTTTCTTCAGTTTACCCTCATTTTGTATTACATAAATAATACGTGAATCAAGTGTGGTATGCAAAGTGTTTATTTATAAAGTGTGAGATGCAAAGTGAAAAATGAGAATAACCTGAGAGATACAAACTGCATTTAACTCTAAATAATAATCCATCAAAGTTTGCAGGTATTTTAGAAAATTTAAACAATTAAATACTCTTTTGAGATTAGTGATAATTATTCTTATTTACTATTGTCTCAATAATTGTTATTTTGATATTTAAATAATTCAATAAAATTATTTTATAATTTTTTTTTATTCCTTCTTCTTCGTCCCCAAATTAAAGAGGAAAAGGGTCAAAAAAGCCTTTGATGTTTATCCCGATGTCCCACTTGCACCCTAAACTAATTTTTTTTCCAAAAGTACCTTTAACGTTACATTTTTGGGGTCACTCGTGGCCTTGCCGTTAACAGAATATAAACGGGGTTAAAATGTGATGACATGGCAGGTTTAAATATAAAATATATTTAAAATAAAACAATATATATCATTTAATCAAAACAAAAAATACTAAAATTCAAAATAAAAAAAGCATAACATATTTACATCATTTTATCAAAATAATAAAATTCAAATTATTTTATTAACTAATCAAAACAACTAATTAAAAGCAGTTTTTTTTAAAAAAAACAGAATTTTTTTAAAACAGTTTTTTAAAAAAAACATAATTTTTTAAAAACAGATTTTTTTAAAAATAGAATTTTTTAAAAACAGATTTTTTTAAAAAACCGGAACTTTTTTAAAAGAAGTTTTTTTTAAAAAAAACAGAATTTTTTTAAAAACAGCTTTTAAAAAAAAAACAGAATTTTTTAAAAACAGATTTGTTTAAAAAAAATAGATTTTTTTTAAAAACAAACTTTTTTAAAAAAACGAAAGCAGATTTTTTTAAAAAAAATAGAATTTGCTTAAAAACAAACTTTTTTTTTAAAAAAAGGAACTTTTTTAAAAGCAGTTTTTTTTAAAAAAATAGATTTTTTTTAAAAACAGTTTTTTTTAAAAAAACAGAATTTAAAAAAAATAGTTTTTTTTTAAAAACAACCTTTTTTTAGAAAACGAAAGCAGATTTTTTTAAAAAAATAGAATTTTTTTAAAAACAAACTTTTTTAAAAAAACGGAACTTTTTAAAAAGCAGTTTTTTTAAAAAAAAACAGAATTTTTAAAAAAATAGAATTTTTTTAAAAACAAACTTTTTTAAAAAAACGAAAGCAGATTTTTTAAAAAAAATAGAATTTGCTTAAAAACAAACTTTTTTAAAAAAAAACAGAACTTTTTTAAAAGCAGTTTTTTTTTTTAAAAATAGATTTTTTTAAAAAACAGTTTTTTTTAAAAAAAAAACAGAATTTTTTAAAAATAGAATTTTTTTAAAAACAACCTTTTTTTAGAAAACGAAAGCAGATTTTTTAGAAAAAACGGAACTTTTTTAAAAGCAGTTTTTTTAAAAAAATAGAATTTTTTAAAAACAGCTTTTAAAAAAAACAGAATTTTTTAAAAATAATTTTTTTTAAAAATAGAATTTTTTAAAATGATGTAAATATGTTATGTTTTTTTTTATTTTGAATTTTTTTTAGTATTTTTTGTTTTGATTAAATGATATATATTGTTTTATTTAAAATATATTTTATAATTAAGTCTGCCACATCATTAGATTTTAACCCCGTTTGTATTCTGTTAACGGCAGGGGCACAAGCGACCCAAAAATGTAACGTTAAGGGTACTTTTGGAAAAAAAATTAGTTTAGGATGCAAGTAGGACATCAGGTAAACAACAGGGGCATTTTTGACCCTTTTTCCCAAATTAAAGTGACCATTCATATCCACTAAAAAAAGAGGTAAACGGTTTAACTAATTTACCGGGGGATTTGATGAAAACGTCCCAAATACTAGGCCCTCTGCCCTCCTTGCTGGCCATTCCTTCCACTTGGTACGCCGACGTCGCCGTTCCGTACACAAATCCCTTCGGAAAGCTCTCCCGGCTCAACCCGCCGGTGTCGTAACGGACGGTCTCCGGCGACACCACTTGGTCCTCACCGTAACCATTGATGCACTGAATCACTGCCAAAGTAAGGAGAAGGAATAGCAATGGCAGTACTCTCATTTTCACTGTCATGCAGAGCGAAAGCTCGAGTGTGTGTTTTGGGGGAGTATATTATCTTTCTAATTATTTATAGATAAATAAATTACTAAGATAATGTGTATGTGAGTATTTTTATGGGTGTGACGTGGCATCATTATTGGTGGGCCTTTTGTGCTTCAATATTTGACTGCATAATAAAGCAGCTCCATCCTGGCATCCTGTCCTTATTACTTCGATATCTCTTGTGTCTATGTCTATGTGTCAATACTGTATTGTATTGATGATGAATTAATGACACTATTGGTCCCTATGTTGTTTTTGACTATTGGAAGTAATGGTAGTGGAAAAGTATGGTCCATGATTCATAAAGGTAATGTAACGAATGGACCAAAACGTGGTAGCTGATATTCTCCAGTCTCCACCAAGGCATGTTGTTTGTTAAGGGCACGTGAAGTGGACTGTCGAGTAGCCTAATAACGTCAAATTTACACCCATGCCGCTACAATAAATATTAAATAACGCTAAATTTAATACCGTCGAGTAGCCTAATAACGTCAAATTTAATACTGTAGAATAGCCTTAATACTTTATTTATTGCACATATTAGTATTCCCTTCGTCCCTATTTAAATGATATTTTAGAGATGAACATAAAAATTAAGATAATATTTGGAAAGTATTAAATATAATACTCAATTATCTATAATACCCTTAAATTTTTAATTTATCATAGCACAAGTGTTTAAAGTACCAAAAAAATAGATAGAGTAATGAGGGGTAATTTTGAAAAAATTATCATTAATTCTCCTAGATTTAAACAAACGTCAATTAATTAGAGACAAATAAAAAACTCTAAAGCATCATTTAAATAGGGACGGAGGGAGTAATATTTAAGACGGTGAGATTTTATAAGGGCAAAGTTGGAATTTAAATTAAATATTAGATATTGATATTAAATATTACTCCCTCTGTAAGATCCCAACTTTTTAATGAATAAAATCAAATTTTCTCTATTTATTATTGTGAATAATAAGGTGTTAAATTGATATAATGTTTTGGTTATAAGTGAAATGTGCAAATTTTGCAAAATAAGCAAGTGGTTATAAAATATTCATTGTTGTCGGGGAATATTCGTTTGGTCGTGGAATATTCTCATTGTCGGGAAATATTCGTAGATATCACGTTAGAACCATTCATGGGCTCCATAATGGAAAACTATCGGATGAAGAAAATGACAAGTTTGAATTTTTATAAATAACGGCGAGTTATTCTGATTAACTCTTCGTTGAATACTTACGGTTAAAATACAAATCTGATGTCTGGCGTGGGTATAAAAGAAGACACTGCAGATTGCACAAAGATTTTGAATTATTGATTCTTACGTAAGAAAGGCACTACTCAATAATTATTACTAAAGAATTAATGTTCAATATTTTATTTTATTGATTCAATAATTGCTACGTTGATATTTTATATTATCATTGTTTCAATAATTGTCATTTAGACAAGATTCCATTATCATATCAATAATTTATATTATTTGAATAATATTATTAGATAGCATTATCGACAAATGTCTAAGGAAGTTACGTTTCAGGAAATGAGTTTGGTCACCTAATCACAAGCACCAATAAAGAGAAATCCTTATCTGAAAGTTCTCTTTCCTTGAGGGCGACCTGGTTGTAATAATTGTGATTCTGTAATATTATTTGTGAATAATTAATTATTGATTTATATGATAAGAAAATATTTATTTTATGTGGATATAAATGATAGATATATTTATTGTGGTTATATATGAAAGAATTAATGCTGATGTGTTTTATCAGTATTTTGTCGGAATGGAAGTTTTGAAAATCGTCCGTATGTGAATTTTGGTCATTTTTCGTTTGGAATTTGGAAAAACTTATACTTACAAAGTTATAGAGAATTTAATTTCCCATGGAATAGACATGAGATTCGAATTTTTCTGATAAAAGGGCGATTTATTATGAATTATTGAAATTTTTGAAATAAATATTTTTATTAAAAATATAGTGGGCCCCACTTTTGGTTGGTGAGTAATGAAATGTGCTAGAATTTATTTTCAAAAGTGGTGGGCTTAAATAGTAGCAGGTAAAGCCATCATGTAGCAGATTAGTCTGCTATGGCGTTCTAAGCATTTTTCTATAAATAGGGTGCTTAGTTAGAATTGAAAATCACACCAAAAACAAGTTTTCTCTCTTTTTTTCTCTATATTGTCGAGCGTATTTTGTGAATATTTAGATACTTTGTGAGTTGCTATTCATCAGTGCAAGTTTTCTTCAGCCTTATACCGATATTCCGATCAGAAGTACTGATATTTTGAGGTAAGTGGTGTTATTTTCTTCCTAATGATGTTATTCTTTCAATCATTGTGATGCCCCCAAAATAGGTATACAACACCCATTCTGAGTCGTCAAAATACATGGTACAGAAACAACTACAACTTTATTAATACAACATAAAAACTGTGAGTTTAAATACAAATATTGTCATCTAGACAATATCCACACTCAAATAAGTTCTCATTACAATTATTGATACATTATTTTACAAAAAATGGTGAGGACTACTAAAACAACTTCAGAACCATCATTCCATACCCTACACTTAGTACTGATTACATTCTCGCCTCCCCGAGAAAAAAAATGAAACAAAAAGAAAAGGGTGAGCTCAATTAGCCCAAGAAAGAATATTATGACTAAGATAACATAGAACAAATTATCGTTAGTCCTCAGCAGGAAAAATCTAATAGAATACAATAGACAACTAGTTTTAAATCAATATTAGCGGCTGAAATAATAATTCATTAGAAGAGTTAAGAGAGAATGAAATCTACTATCTTCATATATGAATTTAAAAGTTCATCGTCGATATTTATCCCTCGTAACATCAATCAATATATATCCGGAATCAAATATTCATCTTTGCACTACAGCCAAAGATATTCATCGATTGGTCATGTTCATCTAAACACTGCTCATCTTTGCACTACTACGGCCAAAGATATTCATCGAAATCATTCATCTTTGCACTACAGCCAAAGATATTCAGTAATATCATCATTTAGGACTGATGATGATGAAAAATATTTTAAAGGAAACGAACTTATACTTGAACTACGCCTTGTATTCCAATAAAGATAATCTTGTGAATAACTAGGTAAGTTATTTATGAACAACTTATACTGTTGTTTTCTTCATCCAATCGCTTTTCAGTTATGGGGCCCATAATAGCGTCAAGGCAAATGCATTTAATATTTCCCGAGCAAAGAAGAATATTCCACGACCAAATGAATATTCTCCGATAAAATGAATATTTTATAAATACCTTGTTTATTAAAATATTTGCCAGATTTTACCCATAACTAACCACATTAATCAAATCAACCCTTACTATTTCAAAATGATAAATAGAGAAAATTAAATTTTATTTATTAATAATTTGGGGTCTTACAATCATTATACTGAAATATTGGTATGGATTTTATTGTGGAATTTCTACCTTTTTTTGTCGGGTTTACTATTTACGTATACGGCACTATTCACGTATATAGCATTATTCACGAATACGACACTATTCACAGAAAAAATAAAATTTTCTTTTCTTTGTCCAAGTTATCTCATTGTGGTTACTATCTTTGATTGTATCAATGTTTTGATCTTTATTCTTAAATTTTGCTCCACAATTGATTATTATAAGGTATTTTGAACTTGGATAAACCAAAGTATTTAATCCCTAATCTTTGATCTTTTATCTCATTGGATTCGCTTTTTTTTAAGATATTTTTCATCATCCTCTTTATCCTAAATGATGATATTATTGAATATCTTTGGCCCAGTAGTGCAAAAGATGAATGATTATTCTAATGAATATCTTCGCCCGTAGTCTGAATAAAGATGAATTGGTGTTGAGATGAACATGACTAATTGGTGATATAAAATGAATATCTTTGGCTCAGAAGGCAAAGATGAATACTTGATTCAAGATATATATTGATTGATGTTACATGGATAAAATATTGATGATGGATTTTTAAATCTTGTAAGATAGTAGAATTCTTTCTCTACTTGACTCTTCTAATGGATTGTTGTTTCATTGCAGATTGTTGATCTAAAACTTGTTGTCTATTATATTTTATCGATTTTTCCTGTTGAAGACTAATGATAAATTGGTGTATATTATCTTTATCATAACATTCTTTATTGGGCTAGTTGAGCTCACCCTTTTCTTTTTTGTTCCATTTTTTCTTCTCGTGGAGGTGAGAACATAGCGAGGAACTAAATGGGGTAATGGAGTGATGGTTCGGGATAGTTGTATTAGTAGTCCCTCACTATTTTGTAAAAATAGTGTATCAATAATTGTAATGAGGACTCCTTTTGGGTTTTATATACTCTATTAGACAATAGTTGTATTCAAACTCACAAATATATGTGTTGTTGTCGATTTTGCATGACAATTGTACATGAAGTTATATTTGTTTGCATGCCATGTATTTCATGGACTCGAGAATGGGTGATGTATACCTATTTTGGGGACGTCACACCCTCCGTTCCTAAAAAATTGTCGTTTTAGAAGAAAAATTTGTTCCAAAAAGTGTATCGTTTACAACTTTCGAGGAAAATAAATTATTTACTTTCCTATATTACCCCTACCTTCTCTCATTGTCCCAATAAATTCTCTCCCTTGTATTAATAGTTTTCAATTTCCCATAAAGTGCTAGTGATGAAATTTCAAACAAATTTTACTTGGTAAATGACACTTTCTTAATCTATGTGTCAAAATCTTAAACGACAATCTTTTAGAAACGGAGGGAGTAATATTAATATGGGAAAGGGAGAGGGCATGCACGGAATGGAAAATGTGAAAGGGACATGCATTGGCAGTTAGTGTAAAACTCCATCGGTTCTATATTAAGTGTCGTTTTAGAGAAAAAAACTAATTCCTAATTAAGTGTCGTTTGCAGATTTTTAGAGAATTTTTTTTCTTCATATTTTCCTGATTTACCCCTAAATATCTCTCTTTTCAAGTGCAACACTTTTCAAGTAAATTTATCTCCATAAAAATACTACACCTAATTCCTCTCTACTTTCCAAAGAAATTTATTCCTATAAAAACACTATTTACTCCATTCTATTCTCTCTCTCTCTTATTTAAGGAGAGATACACGTTAGTTTGCACCTTAATTGGAGGAGAGAGACTACCAACACATAAGGGGTAAATATGGAAATTGGGACCTATATTAATTACAAAGTAATGATATCCTTAATAAGTGTGTTTTATGTAATAGCGACTAATAAAATGAAATCGATGGAGTATTAATATTTGGGGCAATAAAGGGGAGTTGTAGCGGTTGGAGCTTTTTAATATATGTTGGTCAAAGAGGGGTCATATATATATATATATATATATATATATACAGAGGGGTTCTTAGACGGACTACATTAACGGACTCAGCAACGGACTGGAGCAAACACGCGGGTCATTAGTTCAGATCCGGGTCGTAAAAAGGACTTAAGAAAAAAGGGGTCTTAAAAAGAAAAGGGGCGAATTCTTGATTCTCTCAAACCCTTCAAATCCCCTTCAAATCGCGTCTCTATCCTCTCAAACCCATCATGAATTAAGGAGACTCCCGAATTGAATTCGCCGATTCTCTCAAACCTCATCTCTACAGATCTCTCAAACCGAATCTCTACATATTTTAGTCTCTCAAACCTCATCTCAGACTCTGCTTTCGATTACTGTACTTTTGGGAACTGATGGTGCATTTTTTAAGATGTTTTCATCCTGCAATACCTGAAGTGCACGAGGTAACACTGCTTTTATTTTGTATTCACGATTCTCCGAACCCCTTTCCCCGATTCTCTCTCAAAGCCCCTTTCAATTGACGGTTTGAAGCTAGGGTTTGCACCTATAGAGTGTTTATTTTTCAACTGCTATAGAGTGTTTATTTTTCACCTGGGTGTAGATCATGCATTTTTTATTTTTTTTATTTTTTTTAGAAACGAATTGTTAATTGCAGCTGTACATGGTGTCGGGTTACTTGGGTATGCGAAAACTTGTATGGAAATGTTATGCGTCTATGTTTCGATGTGATTTATGGTCCAGTTTGCAAATGTGAAATAAATTTTTTTTCATTTTATTTATTTATTTATTGTGGTGGGTAAGCCCTAGAACTTGCTTCCAATGAGCAGGGAATGTGGATAATTATAACACTCTTAATGTGCAGAGATATAATGTGCAGTTTGTACCTAAACACGTTTTTGTATAGGCATTGTTGTATTATTAAGTAAAAAAGTTGGTTAGTTAGAGATTGAGGTCTGTCATTGTGCTTGTACATGGCAACAATCTTCGCGAGTTGCCTGTGTGTTCGATGCAATTATCAGATGATTCTGGATTATTTTTCGGCGCTATATTTTGTTTTATATTTTGCTATATTGAATTATCTGATGTTAAATTTGTTGAGAATATAATGAGTTATGACTGATGAAGGGATTCCATGTAATTAATATTGCAGTACCGATGAGCACAAATTCATCAGGGAGTTCATCACGCAGTTGCAAATGTGGAGTTCCTTCACCTGTGAAGGTTTCATGGACCAAAACAAATCCCGGGAGACGATTTGTTGGTTGCACAAATTATAAAACACTACCATGTAGCTCGTTTGAATGGATTGATCCACCAATGTCATCGGGCTCAAGAATTGCTCAGTATTATCGCGAAAACAATGAATTGAAGTCTGAAATAGAAATTTTGAATAAAAGGATTAACGAGCTCACTACTGTTATTGTCAATGCCAAAAATGACAAAGCTATTGTAGAAAAGAAAAATCAAGAGCTGGTGGAAAAAATTGAGGAGATGACATTGAAGAATGAAAGACTGAAGAAAAAAGTGGTGTACTCGATTTTTATTTTTGCTTTCATGTTGTGGTTTTTTTTGTTTGTAATGTAGTCGAGTTGTAGTTGCCTTGCAATGAAACTATTGTAATGAAAGTTGTTGTTGCTTTGTAATGAAAACTATTGCTTTGTAATGAAATTACAGTGGTTTGCTTATTAGAGATGATTTTGAATTTGTGGCTGGCTTGAAGCAATTAGGTATTGAGTGCATAAAAAGCAGCGGTTCTATCAGTACTAGTGAGAGGAGATCAATTGCTCAATAAAGATTAAATCAATTACAGTAAGTAAAGATAGTTGTGTAAAGTTCAGATATGCTAGTTGTGTAACAAGATAGTTGTGTAAAGTTCAGATTTACGAAGTGAAACAAGTTCAGATAGTTGTTTCTATTTTTATTTCATTTTCTATATGCTAGCTCAGTAAGTTCATTGATGAATTCTAAAGTGACAGGAGACAAAACCCAACCAAAGTAGGAGAAAGAGTCCATAATTGGAATATGTGATTTTCCCCTCAAAAAGAAACATGACATTCTTAAAATCCTGAAGCCCTTAAAATTAAAAAAGAAAGAGTCTTTAGCAAACTTGGAGATGGAAAACTCTAAAATCCTCACTACTCACAACAAACCT
Source organism: Panax ginseng (assembly GCA_020205605.1). Lineage (NCBI taxonomy): Eukaryota > Viridiplantae > Streptophyta > Magnoliopsida > Apiales > Araliaceae > Panax > Panax ginseng. The sequence continues at coordinate 118,426,650 of CM035148.1, read as the reverse complement.
CACTCTTAAGCTCCACTGACAATCATGGAAAACAATAACACACCAAGCAATGTCATACAAAAGTACATTCCAAGCAAAGCAAAATATTGGTACATTCCAAGCAAAGCAATGTCATACAAAAGTAACAAAATACATAGTCTAATATCCAAAATCATCAAATTACATCCAAAATCTGAAAAACATCCCCTCGACTGTTTACAATAGGCATTAATTGTTACAATCTGAAAATATGCATCTCCTCGTATGAACAATAGGCATGTATCTCCTCGACTGAAGAACATCTCCTCGACTGAAGAACATCTCCTCGACTGTTTACAATCTGAAAATATGTTCAAAGTCATTAATTATTTTTCAAACAAGAAGTTGCAGAAAATTGAACAACATGGCAACCATATTGAAATCATACTATTATCACATACTGTTTAAATCACTTGCAGTCTACCATTGTTATGAGATAACAAGCAGTTTACACATAAGCACTTACATTAAAATTTCAAAAAATAATGATCTTACTTACTGTTATCATAATTGCAGTCTACCATAGTCTAATAGACAAGCCCAACATGGCAACCATAACCAAAAAGTTATAGTGATATTCCTGAAATGAAAAACACAATGTTAGTTGAAAAACACAATGAAAAACAGAATGAAAATATCCTTTATAAGAGGATTTTTACAATCACCTAGAGATGAATAACTATCATTATCTACACTTGGGTTGGGAGTTGCGCCGTCATGACAAGGTGAATACCTGGAACAAAAATGACATATAATAAGCACAATTAGATACAACTTCGAAACTATGAAAATAAATGCAAAATTTACAAATTTCTTACCGAGTTGTAAGCATGAGACAATTTCTTTTATCGTGTGTTTGGCCAACCAATCCACACCCATTACACCGTCTAGCTTTAGATTTTTTTGGTCCTCCTAATGCTTTCTCTTTCCCTCCCTTGAGCCTTTTACCACAACCCTTTACACGCACTTGACTCGGTTCGTTGTAGTAGTTGCTACCCCCACTCCCTGAAGCAACTACTCTTGGAATTTGACTAACCCCTTTAGTATCAACAAAACTTTTACCACAACTAAGCATTTGATTAATTTTATCATGTGCACCACTCAAAGCATCAATATAGACCTTAGTTGCTTCTTTGCTAGTAAGGGCCTTGTCAATCATATCTAAGGCTAGTTGCATTAATTGACTCCGCTTCAATAGATATGACCTGTTATCAGTTATCTCAATGCCACTACCATCAACGACTACCCCAGATTTTACTGTTTTTGTCCATCTACTCAAAATGTAATGACTTGGCAATCTATCATAATCATGCATTTTGTGCAAATATCCCAACATATGTCTACAAGGAATTCCCATGGTCTCCATTTTTTTGCAAGTACATGAAGCAAAATCCTTAACCTTGTCATAATGAATTTGTCGCAATGGATAATTACCTCTACTTTTTCTTGCAATGTTGTACACACAGTGATCTTCATCCTCATCTATAAGCTCAAATTTAAAAGTCAAGCTCTCCCACATCTCATCCTGAAATTTAAAAAACATTTCATGTGTATAGATATCAACCATATGCATCAAAAACTCGTGAAGCATTTTCATTTTAGGCTTCTCAATCATGTCTTTGTGATCCTCCAATAATTCTTCATGACGTTGACGCTCAAGTCCCCTACCAAACTGAATCATAAAATCCACCAATGAATTATTTTTTGAAACATATTTTTTGAAGAATGAGTGAGAGCTTTCAGCTCGTTGGCTACTTGACATTCCAGCCGAGAAAACATGATTCATATATGCTTAGGCACCCATTTAAAGCATTTAATTTGATACATTGATCAGTAGCCACTTGTTTTCATTTAACCCACTCTTCTCAACCAACTCTATCCATTTCAAATCAAACTCTTCCTTAATCTCTGATTTCCATATGCAATTTGAAAACTCCTTATAGTAAGCACTATATTTAACTGAATCTATCTTCTAAGAAAATTTAGTTAAAATGTGCCAACTACAATATCTATGAAATGTTGTTGGTAGAGTTTGTGAAATTGCATTTGTCATAGCAGGATCTTGATCAGTAATGATCATCTTAGGGGCATCACTTGACATGGCTTCCAAAAATTGGTTGAAAAGCCAAACAAATGAATCTATAGTCTCATTACTTAAGAATGCACATGCAAATATTATTGTTTGACCATGATTATTAACTCCCATTAGTGGCGCAAAAATTAATACATACCGATTAGTGTTGTACGTAGTATCAAATATCACTACATCACCATAAAAATTGAAAGCCCTTCTAGAGGTTGAATCAGCCCAAAAACAATGAGTAATCATGTTTTCATCATTTGACTCAATTTTGAAATAAAATGATGGATTCTTTGCTTGTTTACCCATTAAAAACTCGTGCAACATATGTCCATCATGTCCTTTCATCTCATTGTGCTTATCTCTTTCGAGATTATACAAATCTCTTTGCGTACAACCAACATTCTCAAACCCCCCCGATTTCACTCCAAGCAAATTGAATTGTTGATGCTATGGTATATTTACCATCTGAAGCTGTTGAGTCAGGCCTTTTCAAGGCGATGGATATATATTGGTGAGATCGCAAAAATGTGTTTTTTCGTGGAGTTGTTAATGGGTGACAATGACTCTCAAAAAATATACTAACAACATATAAGTTTGAAGGTGTCATCACAATAGCAAGTTTTGCTTTACAACCCTCTTTAATTGATCCCCTACGCCTTGTTGCCTCAATGTTCGCTACTGTTGTAGCATTCTCTTGTTTCCAACAAACAAACTCTTTCCTTATGATCTCATTACTTCCCCGTCTCTTTTTTTCAGACCAATTTCGAACACTAAAGCCACTCTCTTTTGCATATGCATTGTAGAAACTAAAATCATCATCTATTGTTTGAAATTCTTGACCTATTTTTGGTTTCAGCTCTTGTGCTACTTGAGGATTATACAAATTATCTGAAAAATTAGGATCTAACTCAACACTAGGTCCCTCATTTAGCCCACTCTCTAATTCAAAGTCTACATTTCCCCCTTCTTCCCGCTCTAAATTTTCTCCCATCCCATACTCTGCTTCCACGTTATCCATGAGAGATTAAAACCTATAATGATCAAATTTGGGTAAGTACAAATCACAAAGTAGAAGCACAAAGCAGGGTAAGCACAAAGCAGGGTAAAAGCAGGGTAAGAGGAGGGTAAGCACATAAGTTTACCTCGTCTGCTTCAGATATTTTTGTTGAAAATTAGTTGGGTGAGAGTTCGCCTGAGTCCCGAGTTATGGTTAGACGGAGAGCAGCGAGAGTTCTGGTGGCTTCAGCGAGAATTGTTGTGAAAAAATAGCCCATTTGCTTCACCTCTCGAGCTTAATCGCCTTCATGAGGGAGTACAAGGGTTCAATCCTCAAGAATCGCGCTTTTTTGTTCAAGTTGAGCGGAGAGAAGAGATAAATTTCGTGGATTCATTTCGGGCGTGGCTTTAGCGAGATGAGGTTTGGTCCGGAGAGCAATGAGATGAGGTATTTCGTATGGGTTCACTGCTCAGAAGCAATTGGAAGAAAGAGGGATTTCAGATCGCTTTCAATTTTTATGACCTTTAACCGATGACCGTGTTTGCTCTAAAGTCTAAATTCTTTGAGTTCGTTAATGTAGTCCGCCTAAGAACCCCTCGTATATATATATATATATATATATATATATATATATATATATATATAGGATGTTAATACGTAAAATAACCTACGCTAAGGATAAATTTCGTGAACCATGATATACACCTAGACCTAGCAAAGAGGTCCGTCCCACTGGGACCCAAGCTTTGAAATGCTAGCTTTTTAGCTCAAGATAAAATTTTGGCCTATTTGGTTCGCCTTGCTTTTACTTCCTACCTGCTTGGGCCAAACAAAAAAAATAGCACAAAATTGGCACAAAATTGGTCTCACGACACATGCATGTGGCCTGACGACTTTAATCTCAGATTTTGGCCCAAGAAAATCGGGATTTTGGCTCACCTGCTTGACCGCCCGCCACTCGCCTTTACTTGCTTGCAGTGTATCTACACCCTTCATTAATAAAATGGATGACATGGATTAAAAAAAATTTCACCCCTGACGCGGCAACACTACAACTTCATATGTTAAAATGATATTTTTACATAATTCATCTCATATGAATAGTGAGTGGGTCCCACTTTGATATGAGAGAGACTCATATAAAAATATCATTTTAACATGTAGAAATATATATAGATCAACTCTCTCCAATGAACCATAGGGAGCGAATTAAAAATGAATTGGTCCGTCGCTATAGCCTAAAAAATCGGTTTTCTATGCTATAGCAACGAAAAAACCCATCGTTATAGCCGATTTATTTTTAGTTCGCTATATATTCCCCTACTCTTATTTATGATAGTTACAGAACGTATTTCATTGGTAGGCTTTTATATTTTTAAAAAGGGTTAATTGCATATTACTCCACAAAGTATACACTCTTTTACCATTCGTACCCCAATTTTTAAACGCTCCCATCCCGCTACCCAAAATATCATTAAATTACCATAACTGACCCTTTTGTAATTTTCGACAAAAAAAGTGGTCGGAACTGTCACGTGTTCCGGTGGTGTATGTATAAGTACGATTTGACCAGATTTTTATACATTTGACCATATAAAACCGTTGAAAACCTGATTAATTAGATTAAGTAATACATTTATATTTACAAGTATAATAAATTATAAATTTACAAACCTAATTTTTTTCTTTTTCCTCTTCTTCCCCATCTTCATCATCTTCCATTACCATGGAACTCACCAAAAATTTCAAAATCCAAAATACCCAAATCATTCATCCTCATCCCTTGTAACCATTCATGAAACTCGAAAATCTCAAACTAAAAACCCAATTTTGTTCAACATCTTCAAAATTTTGCTCAATCTCAAACCCACTTCATTTTCTCTCTCTCTCTCCCTAAAAAGAAGAACCAAAAACCCAAAATTATTATGAGTAGTGGCGAAGCCGGGATTGGTTCATGAGTAGGGCCAATAATTAGAAAGATCGTATAATAAATTAAAATCGATAATTATAGTAACAAAAAACGACTCAAATATATAACCACAAAAATATAATATGTCATTGTTGTAGCCATCAAACTTATCCACAAAAAATAACTAGTAGAATTAGAATATAATAATTATAATTGCCCTCTGCGTGTTTTCATTCGTTGAAATCGTTGCATAATACTTTCATTTTCAATGCAATGAAATACATCCTTCTCGATGTATGTGGGGTCAAAAATGTGTTAAAAATGCTTGATTGTGCTTTGTATCAATCTTTTTTTAACTGGATCAAAAATTGAGTGGGGTCAATTGATCCTACATTTTTAACATAACTTCGCCTCTGATTATGAGATTGGGGATGGAATCACTCAGAAGCAATTCCTTTCTTTGACAATTAATTCATGGAGGATTTTGTCCAGACAAACTAAGCAGACAAGTACTGAGATAATCGTTCAGGAGGCTACTACATATCAACTTAGAGTGAATCCGGTCATATGTCGAATAATATTTAATGCAAGAAACTAAAAATCCCAATTCGTTCAACATCTTTAAAATTTTGTCCATTCTCAAACCCACTTCATTTTCTCTTTGTAAAAGAAAGAACCAAAAACCCAAACTCAAACTTAGAATTTCAAAAATCTCATGAGCAGAGAAAGAAACTATCATGATCAGAGGAAGAACCAAAAACCCAAACCTAGAATTTCAGAAATCTCAACATCCATAAATTCCAAACCACAATCAAATAAATCAAGCATAAGATCAAACCCATCTATTGTCTCATACACCAAACATAGAAAAATTAAAGAAAAAAACCCATAACAGATCTAACACCGAGCGTAAGATCAAACCCAAATCGAGCCCTTGATTTAAACATCCATGGTGATCAAGACCAAAATCAGTCACATCAATTATAGATCTGGGTTTGAACCTTCTAGATCTTTCACAAAAATATGTCATAATTCAAGGACCATTGGGTTGATAATGAAGATGAAGATCAAATGAAAATGAAAGAGATGAAGATTGAGATTTTCACCCTGTATTGGTTTGATGAACTAAATGAGATGGAATTATAGGACCATTTGGTTTGTTTTTCTAATTTGTTGTCTGTTTTGGTTTGTTGAATGAGATGGAATTAGATTGATGAAATCCCTAAATTGTTTGAAGGTTTACCCTTTATTTTGTTAATCTAGTATTTCACATGTTTTTCTATAAATTAATTAAGTCAACTATGGTATTTATACGGTCAACAATATTTAAATATTAAATTATGACACGTGGCCTTTTTCTGACAAAAAAATTTACCGAAAATCTGAATAGGGTCCATTGTGCTTACTTAAAGGTACTTTAAATAGCGGGATGAGAGCGTTTAAACATCGGGATACGAATGGTAAAAGGGTGTATATTTTGGAGAGTAATATGCAATTAACCCATTTTACAAAGATTGTTAATTTTTTTATTTAATCTCCAAACCACCATTTATATTAAAAAATGAGTGTTGAATTTTACTTTTAACTTTTTTAGTAAACATAAATTACAATATTATATTCACATAAGTATTTTGAGGTCAAAAAATTCTTAGTGCACGCCTGAAAAATAATGACTACTGGAGTTCTTGCGTAAAACAAAGGGAAAAAAAAGGAAAGGAAGAAATAGTTTAATACAATGATATGTTACTTTTATATTTTTCTTGAAAAGAATTCTCATTTTTGTGACGATAAAAAGGCAGAAAGTAAGGTCTTGTAGATAAAAGTAGGAAAAAAGTTTGGTGTTTTTTTTGGTTTCCCAATGTATCTCTGTAATTACACTTTTAGCTTGCCCAAGACAATACCTCCGAAGTACGGTCAGATGCCAAACCGGAGACATCTACCTCGAAACCGAGACCAGTTGCTTAAGTAACCAGAGTCTATTCCACTAAGGCCAACTTTGGTTGGTAAAAGGATTGGTGCTTTATGAACTTAAGAGACGGACATATATATGTGGATATCCGTAGTCCAAGCTGATCATTGCTCTAACACTCTGTTTCTAAGTTTTGGACATAAAAGAAAAAATATAAATTTTAAATTAGAAGAGAAAAGAAAAGAATAGAAAATTTGATGTTTTCCTTTGTGTTGTTTTTGAGTTTTTAATAGAAAAGAATAGAAAATTTAAAATTTTATTTTATTGCATTTTTGAGTTCCAATGAAAATAAAAGAAAAATATCACTTTTACAAATTTACCCTTCTATTAATTATAACCATTGAACCATGAATAAAAATATGCAAGGAAAATTTAATAAAAATATCAAAATTACAAATAAGTTGCTACCTAATGTAAATTATTTATGCTGATTGCTACCATATTTCCTCTTCTCTATGTTCATAACTCATAGTTGAATGTAACATGAATGAATGCATAATTGAAGAATTTTTTTTAAAGAAAACAAAGAACTATGTGCTTATCAAATATACTCACTTGTTAGTACGGACATGGTAGGTTGTATGAACATATGAGGCTATCTACATCTTAGTGCAAACAAATGAAAATTTCGTGCCATCCCTATCAATACATACCATGAGTTTACTGTGAGATGCAAATTTAAATCCCATGTTACCAGTTTAATATAGAATGCAAATTCTAATTCCAATAACTCTCAACTATATAGTATATGTTATGTAACTTTTTTTTATACTATTACTTTGACAAATTGGAGGAAACTAAAACGATGGCTAGTACTAATTTGTAAGTATATTTTTTTATGTTGTTTGAGTTTAATTTGCATCTTACCAAATAGAAACAAGTGCATCTTTGCAAGTAACAATGAACAAACATATAATATGGAATAGAAAGTCCAACTATATTATTACTTCCATTACATCCAACAGAGCCATAATATTCAAAAGAAACACTAAATACAACATACTCGACCACACCAGAGACTCATACTGTGAAGGCCCCAAAATAGGTCTACACAACCCATTCCGAGTCGCCAAATACATGGTACATAATTTAAATACAACTTCATTTATACAATTATTAAACTGTCGTGCAAAATACGACAAAACATAAATTGTGAGTTTTAATACAAATATTATCTCGTAGACAATATCTAAACTCAAAATAAGTCCTTATAACAATTATTATCACACTATTTTATAGAATAGTAATGACTACTATAGCCATCATCTTGGACCATCACTCCATTCCCCGACTAATCTTAGCTATATTCACATTTCCTGAAGAGAACAATGAAAAAAAGGGTGAGCTCAACTAGCCCAGTAAAGAATATTATGACTTAGATAATGTAGAATAAATTATCCTTAGTCCTCAACAGTGTAAAATCTGATAGAATACAATAGATAACAAGTTTAGATCAACAACTGCAGCGGAACAAGCAATCCATTAGAATCGAAGAGTCAAGTAGAGCATGATGTCTACTATCTTCTATGATTTAAAAGTTCATCCTCAATATTTTATCTCTGTAACACAACTCAATAAATATTTCACATCAACGAATTATCCATGCACTACGGGCTAAGGATATTCGTTAGTATCACCAGTGGTCATGATCATGTCAAATAACTGTCCATCTATGCACTACGGTCCAAAAAGGACTTTCACCACATCATTTGTCTGCAACATTACAGGTTATGATTAAACCAATACACAATTCCTGGTCATAATCATACCAATCAATAGTCCATCTATGCACTACGGGCCAAAGATGACTTTCATCACAATATAAACATGAGGATGATGACAATGATATAAGATATCAATCAAGTGAGATCAAGGATAAATATTAAAGATTTATAATTCAATTTATCCAGAGTTTAAGAATGTCCAAATTGTCAACATTGTTATAAAATGTCTAGATTCATAATATTATATGGATGTCTAGATACATGTAACTCCCATTGAGTATTAAAATATATGACTCTTGAGTTTTGTAACTTCCTAGTAGTATTGATGTTCTTATTTCTATAAATAAGACAATTGTAAAGTGATTGAGATATACAAAAGATTATGCAAATACTCTCTTTCTCTAATTATCTTGTTTTTAGTTATCTTTCATAACATTTCATAATACGTTATCAGCACGAGTTGCTCCTCACCTTCATCTTGAAGATAATCATTTTTTTGGTTTGAAGTAGAAGAAGAAAATATGGATATTCGTCATGCTATACATGAGCCTAATATCAATGTTGGAGATATATGCTTAGCAGATAGTGCAACGACATATACCATTCTCAGACATAAGCAATATTTTTCAAATCTAAGAATGATGAAAGCAAAAGTGAATACAATATCAGGTTCAGCAGACTTGATTGAAGGCTCTGGAAGAGCCAATATAATGCTTCCTAGTGGAAAAAAATTTATTATTGATAATGCTTTATTTTTCACTAAATCAAGGAGGAATCTGCTAAGTTTTAAAGATATAAGACTTAACGGGTACTATATTAAGACAGCCAATAAAAATGGTATTGAATATCTTTACATTATATTAAATGTCTCTACTGGAAAACAAATATTGAAAAAATTACCCGTTTTATCTTCAGGTTTCTACTATACAAGTATTAGTACAATTGAAGTCAATGCAATAATGAACCAGAAGTTCAATGAACCAAAGAATTTTATTATTTGGCATGACCGGTTGGGTGATCCTATATCAATAATGATGCGAAGAATTATTGAGAATTCACATGGCCATCCATTAAAGAACCAGAAGATTCTTCAATTTAAGGAATTCTCATGTGCTGCTTGTTCTCAAGGCAAATTGGTCATTAGACCATCACTGTACCAAAATTGGGATTTGAATCCCCAAGGTTTCTAGAACGTATTCAAGGAGATATTTGTGGGCCTATTCACCCACCAAGTGGACCATTTAGATATTTTATGGTTTTAGTAGACGTATCTACAAGATGGTCACATGTGTGCTTATTATCAACTCGTAACCTGGCGTTTGCGAGATTACTTTCTCAAATTATTAGATTACGAGCACAATTTTTGGATCATACAATCAAGACTATTCGTCTTGATAATCTTGTCAGTGAATTCACATCCCAAACATTTAATGATTATGTATGTCTCTTGGGATAAATAATGAACATCCTGTTGCCCATGTTCATACTCGTAATGGTCTTCTTTGAATCATTTATTAAACGCCCCAGATTAATTGCAAGACCATTGCTCATGAGAACAAAATTTCAGATCTCGTTTGGGGCATGCTATTTTACATGCAGAAGACTTATTCAAGATTAAGCCAACATCATATCATAAATTCTCCCCATTACAATTGGTTTTTGGTCATGAGCCAGATATTTCCCATCTAAGAATATTTGGTTGTGCGGTATATGTTCTAATTTATCATCCACAACGCACAAAGATGGGTCCTCAAAGGAGGCTGGGAATATATATTGGGTTTGAGTCCCCATCAATAATTAAATATCTTGAACCTTTAACAGGTGATTTGTTTACGGCACGATTTGCCGACTGTCATTTTGATGAGACTATGTTCCCAGCATTAGGGGGAGAAATTAAACAGTTGGATAAAGATATAACTTGGAATGCATTGTCATTATTGAATTTTGATCCTTGTACAAAACAATATGAACAAGAAGTTCAAAAGATACTTAGTTTGCAAGATATAGCAAATCAGCTACCAAATGCATTCACTGACTCAAGAGGAGTAACCAAATCTCATATACCAACTGTAAATGCTCCAGCTCGGATTGAAGTCCCAGTAGGATAATCCGCAAAAATAGCAGCAAATGAGTCTAAGGCACGCCAGAAGCGTGGTAAACCAATCGGTTCAAAAGACAAAAATTCTTGGAAAAGAAAAGAAGTAGATAAACAAGTTGGCATTATTGAGGAGGAAAATATTCATGAGGATATAGACATAACTAATCATAAAATCCCAGAAGAGGTTCAGGTACCTGAAAACAATAAAAATGATGAGATCTCTCGATAAGTTATGTCTCTACAAAGAAAAGATGGAACTGAAATGAGATAGTTGTTGACAACAGTTTTTCATATAATGTATCGCTTGATATAATTAATGAAAACGAGGATTTCGAACCTAATTCTGTCGAAGAATGTAGATGCAGAAATGATTGGCCAAAATGGAAAGAAGCAATACATGTAGAATTAAATTCACTTGCAAAAGGTGAAGTTTTTGGACCTGTAGTCGAAACACCCGAAGAAGTAAAGCCAGTTGGATACAAATGGGTCTTTGTGTGAAAAAGAAATGAGAAAAATGAAATCGTAAGATATAAGGCACGACTTGTGGCACAAGGGTTTTCACAAAGACCTGACATTGATTACAATGAAACATATTCTCCTGTGGTAGATGCAATTACATTGCGATATCTTATTAGCCTGGCCACTCATGAAAAACTAGATATGTGTCTAATGGATGTTGTCACAGCCTATTTATATGGGTCAATTGATAATGATGTTTATATGAAAATCCCTGAAGGATTTAAAATGTTTGAAGCATATAATTCAAATCCTCGGAAAGTTTACTCAATCAAGTTGCAAAGGTCCCTATATGGGTTAAAGCAATCAGGACGCATGTGGTACAATTGTCTTAGTGAATATTTATTGAAAGAAGGGTATAATAATAACCCTATATCCCCATGTGTTTTTATAAAAAAGTCAGAATCTGGTTTTGCTATTATTGCTGTGTATGTTGATGATTTAAATATTATTGGAACTCATGGAGAGATTCAAAAAGACAATGAATTATTTAAAGAAAGAATTTGAGATGAAAGATTTAGGAAAAACAAAATTTTGTCTCGGCCTGCAGATCGAGCATTTAGCAGATGGAATTCTCATTCATCAGTCAACTTACATAGAGAAGGTCCTTAAAAGATTTTATATGGATAAAGCTCATCCATTGAGTACCCCAATGGTTGTTAGATCACTTGATGTGAAAAAGGACCCTTTTAGACCTCATGAGGATAATGAAGAATTACTTGGTCCAGAAGTACCATATCTCAGTGCAATTTGTGCATTAATGTATCTCGCTAATAATACACGACCTGATATAGCATTCTCTGTGAATTTGTTAGCAAGATATAACTCTTCTCCTACCCGAAGACATTGGAATGGAGTTAAACATATTTTTCGTTACCTACGAGGAACTATAGATATAGGATTATTTTATTCAACTAATGATAATCATAAATTAGTTGGATATGCTGATGCAGAATATCTATTTGATCCACATAAAGGTCGATCTCAAACAAGTTATCTTTTTATGTGTGGTGATACTGCTATATCATGGAGATCTACAAAGCAAACATTAGTTGCCACTTCATCTAATCATGCTGAAATACTTGCAATCCATGAAGCAAGTCGAGAATGTGTGTGGTTGAGATCAATGACTCAACATATTCGTGAAACATGCAGTTTATCCTCCAACAGAGGAACTCCAACCATTCTGTATGAAGACAATACTGCATGTATAGCTCAATTAAAAGGAGGATATATCAAAGGAGATAGAACAAAGCATATCTCACCGAAATTCTTTTTTACTCATGACCTTGATAAGTGTGGTGACATTAATGTTCAACAAATTCGATCAAAAGATAATCTAGCAGATTTATGCACCAAAGCATTACCAACTGCAACGTTTGAAGGACTGCGTCGCAATATTGGAATGCGACAACTGAAGGACTTAAGGATACATTCATGAGGGGGAGCTAATACGCGCTGCACTCTTTTTTCCTTAACCAAGGTTTTTTTTCCATTGGGTTTTTCCTGGTACGGTTTTTAATGAGGCAGCTTTCAATGCGTATAGCCATACAATAGACATCCAAGGGGGAGTGTTATAAAATGTCTAGATTCATAATATTATATGGATGTCTAGATACATATAACTCTCATTGAGTATTAAAATATATGACTCTTGAGTTTTGTAACTTTTTAGTAGTATTGATGTTCTTATTTCTATAAATAAGACAATTGTAAAGTGATTGAGATATACAAAAGATTATGCAAATACTCTCTTTCTCTAATTATCTTATTTTTAGTTATCTTTCATAACATTTCATAATAAACATGATAACTAATTGTGGAGTAAAATTCAAGAATGATATTCATGTAATAAAAATAATTTGGACATAAAAGAAACTAATTTTGTAGTGAATAGTATCCCATGAATAGTACCTCGGGTGAATAGTACCCATGTGAATAGTACCCCGTGAATAGCACCTCGACATGTACTTATTAAAATTTAATAAGAAAGTTCAGAAAAATATTTCAGTGAAACGATACTAGATGAAACACAAAATTCAAGGATATTCTACTAATTTCAGGGAGTATAGAAGCAATACTTATCAAAATAAGTGTAGATTTAGGAATATGAAACGAAATAATATTACTTACATACTATAGAGTATGGAAGAAAATAATATTTCTTACGAATATTGAACGAAAATAATATCCTTTACCTTAGTAGGAGAGTAATTCCGAATGGTATAGCGGAGATATTCTTCAAGAAAACTTGCACTATTTGCTACACTCAAAGTATCCTTATGCTCAAAAGAAATACACACAATATTATAGAAGAAAAAATCTCTAATTCTGGTGTGGTTTTCATTTCTTAACTAAGCATCCTATTTATAGGAGAATGGCAGGGCACTATTTGAATATAATCACAGGTGAACAGAAGAAAAAAAAATTTCATGTATGTTAGCGAATTTATGCGATTTTTTTTTTTTACTATTCATCACTGTGCAATAAAATATTCTAATAAAACAAAAACTTTATATAAAAAATAATATATTCTATTTATAATCTAATAAAACGAATAACTTTATATATAATATAAAAAATATTATGTTTTATATAAAAAGTTTTCTATTTTATTACTATTATAATTGTGACGCCCCCAAAATAGGTCCACACGACCCATTCTGAGTCGCCAAATATCACACTACAGAAATCAAATACAAACTTCATTTATACAATGGTTGAATTGTCATGCAGAGTACAACAAAACATAAGTTGTGAGTTTTAATACAAATATATGTAACTCTCATGGTGCCTCGACCACAACACCTTACAATGGTACTTTACATAAAAATATAATCAATAATTGTTTTAGAAATTAATATCTTTAGAAAATGCTCAAAGAAACCTTCGTAAATGGGAGGCCATGCATCTAAGTTATGATAGATATCATATGACTCGAGAATTATCCTTGGTTGAGCCAATAGTCCCCAAAAAAACGAGTAGATTACTATCATGTTCTTTCCAATGGCGAGTCTTCTCTTGACATATAATTATCTTCATTGTCTCCAATTGAGAATTATACTTCAACCAAACTCTAAGATTATATAGGTAGTGCTCGTAGATATACTCAGCAAGTGGATGTGCACAACCATGTCTTATGATAACACGAATTCGTATGTCATTAGACATCTCGTATGACAGTGGCAAAACACCCTTCCAAAGTTGGGTTCGCCTCACCCTATTTGATTCACCAAATATAACTACTAAATATCGTATAAAAATACAACACACTTATCTAAAGTTCTCAATAAAATTATTTCCATCTTGCTTAAGGAGAACTCAATGACTATAGACCACCGCTCTAATCCCCTGTTACCTCCATTCGACCCAAGCCTACACTCTTATTACACCGAAGGAATTGTGAAGCAAAAGGGTTAAAGACAACTAGCCCAAAGAAAGAATATCATGACTAAAGATAATTAAATTATCAATAGCATTCGTCAGTAATAAATCAAAGATTTAGAACATATGGTAGATGTGACGCCCCCAAAATAGGTATACATCACCCATTCTGAGTCTCCAAATACATGGTACATAACTTAAATACAAGCTTAATTAATACAACTGTCGTGTAAAATACGACAAAACATACCTGTGAGTTTTAGCTCGAATATTGTCTTCTAGACAATATCCACACTCAAATTCAATCTTATTACAATTATTATCACACTATTTCACAGAATAGTGAGGACTAATAATGCAACCACGGGCGAACGAATTCATCTGAAACTCTTAAAATTTTGATTTTACTATTCATTACTGTGCAATAAAATATTCTAATAAAACAAAAACTTTAAATAAAATAAAATATATTCTATTTAAAATCAAATAGAACAAAACTTATAAAATATTTATATATATATAATTATAACCTTTGCCTTACGGCAAAGGCAAAGCCAGACAACATATATATATATATATAAAACAACATTTATAATATATATATATATATATATATATATATATAATTCCCTCCCTGATACATAAACTTCCCCCTCTCATTTTCATTTTTCTTCCACATGTGGCCCCACCTTTATTATATTAAATAATTTTCTACCGATTATTTTGAAAAATGGGTAAATGGGGGTCCAAATAATAAGTTAAATTTACAACAAATACTTCATAAAAATACCTTCAATATTTTTAACAACAATTATCATCATTATTATAATTCGCAATATTTAACAACCAAATCGTTCCCAGGAAAGAGAGGGCTTTCCGATAAGGATTTCTCCCTATTGACGCGCAATTAGGTGACCAAACCTCTCCTCGACAGAACATTCTAGACATCGTCAATATTGCAAATAATAATATGAATAATTGTATCGTCTCAATTATTGATTTAATAATATATAAAATATCGACAATAATTGAATCAAATAACGTGAGATACTATGCATCAATTACTGTAGCAATAATTAAACAAAACTGAGTGACTTCTCACGTAAGCATCAATAATCAATATCGTGTGCTACTATGCAATCACGCGTATTACTGTACTTTTAACACTGGTTATTTCAACAGTTAAAGGTAAAACTTCATAGTTATTTTTATAAAAAGATATTTACGCTGTTTTCACTCAAACAATAATTTTCATTGGGTCCACTAATGATTGTCTTGTGCCGCATTTAATATTCCTCGTTAAAACGAATATTCCCTAACCAATCGAATATTTTATAACCACTTGTTTACTTTGAAAAATTTGTAAATATTACCCATAACTATAACATTATATCAAATCAACACCATAATATTAAAAAAAATATTTCGAGAAAATTAAATCTTTATTCATAAAATTTGGGGTCTTACAGTAGATGATAAAACTTTTCAACCATAGTTGCAGCGGAACGAGCAATTCATTAGAAGAGTCAAATAGACCATAAAGTCTATTATCTTCTCCATGTTAAAAGTCCACCAACAATATTTTATCCCTGTAACATCAATCAACAATTCCTGTCCATAATCGTATGAATAACTCATAATCATAATTGTGGTTCTAAATTCCTCTTCGCACCCAGGAATTGATGTAGAGGATATTAAGAATAATCATGTGAATAACTCATATTAAGAATGCATTATTTGCATTAGGAATTGATGTAGAGGATATTTCAATTCCTCTATATATGTATTCTTAATGCAAATAAGAGAAAGGTAATCTACATCAAAGTTCTTACATATATAGACATCACCTCCCACATATCTCCACACAGGATCCTCCAGCCATCTGCCCCCATGATGTAAATATACATCTACACGCCCAACCATTCTGCCATTCAAAAAAAAACAACCCAGAATTAGGGCTTCAGATATCCGCAAACTACAAGACATGAAAGTACTCTGAAGTATTAACAATATAATAAAGAATAATATAGGGGACCACATGTCCCCTACCAGTCAACACCCAACTGAAACATGGACCACATGTGATGACCATATTTTACCTATTCACCCATATAAAATGCACTTTATCAATCAAAAGCAAATATGAAAGTACCTGTGAAAATCTAAGAGATTCCTTTTCTTCTTCTTAAACGACCAACTTGGACTTTATGCATTCGATTAGACGCACGTTCATACCACGAACTGACTGCAGTTGCAAAGTTAGGGCTTTTTCTATTTCGTCGACCAACACAGTAAGGGCTTTTCCTTCGTCTTCGTCTCTTCTTCTCTCCAATTTCTCCTATCTTCTTCTCAAGGTTCAAAGATGTCGATTAGGGGCATCGAAAAAAATATCAGGGACATTTTTAAACCTTCCCTAATAGTCCTTCAAGTATTATCAAATTTGCACCACCTCCCCTAATAGTACATCATGTGAATCAATAGTACACACATGTAAAAAAAATAGTTACGGTATAGTACCTTCATCTATACCTCTATTTTTAATTTAGTCATGTAAGTATTATCAATCTTGCACCACCTCCTCTAATAGTACAAGCATGTGAATCAATAGTACATACATGTGAACAAATAGTTATAAGTATGTGAATTAATAGCAATTAATTATTCATTTATCCGTTTAATTACCCGATTAGTCAATATAACATCCAGACATCAATTATTATCGAAATAGATGTCGATTTCCATTAACACTAATAATCCCAACACAATAAAAATATCAATTTTATCTTTAATTAATACGAACTTATTCATCATTAATATTATAACTCATAATATTTAACAACCAGATCATTCCCAGGAAAGAAGAGGCTTTCCGATAAGGATTTCTCCTTATTGGCGCGCAATTAGGTGACCAAACCTCTCCTTGACAGAACTTTCTAGACATCGTCAATATTACAAATAATAATATGAATAACTTTGTCGTCTCAATTATTAATTTAATAATATAAAAAATATTGATACCGTGACAATAATTGAATCAATAAAATGAGAGATATTATATGTAATTCATTGTAGGAATAATTGAGTATAATCGAGTGACTTCTCACGTAAAGCATCACTAATCAATATCGTGCTACTATGTAACCACGCCAGACATCGTTTTTACCACCTGGTAGTTCAACAGTTTAACGGTAAAACTTTCGCCGTTATTTTTATAAAAAGATAATTATGTCATTTTCTAACTACGACAATACTTTCGTTGTGGGGTCCACCAATGATTGTGCATTGCATTTAATATTTTTCTGTTAAAACGAATATTCTCCGACCAATCGAATATTATATAACCACTTGCTTACTTTGCAATATTTGTAAATAATACCCACAACTATATATAACATTATATCAAATCCACAACATAATATTCAAAAATATATTTTGAGAAAAAATAATCTTTATTCATAAAAGTTGGGGTCTTACAATTCAAGTCACTGATAATAGCATGTTTAATTGTAATCTATTATTTAAGATTCAGAAAAGGGGAATCATTACTCCAATCATAACTTATACTCCACGTGAAGTCTTCATAAGGAAATTGCAACAAAAAGCCGATATTCAAGAGAAGGTAAATCAGATAAGTAAAGACATGTACCTGAATCGTTCGCGACAGTAATGAGAACTCGTTCACGGCAACGAAGAAGTCGTTCGCGCCAAGAAGTCTCTTTCTTTTTATCAGCTTAGGTTTAGTAGATAAAAATAAATTGGGGACATGAATTATAATTTAAAATTTATTATATTGAAAGATGTGGATAATATGAGAATTATAAAAATATTACTTATTCCAATTTCTTTTTCGTACGTCTAAATCAGGCCAATTTTGGACGAAAAACATTTGCAGGAAAAATGACTTAGTTTTCTATCCATTTTTTTTTATATTTATTAAAAAACTTAGAAACATGGAAATTGAAAAGAAAATTTAAATTTTTCGTCCATTTCTTTTCATTTTTGTCCATTTTAAAAATCAAAAACAAAGCGTAAAGGCCATGTTTGGGACTGATTGGTTTTAGTCTTTTAGATCAAGTTTTTGGGCTGGTTGGGTGGAATGTGTTATTATTACGAGTTTGATCTCAAGGTTATTAGAATTATATTTTATGTGTCTATATTTTGAGACAAAAATTTATGATTTTATTAATCACTAGTCGTGATTAAGATATAAGGGAAGGAGATACTCATTTTATGTTAGTTTTATTCACTTATGAGTGATACTTTAATTTTAAAAAAAGGTATCTTTCAATATAGAGAACAACCGACCAATATATGATTTAATTTCAGTCTTATTACTTTCAATTTTATTCATAAACTCAAATGGATTTTTACAATTTAAACTAACAGTAGATTCAGAAGAACTGAATAAAAATATATTTGCAACCATTGAAGAAGATTTATGTTATGAATACTATTGTGAGCTTGTTATATGAAGGCAGATCCTACATTAGTAGTATGAGATATCATTGTGGGGCTGATACAGGCTTGGATTTCACCTCTTGGATAGCTAACTTTCTAGGAAGAAATAGGTATAAACTTCCCCTAGCATGTCATAACACAAAATGGTGTCGTATAGTCCTTCCGACTTTTTTTAATTTAAATTGAAGGGTTTGGTGAAATTAGTTCTTTTACTACCATTTTTTTGCTTGTACTAGAAATAGTTGCAGAATGGTTTTTAAACATTAACAATAGGCCATTAGATCTTGTCATGGACAGTGGGAGATGCACTAGTTCAAAGATAACATTAACTATGAATCAGCTCTAATATTTGTAATAAAATCTTATTTAATAATGATAAAAACTTAATATTATGTAATGCGCTATTATTATTTATTCACTTTTTATGATCTATTCAATACATGAGTAATAGTGTTTGTGCACATAAAATAACTATATAATATATTGTTGTATCTATAATTTTATTTTAATAATATTAACAATTTAATATTAAATAAGATAACCTTCAATATATAATTGTGCTTATATTTATATATAAATTATAATAAGACAAAACTTAATTTATAGGCGTTCTATTAATTAATAATATCTAAATGCCAATTATATATACTCCCTCCGTCCCAGGATAAAAGCCTTTATTACTATTTTAGGTAGTCCCAAGTTAAATGTCTACTTACCTTAAATGATCTATTTTTTTTACAATAATTTGCCTATAATACTGTGAGACCCCAAATTTTATGAATAAAGATTTAAATTTCTCAAAATATTTTTTTAAATATTATGGTGTGGATTTGATATAATGTTATAGTTGTGGGTAATATTTATAAATTTTGCAAAGTATGCAAGTTGTTATAAAATATTCGTTTGGTCGGGAAATATTCTTTTTGTCGGGGAATATCCGTGACGACGTCACAATCATTAGTGGACCCCACAATGGAAGTATTGTCGTAGTTAGAAAAATGATGTAATTATCTTTTATAAAAATAACTAAAGTGTTTACCGTTAAACCGTTGAACTACCCGGTAGAAAAAAGTACGAATACGCCAGTAGTTGCATAGTAAGACACAATATTGATTATTGATGCTTACATAAGAAGTCACTCGATTATACTCAATTATTGCTACATCATATCTCTCATATTATTGATTCAATTATCATCACAAGATTATCATCATATAATATGTTATATTATTAAATCAATAATTGAGGCAGCATAAAGTTATTCATATTATTATTTGCAATATTGACAATGTCTGTAAGTTCTATCAAGGAGAGGTTTGGTCACCTAATCAATGCGGCATGATAAAGAGAAATCTTTATCGAAAAGCCCCCTCTTTCCTGGAAACGACTTGGTTGTTAAATATTGTGAGTTATAATATTAATGATGAATAAGTTCGTGTTGATTAAAGATGAAATTGATAGTTTCATTGTGTTGGGATTATTAGTGTTAGTGAAAATCGACATTTATTTTGATAATAATTGATGTCTGGAGGTTATATTGACCAATCGGGTAATTCACCGGATAAATGATCAATTAATTGCTATTAATTCACATGCTTATAACTATGTGTTCTCATGTGTGTACTATTGATTCACGTGATTTACTATTAGGGGAGTTGGTGCAAGATTGATAATACTTGCATGACTAAATTAGAAATGGAGGTATAGATAAAGGTACTATACTGTAATTAATTTTTTCACATGTTTAGAACTATCGAGTCACATGATTTACTATTGATTCATATGATTTATTATTAGGGGAGGTGGTGCAAGTTTGATAATACTTGCAGGACTAAATTAAAAATGAAGGAAAAGAGGAAAATATTATACTGTAATATTTCGAGCCCCAAAACGTGCAATTATTGAAACTATATTTTCCTATAAATAGAAGCTCATTCTTCCTTCATTTCTCACAAATTCACTAAAGCTATAGAGCAATTATTATAGAGAGAAATTATAAAGAGAAAGAAGAAGAAAGTCCGCCACTCTCTTTATTCCATTAAGGTCAAATTTCTTTTCGAGGTAAGGGGTATTATTCTTTTCGTATTCATGAAGAGAGTTATTTTCTTTCAATACTCGTAAGGGTTGTTATTCCATTCTTTATTATTATGTTGGAATAACATGTACATGCTAAGTACCACATACGTGGTGAAATTCTTACGTTATTCCATTCTTTATTATTACATTGGAATAACTCGTATGCATCTTGATCTATCGCATGCTCGTGAATTGTATTGTTATTCCATTCTTTATTATTCTTTTGGAATATCCACATCCATCACGGATTACGCATGACCGTTCCGCTTCTTTATTATTCATTGGAATATCACATGCTCGTGTGGATTACGTATGCGTGACTGGTTCCATTCTTTATTATTACATTGGAATAACCTATCTATGTGGATTCTAGAATGCATGGTAAATGATCATTCGTATTCATTCTTTATTAAATTGTGGAAATGATCTATCTACGTGAATTCTGCACTACGGTGAAAATCCATTTCATAGTTTAAGTATATTCTATTATACTTGTATGAGATATCATTTCTTTTGTACTTGTCATGAAATATCGGTTTCTTTGGTATTTTTTTCTTTTATGAGTTACTATTCACGGAGTTCTTATTCACCCGATTACTATTCACTCTAGTATTATTCATTTAGAATATTAAGGGCACTTTTTCATGCTAGGAGTACTATTCACGGGTTACTATTCACTCAATTACTATTCACTCTAGTATCATTCACCCGGGTATTCGGGACACTTTTCGTGTCAGGATACTATTCACGGGGTACTATTCCCAAAGTACTATTCACAGGTAACTATTCACCCGAAAAATATATTTCTTTTCTGTCCAAATTATTTTTGGTACATGAATATTATTCTTGAATTTTACTCCACAAAGCAGTATCATGTTGACAATGTGGACGTTATTGATTTCTGAATAAATTAAATTATAAATCTTTAAAATTATCCTTGAACTTGTTTTATTGAATTATTATGTCATTGTCATCATCCTCATGTTTATATTGTGATGAAAGTCATCTTTTGTTTACGTGCATAGATGGACTTGGTATGATTATGACATAGGATTATTCGGTATAATCATGACCGTAAAGTAACGAATGATGTGGTGAAAGTTCTCATTGGCCTGTAGTTCATTGATGGACAGTTGTTGGTATGATTATGACCAGGGATTATTCAGTATGATCATGATCATTGATGAATACACGAATATCCTTGGCCCGTAGTGCATGGATAATTTGTGGTCGTGATACTAATGAATATCATTGGCCGTAGTGTAGGGATGATGTGGTTTATTTATTAAGCCGAGTCTCAGCGATAAAAGTGATAAAAAACCTTTTAAATCATAGAAAATAGTAGATTTTATTCTCTACTTGACTCTTCTAATGAATTGCTTGTTCCGCTGCAGTTAAACTTGATGTTTGTTATATTTTATCAATTTAACACTGTTGAAGGCTAACGATAAATTATTTTGCATTATCTTAGTCATAATATTTCTTAATGGGCTAGTTGAGATCAGCCTTTCTTTCACTGTTCTCTTCAGGAAATGAGAATATAGCTGGGACAAGTCGGGGAACGGATTGACAGTCCAGATGGTTGTTTTAGTAGTCCTCACTATTCTATAAAATAGTGTGACAATAAATGTAATGGGAACTCTATTGAGTGTGGATATTGTCTAGAGGACAATATTCTTATTAAAACTCTTAGATTATGTTTTGTCGTATTTTACACGACTGTTGTATAATTAAGTTGTATTTGAATTTTGTACAATGTATTTGGCGAATCAAGATGGGTGATGTATACCTGTTTTGGGGGCGTCACAAATACCCTTATTATTAATTGTTATATTTCTATTCTCTATGCATATTTATGGAGTATCACTAGTAATATGCAAAAAACTATGTAATTAAATACTAAGAATTTAAATATGGATAATTTTGTCATTTTCTTAATATGCGCAAAAAGTCAACCAAGACTTTTATCCTGGGACGAAGTGAATATATGTTTGTCAAGGGAAATTATGGTTCCATTATAAGGTACATGCTTAATTAAATTGAGTT
This sequence comes from Panax ginseng, assembly GCA_020205605.1. Lineage (NCBI taxonomy): Eukaryota > Viridiplantae > Streptophyta > Magnoliopsida > Apiales > Araliaceae > Panax > Panax ginseng. The sequence continues at coordinate 118,403,372 of CM035148.1, read as the reverse complement.
CCCTCTAAAGAATTTTTCTTTGCCTATGAGAAACTAAAATAGAGTGATTTCGAAGATTTGAACAGTAATACACAATAACTAGCTAAAGACAAAAACCTAAGTCAAGCAAGACCCCAAAAGTTATGATTTTCAAACGTCGACAATTTGACTAGTATCTTCCTTCCGTTAAGGTCGAATTGCAAAACTGTCCCTCCAATTTGTCACCCAATTTTGATATGACCCCTCAACTTGTAAAAGTCTCAAAAAGGGTTCATTTCAGTCATCGACTTTTTTTAAGGGTAGAATGGTAAAATCATATTAATAATTGCAAGAAAATTAATAAAATAAAATCAAATTAATTGAATGATAATAATAAATAAAAACACTTGAAATAATAATAAGTAAAAGTTAAAATAAGAATTAACTGATTATAGTAATAAATAATAATAATAATGATAATAATATTAAGGATTATTATTATTAAATTTGATTTACTAAAACTATTTGCATTTAAACAATAACTAGACCTGACAATATAGTTGGTTAACTGTCATGTCAACCCATATTAACTGGAACCAAATGGGTTGGTTAACTCTTTTTATTTATTTGGGTTGGTTAAAGTTTGGAACCATATTTTTAAAAAGAAATATAGTTCCAACCCTGTTAACCATTTTTCGACCCATATTTTATTCTAAATCCAAATCAAAAGTTCTTTCTATCCATATTTACATATTCAAGAAGCTCAACCACCCAACCCAACCCCACCCCACCCCACCCCACCCCACCCCCCACTCCACCCCACCCCCACTCCACCCCCACTCTCACCCCCCAAAAAATAATATTATGTGATTATGTATACACCCCTTAACCCTACCCCACCCCACCCCAACCCTTACCCCCCACCCCCACACCCCCACCCCACCCCACTCCCACCCGCACCCAAAAAAAATAATATTATGTGATTATGTATATCTCATAGCATTATTTAAGGAGCCTAAGTTCCACCCCTTATATCCGTCACTCTATCTATAGTATATATTAATTTCATTTTTTAAAAATTTTATTTAAAAGTCAAAACATCTTAAAATGGTTAATATGGTTTTTAACCATAACCATATGGTTCCAACCCATATTACCCATATTAAAAATGGTTAATATGATTTTAGTTCTTAAATGGAACCATAACCATATTTTGAAAACTAAAACCAACCCATAACCATATTTTGCCAGGCCTAACAATAACTAAAAACAAACACAAAAAAAGAAAAGGAATTAATTAGCTACTACAAAATCACAGAACAAAAGCAATCCTCCTGAACACAAAAGACCAAAACAAAATAATTTTCATGAACACAAAAAAAAGTAGGAAAACAAACCCCAAAATGTTCATCTCATCAATCTTCATAACTAGCAAAAACTATGAAATTTGGTAGCTAATATGTAGAAATTTATTAGCAACAACTCTGAAATTCATTATTAAAAATAAATTGTCTCGATCTCCTCCCTCTGTATACCATTTCAGTTTCCGTACAACCAACCGATGCAATCCTTTCAAACATAATGGCCACCGTCTGTCCTCAGCCTTAGTTCCGTCGCCCTCGTCTGCCGAAAATGGCTCCTCCTATATATTAATTGATAGTATTATTCGATGATTTTTTCCACATCACTTTTTTATAATTTCACACGTATGACTCACATATTAGCTACTAAAATTTTGACACATAAGTTAATATGTGGGTCCTACGTGTGGAAATATAAAAAATTGATGTGGAAATATCAATTTCCTTTTTTGTATATAGAAAATAACTGATAAGGCTATTTATATTAGGGTTAAATATATTTTACTACTCTAAACTATTACCCTTTTTTCACTTCGATGTTTCACCTTTCAATTTTGTCAATTAGATGAGTAAACTATTAGTTTTTTCTACTTCTGTTTAATTTCTCTGTCACGTCAGAAATTACTGACGTGGCCGTCGGAGTGGGCCCATCTATAGTTGATGTGTTTTAAATTAATAATTTTTTCACCATTTTGTTAAATTAAAATGTTTAAGTAGGGGTAAAGCTGGGTAAACAACTTTTATTCCATATTAAAACAAAAAAAAATTCTTAGAGAAAATTATAATATTTCTCTCTATACAACCAAACATATATACAAAAATATTGAACAGACATGTCTTCACTTATGAGACCGAATCTGACGAATAGAGTCTACCCAAAACCTTACGCTTCATCAACAAGATCAATTTTAGCCGGAATCGATCATTTCAATAGGCTGCCAGACTCTCTCTTCCTCTTCCTTATATTCAACCAGATCTCCTCCTCTTAATCTCCAAACGTTTCCACTCTCTCATTCCCCAGGTTGATAATATTCTTGTTCGCGTCGATTGCACTGTCTCAGACGATGATTCCTCCCCTTCCCCATCCTCCACTTCTTCCTCCAAATCCCACAACTTCATTTTCATCCCTCTTCTAATTAGTCTTCGGCATCAGCGTTAAACCCCTCCAATTTCTCACCTAATTTTTGCAATCCAAACTCCATCTTAATACCAACAACAATAATAACAACTGTGAGACCCCAGATTTTATGAATAAATATTTAATTTTTTCGAAATAATTTTTTGAATATTATGGTGTGGATTTGATATAATGTTATAGTTGTAGGTAATATTTCTAAATTTTGCAAAGTACGCAAGTTGTTATATAATATTCGATTGGTGGGGAATATTCGTTTTATCGGGAATATTATACAACCAAGACAATCATCGGTGGACCCATGAGCGGAATTATTGTTGGATTGAGAAAGCGACAAAAATATTTTACGAAAATAACGACGGAAGTTTTTAATTATCTTTGATGAACTACTCGGTTGTAAAAATACGATAATACACGTGGTTGCATAGTAGCACTGCGGTATTGATTATTGATGCTTACGTGATAAGTCACTCGGTTTGTTTTATTAGTATTATTAATATAATAAAAGCAGAAAAACTTTATATAAAAATGAATACTTTTATAAAGTTATTCGTTTTATTAGACTATAAATAGAATATATTATATTCTATTATGCATAGTATTTTGCATAGTAAAATCTTTTTATATAAAAGCGAATACTTTTATAAAGTTATTTGTTTTATTAGACTATAAATAGAATATATTATATTTTATTATGCATAGTGTTGTATAATGTATGCGCATAGTATTTTTGCATCGTAAAATCTTTTTATATAAAATGAATACTTTTATAAAGTTATTCGTTTTATTAGATTATAAATAGAATATATTATATTTTATTATAAACCAATCTGGACCGTCCGTTGAAAGTAAATCAATCTGGACCGTTCATGAATTAGTTCTTATGCGATCCATTCTTCATAAATAGAAGCTCATTCCTTCATTATTTCTTACGAATTCACTAAAACTCTAGAGAGAAACTATAGAGAAAGAAGAAAAGTGTTCTGCTGCTTACTTCACTACTTCTATATCCGAGAGACTCTTCTTTTCTAAGGTAGGGGATATTATTTGTTGTACTCGTAAGGGGTATTATTTCTTTCGTATTCATGAAGAGAAAGTATGTTGTTCCATTCTTTATTATTCTGTTGGAACATCCTGTCTGTGCTTTACGCATGACCTGGTTCCATTATTTATCATTCTGTTGGAACATCATGTCTGTGCTTTACGCATGACCTGATTCCATTATTTATTATTCTGTTGGAATAACTTGTGCTGCATATGGATTCATCGCATGCACGGTGATTTCTTTTGTTATTCCATTATTTATTATACTTAGTTGGTTAAAGTTTTGACTTCTATACTCCATGAAATTAGTGGAATATCATTAATATTTGCACTTCATCCAGTATCTTTTCATGGAAATATTCTTCTGAGCATTCTTGAATTTTACTCTACAAAGCAGTATCATGTTGACAATTTGGATGTTATTGGTTCCTGGATAAATTAATTCTTGAACTTGTTTTATTGAATTCCTATATCATTGTCATCATCCTCATGTTTATATTCTATTGAAAGTCATCTGTGGCCTGTAGTGCATAAATGGACTTGGTATGATTATGACCAGGGATTATTCGGTATAATTATGACTGTAATGTTACAAATGATGTGGGAAAAAAAAGTTCTCATTGGCCCGTAGTGCATTGATGGACAGTTTTTGGTATGATTATGGCTATGGATTCTCTTCGGCCAAGGGTGCAAAGATGTATTGTTTTATGGCATGATCAGGACCGTTGATGAAAATACGATTATCTTTGGCCCGTAGTGCATGAATAATTCGTGGTCGTGATACTAAAGAATATCCTTGGCATGTAGTGCAGGGATGATTTGATGATGCAGATTATTTATTAAGCTGAGTCTCTGCGATAAAAGTAATGAAAAACCTTTTAAATCATAGAAGATAGTAAATTTTATTCTCTACTTGACTCTTCTAATGGATTGCTTGTTCTGCTGCAGTTAAACTTGATGTTTGTTATATTGTATCAGTTTAACACTGTTGAAGGCTAACGATAATTTATTCTGCATTATCTTAGTCATAATATTTTTTACTGGGCTAGTTGAGTTCACCCTTTTTCTTTCATTGTGCTCTTCAGGAAATGAGAACGTAGCAGGGACTAGTCGGGGAACAGAGTGATGGTCCAAATAATAGCATTAGTAGTCCTCACTATTCTATGAAATAGTGTGATAATAAATGTAATGAGGACCCCATTGAGTTTGTATATTGTCTAGATGACAATATTTGTATTAAAACTCACAGCATATGTTTTGTTGTATTTTACACGACTGTTGTATAATTAAGTTGTATTTAAATTTTGTACCATGTATTTGACGACTCAGAATAGGTGATTTATACCGATTTTGGGGGCGTCACAGTTGGTATTAAAGCTTAGGGATATGATCCCTGGCTGAGATGTGAGACAAGAACTAGGAGGGGAGAGACGAGAATTCATTCTCTAGTATGACCTTCCTAAGTTTATTTGATATTTAATTGGTCGGTCACAGTATATGGATAATATGTTACATGTCAATTAACCTTTGTTTTGCGGCAGTATTTGCAAATGGCATTCGAAAATGTTGAGATAAGCAATGAAGCACATGAGGACCGTTGAGACACCTTTAATCACTAACCTGAGTTAATGTGATGTCAGACGAAGAAGAAATTAGAGATATCTACGTGGTGCGTGAAGAACTAATAGTTGCACCCGAACTAGTTGCAGATGTAGCAGCTGAGAGTGAGGAAGAAGAGGAACTGAGGAGAATTTATTAGAAGAATTTTATGATCAAAATTTAGCATTACAAAATCGTATTCATGAGTTAGAAGAAGCTGGTGAAGAGCGGCGGTGATGATCGTGGAACAAAGAGATGCAACCATTCAAAATTGTGTTGCCGATGTATGCGATGCTTGTCGAGCGAAGCACTTTCGTTGGCGAGTATAAGATATTAGAGCTAGAATCGAGAATGCTATGATCAAAGTTCGATGAAAAAGAAACAAGCTGAACGAAGGAGAATAGATGATGCGTGGGTTAAAGCCGCACGACGCGTTGATATTGTCGAAAAAAACGTCCGATCCAATAAAGTCAAAATAGATGAAATTGATTTTGCTTTTTGGACAACAATTGGGAGAATCCAACATCGAATTTAGAATTACCCTGTACAGAGCGGTCAACCCCAATTCAATATGGATGGGGAGTAATGATTCAAATCATGGATCAGGAATGTGACGAAGCAATTAAGGGTGGAATGTACTCTATAGCAAAGTCAAGTCTCCATTTGGGATGGTGACGCTTGAAAAGAATGTCGAACAAGTCAAAATCGATAGTTTAAAAGAGAGCGTTTTTTTTTGTGACGAGGAACACGAATGAAGTTATCACGGGTTAGTCAATTATAAATTCTTGCGAGACAATGCCTTATTAGATACCGGTTCTACCCATTATTTTATCTCTCTTGCTTGCGCTCAACGTTTAAATTTGACTTCGGAGAAATTAGACTTTGACTTATTGGTTAAAACTTCGATATTAGAAACCTTCGTTACATCCACTATTTATAAATCTTGTTTAATTCAAATTGACACTTTCACGTTACCTGTCAATCTTATCTCTTTGAAAATACTTGCCTTTGATGCGATTTTAGGAATCGATTGGTTAACTACTCATCATGCTTTTCGTAAGGTTGTTAGCTTTCATATTCCTAACCAACATATTATGCGAATTCAAGCAACCAAACCACTAAAGTCAATCATTGTCATATCAAGCCATAAGTAAAAAGCCCCGGTCTTTTTCATTTTTGACTTCCTTGTGTGGAATGCACCGAAGCCAGACTTTCTGTAGGCGACGTCGTGAATGACGATGGCAAGTTGATAGGTATCAATGTGACGAACTATCCAAGTCTTGGATGAGGGTCACAGTTTTGAATGATATTTCTATTGTTAATAAATTTCCTGGCGTATTCTTGAAGACATCTTAGCCTACTCCTAGAGCGTGAAATCGAATTTTGTATTGACCCCAGTACAAAACCCGTTTATAAAACCCTCAAATATTTCTTTACTTAAAACGAACGTAACATGCCTCAAAGACGTTGGCTCGAGCTGTTGAAGATTACGATCGTACCATGCAATATCATCGTAGAAGTGCGAACGTGGTAGCTGACGCGTTGAGTAGAAGATCGTATGCGGTTACAAGTGCGAATATACGAACTCATATGAAGATAACGAATATACGATTAGAATCGACTTTAATCGATAAAGTTAAAGCCGCTCAAGCTACATACTCAGAGTTGATGAATGTGAAGAAGAAGGTTCAAGAGGGCATTATTCTAGAAGCAAGAATCGACGAAGAGAGGAAATCTCAACCCTCGATTTAATTGGCCCATTTAAAATCCTCAATCGAGTATGAACTGTGGCTTATAGACTAGTTTTACCGCCAAGTATGTCGCGTGTTCATAACATTTTTAACGTATCGATGTTACGTAAATATGTGGACGACCCGAACCACATTATTAATTTAGAACCGGACGAGATAGCAGAAGATTTAACGTATGAGGAGATACGTGTTAACATCTTGGATAAGAAGGATCATATTCGACGCTCAAAGGTTATACCTCAAGAGTTAGAATTTGAAGTGAAGTCAAGGTATCCTCATCTGTTCGGCATACAAGGTACGTACGTAAATTTCGAGGGCGAAATTCCATAAGGAGGGGAGACTGTGATACCCCAGATTTTATAAATAAATATTTAATTTTCTCAAAATAATTTTTTGAATATTATGGTGTGGATTTGATATAATGTTATAGTTGTGGGTAATATTTATAAATTTTGCAAAATCGTAAGTTGTTATATAATATTCGATTGGTGGGGAATATTCATTTTATCGGGGAATATTCATACAACTGAAGCACAATCATTGGTGGACCCCACAATGAAATTATTGTCGATTGAGAAAGCGACAAAAAATATTTTATGAAAATAAAGGCGGAAGTTTCACAGATTAATCTTGTTGAACTACTCGGTAGTAAAAAATACGATGTCTGGCGTGGTTGCATAAAGCCTTAGCACGGTATTGATTATTGATGCTTACGTGATAAGTCACTCGGTTTTGTTTTATTAGTATTATTAATGTAATAAAAGCGAAACGCTTTTATATAAAAGCAGAATACTTTTATAAAGTTATTCGTTTTATTAGACTATAAATAGAATATATTATATTCTATTATGCATAGTGTTTTGCATAGTAATTTTTTTTATATAAAGCGAGAATACTTTTATAAAGTTATTTATTTTATTAGACTATAAATAGAATATATTATATTTTATTATGCATAGTGTTGTATAGTTACTGCATAGTATTTTGCATAGTAAAAATCTTTTATATAAAATGAGAATACTTTTATAAAGTTATTCGTTTTATTAGATTATCAATAGAATATAATTTATTTTATTGTAAACCAATCTGGACCGTCCATTTAAAGTAAATCAATCTGGACCATTCATGAATTAGTTACTATGCAGTCCATTCTTCTATAAATAGAAGCTCAGGTCCTTCATTATTTCTTACGAATTCATCAAACTCTAGAGAGAGAAACTATAGAGAGTTCTTCTTCTATAATCTTGGCGTATTTCTTTAGAGTTTAAGAAAGCTTGAAAGCGTAGTGCAAGTTTTCTTGAGTATATCCTCTCCCTACCGATTGGAATACTCTTCTTTACTACGCAGAAGAAATATTATTTGTTGTACTCGTTAGGGTATTCCTTCTTTCTTATTGGTGAAATTCTTTTGTTATTCCATTCTTTATTATTATTACATTGAAATAACTTTTGTATATGCCGAAATACCCTATACTTGGTGAAATTCTTTTGTTATTCCATTGTTTATTATTACATTTGGAACATCACATGCATGCGTTTACGCATGACTTGGTTCCGATTGTTTATTATACATTGGAACATCCTGTATGTGCGTTTATGCATGACCTGGTTCCATTATTTATTATTCTGTTGGAATATCCTGTCGGTGCGTTTACGCATGACCTGGATCCATTGTTTATTATTCTGTTGGAATAACATGTCTGTGCGATCTATCGCATGCTTGGTGATTTCTTTTGTTATTCCATTCTTTATTATACTCAGTTGGTTAAAGTTTTGACTTCTATACTCCATGAAACTAGTGGAATATCCTTGATATTTGCGCTTCATCCAGTATCTTTTTATGGAAATATTCTTCTGAGCATTCTTGAATTTTTACTCCACAAAGCAGTATCATGTTGACAATTTGGACGTTATTGGTTTATGGATAAATTATTTCTTGAACTTGTTTTATTGAATTATTATGTCATTGTCATTATCCTCATGTTTATATTATGTTGAAAGTCATATGTGGCCTGTAGTGCATAGATGGACTTGGTATGATTATGACCAAGAATTATTTGGTATAATCACGATCGTAATGTTACAAATGATGTGGGAAAAAAAGTCCTCGTTGGCTCGTCGTAGTACATTGATGGGGCGTTTTTGGTATGATTATGGCTATGAATTCTCTTCGCCAAGAGGTGCAAAGATGAATTATTTTATGGCATGAATAATACGATAGTTGATGAAAACACGATTATCTTTGGCCCGTAGTGCATGAATAATTCGTGGTCGTGATACTAAAGAATATCCTTGGCCTGTAGTGCAGGGATGATTTGATGATATGGATTATTTATTAAGCTGAGTCTCAGCGATAAAAGTAATGAAAAACCTTTTAAATCATAAAAGATAGTAGATTTTATTCTCTACTTGACTCTTCTAATGGATTGCTTGTTCCGCTGCAGTTAAACTTGATGTTTGTTATATTGTATCAGTTTAACACTGTTGAGGGCTAACGATAATTTATTCTGCATTATCTTAGTCATAATATTTCTTACTGGGCTAGTTGAGCTCACCCTTTAGCTTTCATTGTTCTCTTCAGGAAATGAGAACGTAGCAGGGACTAGTCGGGGAACAGAGTGATGGTCCAGATAATAGCATTAGTAGTCCTCACTATTCTATGAAATAGTGTGATAATAAATATAATAAGGACCCCATTGAGTTTGTATATTGTCTAGATGACAATATTTGTATTAAAACTCACAACATGTGTTTTGTCGTATTTTACACGACTGTTGTATAATTAAGTTGTATTTGAATTTTGTACAATGTATTTGGCGACTCAGGATAGGTGATGTATAACGATTTTAGGGGCATCACAACAACCCCTCATCATCTTCTTCCATCTTTGTTAACGACAACAATTATAAAGAACTTATTTAAGGATTTTGTTTGTTTTGTTTTAATATGGAATAAAAACAAAAGTTATTTTGTCAATTTGTAAAATATATTAGGGTAGTAAAACATAATCATCGAAGTGAAAAAAGGCAAATCATCTTCATGCCTTTCGCTCCTCCGTATCTACCTGGTGTGATGCAAATCGTGTGAGTTCATTAAATTTAGCGGCGTATTGTGTTGCCGTCATCTCCCCTTGCTTCAACTCCAAAAACTTCATCTCCACTCTACTTTACATGTTTTTCAGATAATAATTCTCGAAAAACATTTCCTTTATCATTTCTTATGGTATGATTCCTTCTCCAGCTCGCTGCTGATTAGCTTCCCACCAAAAGTTTGCTTCACCCTTCATCATGTAAGTGGCGGATGACATTTTCTGATCTTTTCCCACACAAGCAATGACAAAATCTTTCTTTATTTCTTTAACCAAAAATTGGGCCTCGATCAGATCGGTAGTACCCTTAATCTCCGAGGGTCCTACACCTTTAAAATATTTAAAATTTGCTACTAGAATCATTGGGGGATTGAGGTTTATAGGTTCATTATTTCTACCTTAGAACACCCCCTCTGAAAGATCTATTAATCGTTGTATAGGGTCTATCTGCCATTTCTCATTATTAACCGACTTTTCTTGTGTAGGTTGCGCTGTTTGTCTACGTATGAGTGACATTTTCTATTTAATAACACATATGTTATTATTTCATCATCAATTTAAATAATTTTTATCTATTGCAATATATAGTATCAACAAAACATATTTAATGAAACATTATATTCTTATACCACTAATTTAGTACATCATGCTTTACATCATGTGGTATATTTCTATAAATGCCTAAATCGTCATCATCTATCCCCTAATATATCAAAAGATAAGAATTTACAATCATCTTACCTCGCTATTAAAACTAAAATGGTGATTTACACATACTAGCTCATATCTTATACAAAAGATTGATATATATATATATAGGGAATTAATTCGTGGTAACTGGTTGCCTTGGGCACTGTTCAGCAACCAAGTTTGTAGCCGTTGATCCATACATTGTAAGGTCCAAATTAAAAATTTTGAACCCCCTGCTGCTACAGGCTGTAGCGGCAGTCCATTATACCTAAATCAGCTGGCCATTTACATAATTTCCCCTCCTCAATAATTATTTCAAGTGGCATTTATTATACCCCTTGTCGCTACAGGCTCTCACGGTAGGGGCGGTAATTAATTTTTACTAAACTTACTTTATGACAACAAACTTTATGACAGCTTTTCACGGGTTTTAATGTTGACCGAATAATGATGGTCCCGCTGGCCATGTCAGTAATGGCAAGACAAATATTTTTTTTAAATCCCTTGCTTGCTTTCTCCGTTGTTGAATTATCTCTCCAACCTTTCCTTTCCCAAATCTCATATAGCTTGGTTTCCTCTCGATATTTTTTTCCTTTTTTCAGATCTCTTTTTTTTTGTTGATATTGTTGTCCACTTTCACTCTTAAGTTCAAGTTGAAATTCTGATCCGACGATTCTTTCTTCTTATTTCAGAATGGCACACAACATTCCTGCTCATAAAAAGTTTGTATTTAGTTCTTCAGATTCTGTTGCTAGTTTATATTGTGAAAATACATCTGAGTTTGTAAGTGAAGTTGAAAGTAGTAAATCTGAAATGGTGCCATACGTTGGTCAATTATTTTATAAGTTGGAAGAAGTTGAATTTTTTTACAGGTCGTATGCTCAAAAAATGGTTTTTGAGATTAGAATTGCAACTAGTCATAAACATGCTGGTACTAATGATGTGTTGTCTAAGTGGTAAGTTTGTAAAAATGCCGGTACACTAACTTCTGTAAAGAGTTTTCCTGATGATGAAGATGGTTGTAAGAAAATAACTAGGTGGCAAGACTCTATAGGACGCACATTATGCAAAGCTAGAATATATGTTGTTCATAATAAGAAAGAAGATAATTGACGTATTTCTACTATTGAATTAGAGCACAATCATCATCTAGTGACCCCTACCAAGGTAGATTTGATTGAGACACATAGAAATATTACTCCAGTTGCAAGAAAAATAATTGACACTTTAAATAAGTCTGGTATTGGACCTTGTAGGATGATGAACGTTTTGAGCACAATGGATGGCGGGTTGCCAAATGTTCCATTTTCTAATATTAATGTTCAGAATGTGGTGAGAGATATAAGGCATGATTCTGCATATGAAAATGATGCACAAGCTGCTGTAAATTATTTAAAAAAACTTGGATCCAGTAGTTCGAGTAAATCTTTTTATCGTGTCAAACCAGATGAAACAAATTGCATAACATGCATTTTGTGGGTTGACGCCCGATCAATGTTTATGTATCAACGTTTCGGAGATGTTGTGACATTTGACAGTACGTACAAGACAATCAAGTATGACATGCCGTTTGTTCCTTTTACCAGGGTCAACCACCATTTTCAGTCTATATTGTTTGGATTTGCATTGTTAAGGGATGAGAGAGAGGACACTTTTATTTAGGTATTAGAGACATGGCTTAAAGCTATGGACTAGAGGACACCTATAACCATCATCACTGACCAAGACAAAGCCATGAGTATTGCTATTGTAAAGGTACTCCCTTCTACTTATCACTTATTGTGTTCTTGACATATTAGCAACAAATTTCCTGAGAAATTGCATCATGTTTATTGTAAGCACGCATCCTTCAAAGACCATTTTAACAATTGTGTGTATAATTTATTGTCCATCGCGGAGTTTGAAGAGCGTTGGCAGATTCTGGTGAGGAATTATGAATTGTATAACAATGAATGGATTAGAAGTTTGTATGATGTACGAGAGAAATGGATTCCCGAGTATACAAAGAGATATTTTGTCACGAGAATGAAAACCACTAAAAGAAGCGAGAGTATGAATCATTTTTTTGATGAGTTTGTCAATGCTTCAATGGGTATGAAAGAATTTTTAGTGCAAATTCAGAAGGTTATAGAAAAATAATTTATCAAAGAGAGGAAGGTCGACTACATAACACAACATCGAAAAAGGAATATGGTATTCGGGGCATATTTGGAAGTGCATCTTGCGCATGTGTACATAAAAGAGATGTTTAGACGTTTTCAACGTCAAATCGTCGATTCCATGAAGTACAATGTTAGTAAAGTCAGTGAGTTGTGTGGCCCTGAAACAAAGGTTTATGCAGTGTATAAGGCAAATACAACTGAAAATGGTGGAAGATATAAAGAAATCATCAACAATCGTTAGCTGGGGTCAGTAACATGTAATTGTCAATTTTTCTCATTATGGTGATTTATGCATGCACATCTTGAGATATTTCTTGGCTAAGAGTATTTCCAAATTCCGAGCGACATGATTCTTCCTCGGTGGACAAAAAACGCGAACAAAACCGATGTTAAAGAATTACTCTTTAGCCCAACAACTGCTGATTTTGAACAAGATCAAGCAATGCGTTTTAATTATTTGATGAATGATTGCCATAAGTTAGCCAGTAAAGCTGCTTGCTCAATTTGAGGTTACAAAACTGTCCTTAAGTTGAATGCACGAGGAAAAACGTTAGTTGACCAGTATGATCCAGATGAGAATATTATTGAATTGGCAGACGATGAAATTGATCGCACTGTCAAAGATACACCTCAGGCTATGGGTTATGATAATGACGATGAAGATGCAGAGGAAGAAGCGGAAGAAGATGAGTTTTAATTTGCCACTAGTTATTTCTCAAACAAAGGACCGCAAAAAACAATCAAGATTAAAGAGTGCACTTGAGAAAGTTGTGGGTTCTAAACCTCATCAAAAATTTGTAATTTGTGGCTTTGAAACCGACTATGATAAGCGCAATCACTATCGAGTGTTAGGGATTCCTGAGCCTAAAAAATAGCTCTCAATTGTATTATTGTGCTATATTTTTATTTATGCTCAGTTGTATTATTTACGCTATGTTTTTATTTAGGCTCAGTTGTATTATTTACACTATGTCATTGAGAACATAATTATTATGTTTATATTATGTCGTAGTAGTAATATTATCTTCTACACTCGTAGCTAGTAATAGGTAAACATTAATTCCTAAATTAATATAGATACATTTAATGAAAGTAATAATATTAATAATAATAATAATAATAATAATAATAATAATAATAATAATAATAATAATAAACATAATTACATACCTACGAGTAATGATTATTCCTTGGGTTTCTAAAGAAACTACCCATAATTGAATTCTCTCGTAAAAACGAATGCTCTCGTACTAATAGTGTATTTGAAAATCCAAGGAATAATCATTACAATCCAATAAATTTTATTATTAAATATTCACCCATAATTATTTTAATTATTATAATTATAAATGGTTATTAACTTTTTTAATTATTATAAATTTTAATACTAAGAATAAAATATAACATAAATCAAAGCGTTTTTTATGAGATTTATTTTATAAGACTTTAGTCATTTTAAAAAAATAAATTTCTTATAATTTTCATATAAAAGAATTAATATTAATTATAAAATTTTAAAATAAATTATGTAAAAATAATAATTAAAAAATAATTCACATAACCCTTAAATACACTTAACAATAAAAAATAAACAGCGATAAACATGAAAATATCATCCGTACATTTATCTAAACATAGAAAAATAATCAGTACACGAATAATATGAACTAAAATATAAGTCTAAATATCATCTGCTGAAAGAAGTCTGGCTTGACATCTAAAGAGTTCCCACGCAATTTGGTATCAAAATACCGTTAAATCTTCTAAGAACCATTTTTCTTTGCGAATATTTACACTGCCCCTGACAAAGTAATCCACATATTTGCAGATGAAAATACCACAATATGTCTTGTTAAGCTGCACAGGTCTGGTCTTTGGTATGAGCACGCGTGGATCCTGAGTTGGCCACTTGCGTTGCGGATCACCAATTCAGAAACAAACCGGTATATATTAATTTGACATGCGTGCACAAAGTCATATTATTTATGGATATAAATTATATGACATGTATAAAAGTACACTACTAACAATTAATATACATACCGCAACTTCAACAAATTCTCTATATATTTGTTGGATCGTCAAATATGGGGTACCATCGTAGAGTGGGTCAAAAATGGTGACTGCCCCTTCGGGCACCGAGAATACGACCAAGATAAATTGTTTGGTATCTTGAGTACACAATGGCATGAATATATATTTGCGTTCGTGTAACGTCGGGCCCACATTTGGGTAGACATAGTGGTGACAAAAACTATCTACCCCATTCGTCTGGCTGGGGGGCACAAAGCTCTTGTCAAGATGCATGAAGAATGATTTCATGATAGCAAATCTTGCCCACCTTCTAATTCCCCGCATCTTATAGTACTCATCTCTATCCCGCAGTAATAGCATATACGCGTCCAGGGAATGCTCAAATATCGCGTGTGTGTGACAGAAAATATTGATGGATTACAAAGTGTGTTCCCAAACAAATGATTAGTGCGTTCCCAAACAAATGATTATTTATAAACTCTACCTTGTCTTCCCTAAGGTTTTTGGTAGGGCATTTTTTCCTTCCATAAGAGATGTGCTCTTCCGCTATATCTTGTACCTAAAAAAATATATTGATAAAAATAAAATTAATATTAATAATAATCACTAATATTAATATTCTTAAAACATTAAATTAAGAGAGAATAGTAATAGTAACATGAGAATAATAGTACCTGTTTACCCGCCTTCTCTATGAAGCCAGACTCGAATGAGTAGGAGGGAACATAAGCCTGGACATATGTTCCCTTTTACTCATTTGATTGAGACACATAGAAATATTACTCTGGTTGCAAAAAAATTAATTGACACTTTAAATAAGTCTGATATTGGACCTAGTAGGATGATGAACGTTTTGAGCACAATGGATGGCGATTTGCAAAATGTTCCTTTTTCTAATGTTAATGTTTAGAATATGGTGAGATATTTAAGGCGTGATTCTGCAGATGAAAATGATGCACAAATTGCTGTAAATTATTTTAAAAAACTTGAATTTATCTACTATAAATATCATACATATATTTATATTTAATTTCAATTTATCCATAAAACATACTTCGAGATAAAAAAAATTATTTTATTTATAAAATGTGCGTATGTTATTATGTGATTAATTTTTTATACTAAAAATTACTTTATTTTCTTGTCAAATGAATTGACCCTTCATACGACAATTTATTATTACACAAAGGTTAGGGATGATAACGTATTTTTCAGAAAGCCTAAGGACGGTCATCGTATTTATTGAGAGATAGGTGGTTAGAGAATAGGAATAGAGCTTTCGTAGATGCAACTACTTTTGTGATTATAGTTCATACAGACACAATCACTTAAATAAGGATAATTTGTTACATAAGATGATAATTTCAATAAATAGATTATCACTCTGTCATACCATGTTTGCATCAAAAACTTAACAACAATGTAAACATATTTTAATTTTTAGTAATATATATATATATATATATATATATATATATATATATATATATATATATATATATATATATATATGGGACCGCATCCATGACAACCGGTTGCCATTAACACTATTTTAACAACCCACTTTTCAACCGTTGATCAATTAATTGGATTGCTTAGATTGCAATTTGTTAGTTCCCAGTAGGCACAATAGATCTAGAAGGGGGGTTGAATAGATCCTTTTTATTTCAAATATTTTTCTCTATTATTTTGTATAGCTATTAAATTAGCATATAACAAACATAAGAATCTTTTCAAGTACAGCGAAATAAGTAAAAGATCCTCTTCATTGATATATTCATAATTATACATACATTGTTCGTAGAGTAAGTTTAGTTGTAAGCAGTTAAAACATACATAGCAGTTATAGTAGTTATAGTACATAATGTAAATGACATAATGTAAAAAGACACAAGGGGTTTTAAGTGGTTCAGAGACTCAAGCTCCTAATCCACTCTTCTGCTTTCAACTAGCTGGATTTCCACTAAGGAAGGGCAGCACCCTGAATCACTAAGATTCCTTCAAGGCCAGCTGCCTTGGGACTTCAGTTCACTAAGAAATCTTTAAGGCCAGCAGACTTGGGACTCCTCTAGTTCTCTAGGACCTCTTCAAGCCCAGCAGGCTTGGAACTTCGTTTAGTCCCTCCGAATAAGGACCCTTCTGGCCCTGGCATCATTTAGTCCCTTCGGACAAGGACCCCTTAGGCCCTGGCTTCTGTTGAGTTGTTTGTTTGTTTGTTGGAGTTGGTGCTGAGCTGCTAAGATGTCTTCATGCTCTGAACATCTTCTATACTTAGCAGCTTGGCGTGATCATCCTTGAAGTGCAGTTGAGTGTTGCATGATGCTCAGCTTCTTCAGTTACTCAACTTCTTCGGATGATCCCTTGATGACTGCCTTGAAGATATTTCCTCTTGATACATGATGGCTGCACATGATAGGTTTTCAAGATGACTGTAAGCTTTTCTGCTTGGTACTTGGAAACTTTCTCATGCTTGCCACCATGATAACGTTTGCGATCTCCCTTCTTGATACTTGATGTCTTCTCATGATGGACTTGCTAAGATGATTGTAAGCTCTTTTCTATTTTACTTAGAGTCTTCTAATGATGGACACCAAGATGACATGATGCTCTTCTTTCTCTCGACAGTTCAGAACACTCTTCTTGTAGTAGAACTCTCAATTCTACATAGTAGAACTCTCACTTCTACTTCTTCCTCTACATGTGTTTGAGTGTTCTTGGTGGATCGTTGTGACGCCCCCAAAATAGGTATACATCACCTATTCTGAGTCGCCAGATGCATGGTACAGAATTTAAATACAACTTAATAATACAACTATCGTGCACAATACGACAAAACATAAACTGTGAGTTTTAATACAAATATTGCCTATTAGAGAGTATACAAACTCACAAGGAGTCCTCATTACAATTATTATCACACTATTTCACAGAATAGTGAGGACTACTAATGCAAACATCTAGGATCATCACTCTGTTCTCGATTAGTCCCAAATTTATGTTCTCATTTCCTAAAGAGAACATTGAAAGAAGAAAGGTGAGCTCAACTAGCCCAAAGAAGAAATATTATGACTAAGATAATGCAGAATAATTTATCGTTAGCCTTCAACAGTGTTAAACTGATAAAATATAATAACTATCAAGTTTAACTGCAGCGGAACAAGCAATCCATTAGAAGAGTCAAGTAGAGAATAAAATCTACTCTCTTCTATGATTTAAAAGGTTTTTCATGACTTTTATCGCTGAGACTCAGCTTAATAAATAATTCACATCATCAAATAAGCATTAATAATACCAATAAAACAAAACTGAGTGACTTATCACATAAGCATCAATAATTAATACCGTGTGTTACTATGCAACCACACGTATTACTGTACTTTTACTACCGAATAGTTCAACAGTATTAACGGTAAAACTTTCACCGTTATTTTCATAAAATATTTTTGTCGATTTCTCATTTCGACAATAATTCCGTTCATGGGTCCACCAATGATTGTGCGATTACTGCATACTAATATTCCCCGATAAAACAAATATTCCCCACCAATCGAATATAATATGACAACTTGCATACTTTGCAAAATTTATAAATACTACCCACAACTATAACATTATATCAAATCCACACCATAATATTCAAAAAAATATTTTGAGAAAATAAAATCTTTATTCATAAAAATGGGGTCTCACAATCTCCCTCCTTATGAAATTTCGCCTCGAAATTTACGTCACGCACTCGGTATGCCATAACGGTGTAGGATACCTTGACTTCACTTGATTCTAACTCTTGAGGTATAACCTTTGAAAGCGTCGAATATGATCCTTCTTATCCAAGATGTTAACACGTATCTCCTCATACGTTAAATCTTCTTCTATCTCGTCCGGTTCTAAATTAATAATGTGGTTCTGGTCGTAACATCGATACGTTAAAAATGTTCTGAACACGCAAACATACTTGGCGGTAAAACGAGTCTATAAGCCACAGCTCCTACTCGATCAAAGATTTCAAATGGGCCAATTAAATCGAGGGTTGAGATTTCCTCTCTTGTCGATTTTTTTTCTTCTAGAATAACGCCTCTTGAACCTTCTTCTTCACATTCATCATTTCCGAGTATGTAGCTTGAGCGGCTTTTAACTTTATCGATTAAAAGTCGATTCTACTCGATATTCGTTATCTTCACTTGGGTTCCTAGAGTCTTTAACTCTATCTTCATCATTTGTAAGTCGCATTTAAATGGGCCTTTGTGTTAACAACATCGCACTCGTAAAACGATACGATCTTCTACTCAACGCGTCAGCTACCACGTTCATTTTCCCACAGTGTTATTGAATGGTACGATCGTAATCTTTAACAGCTCGAGCCAACGTCTTTGGCGCATGTTACGTTCGTTTTAAATAAGAAATATTTGAGGGTTTAAGAAATGGGTTTTGTATTGGGGTCAATACAAAATTTGATTTCACGCTCTACGGGTAGGCTAAGAAGTCTTCAAGAATACGTCAGGAAATTTATTAACAATAGAAATATCATTCAAAACTGTGACTCTCATCCAAGACTTGGATAGCACGTGTAATGAAGGTTTTTCCTAACGGAGTTTCAACCGATAAGTCAAAGTCTAAATTCTCTAGAGTCAAATTTAAACGTTGAGCGCAAGCAAGATTGATAAAAGAATGGGTAGAACCGGTATCTAATAAGGTATAGACTTCAGAAGAATTTATAATTAACTAACCCGTGCTAACTTCGTTCGGGTTACTTTCGCTTTTGAGAAGTCACAAAACGCTTCTTCCCGAAAAAACCATCGATTTTGTTTTGTCAGATTCACCTTTGGTGCCACCGTCCCAACTTGGACTTGACTTCACTATATATGACAAAATCGAGCTAAATGACCTTCTCTTCTTGAAATTTCCACTTCTATTATCTTGGTCATGATTACCACCGAAGTGGTTACCATTCTTGGCATGATAATTTCTCCCACAATGGTTATCATTGTTCCGATGGTCGTTGCCACCGGTATGATTATTATCGTGTTGTTGGTCGTTTCCTTTTGGTTGAGCTAACTCAACGGTCTCATGTGCTTCCTTGCTTATCTCAGCATTTTCAGATGTCATTTTCAAATACTGCCACAAAACAAGGGTTAATTAACATTTCACATATTATCCCTATACTATGACCGACCAATTAAATACCAAATAAACTTAGGTAGGTCATACTAGCGAAGGAATTCCCCATCTCTCCCTCCTAGTTCTTGTCTCACATCTCAATTGAGGATCATATCCTAAGCTTTGATAATAATGTCACGCCGCCAAAATAGGTATACATCACCTATTCGAAGTCGCCAGATACATGGTATGTAATTCAAATACAACTTAATAATACAACCGTCGCAGTATACAATACGACAAAACATTAACTGTGAGTTTGAATACAAATATTGTCTACTAGAGAGTATACAAACTCAAAAGGAGTCCTCATTACAATTAATATCACACTATTTCACAGAATAGTGAGGACTACTAATGAAAACATCTAGGATCATCACTCTGTTCCCCGACTAGTCCCAACTACGTTCTCATTTCCTGAAGAGAACAATGAAAGAAAGGGTGAGCTCAACTAGCCCAATAAGAAATATTATGACTAAGATAATGCAGAATAATTTATCGTTAGCCTTCAACAGTGTCAAACTGATAAAATATAATAACTATCAAGTTTAACTGCAGCGGAACAAGCAATCCATTAGAAGAGTCAAGTAGAGAATAAAATCTACTATCTTCTATGATTTAAAAGGTTTTTCATGACTTTTATCGCTGAGACTCAGCTTAATAAATAATCCACATCATCAAATAAGCATTAATAATACCAATAAAGCAAAACTGAGTGACTTATCACATAAGCATCAATAATCAATATCGTGTGCTACTATGCAACCACACGTATTACATCGATTTACTTTTACTAATTGAATAGTTCAACAAGATTATTAGCAGTAAAACTTCCGCCGTTATTTTCATAAAATATTTTTGTCGTTTTCTCATTACGACAATAATTCCGTTGCGGGGTCCACCAATGATTGTGCAGTTGCACGAATATTTCCTGATAAAACAAATATTCCCTAACCAATCGAATATAATATGACAACTTGCATACTTTGCAAAATTTATAAATAATACCCACAACTATAACATTATATCAAATCCACACCATAATATTCAAAAAAATATTTTGAGAAAATAAAATCTTTATTCATAAAATCTGGGGTCTCACAATCTCCCCTCCTTATGAAATTTCGCCCTCGAAATTTACGTACGTACCTGGTATGCCGAACAGGTGAGGATACCTTGACTTCACTTCAGATTCTAACTCTTGAGGTATAACCTTTGAGCGTCGAATATGATCCTTCTTATCCACGATGTTAACACGTATCTCCTCATACGTTAAATCTTCTTCTATCTCGTCCGATTCTAAATTAATAATGTGGTTCGGGTCGTAACATCGATACGTTAAAAATGTTCTGAACACGCAACATACTTGGCGGTAAAACGAGTCTATAAGCCACAGTTCCTAATCGATCAAAGATTTCAAATGGGCCAATTAAATCGAGGGTTGAGATTTCCTCTCTTCGTCGATTCTTGCTTCTAGAATAACGCCCTCTTGAACCTTCTTCTTCATATTCATCAGCTCTGAGTATGTAGCTTGAGCGGCTTTAACTTTATCAATTAAAGTTGATTCTACTCGTATATTCGTTATCTTCACTTGGGTTCCTAGAGTCTTTAACTCTATCTTCATCATTTGTAAAGTCGAATTTAAATGGGCCTTTATGTTAACAACCTCAAGACTCAAAAAGCGACACGATCTTCTACTCAACGCGTCAGCTACCACGTTCGCTTTCCCACAGTGTTATTGAATGGTACGATCGTAATCTTCAACAGCTCGAGCCAACGTTTTTGGCGCATGTTACGTTCATTTTAAGTAAAGAAATATTTGAGGGTTTAAGAAATGGGTTTTGTACTAGGGTCAATACAAAATTCGATTTCACGCTCTACGGGTAGGCTAAGAAGTTTTCAAGAATACGTCAGGAAATTTATTAACAATAGAAATATCATTCAAAACTGTGACTCTCATCCAAGACTTGGATAGCACGTGTAATGAAGGTTTTTCCTAACGGAGTTTCAACCGATAAGTCAAAGTCTAACTTCTCTAGAGTCAAATTTAAACGTTGAGTGCAAGCAAGAGAGATAAAAGAATGGGTAGAACCGGTATCTAATAAGGTATAGACTTCGTAAGAATTTATAATTAACTAACCCGTGCTAACTTCATTCGGGTTACTCGCTTTTTGAGAAGTCACGAAAAACGCTCTTCCTGAAACCACCAATTTTCTTTTGTCTGTATTCGCCTTTGGTGCCACCGTCCCAACTGGACTTGACTTCACTATACGACAAAATCGAGCTAAATGACCTTCTCTTCTTGAAATTTCCACTTTTATTATCTTGGCCATGATTACCACCGAATTGGTTACCATTCTTGGCATGATAATTTCCCCCACGATGGTTATCATTGTTCCGATAGTCGTTGCCACCGGTATGATTATTATTGTGTTGTTGGTCGTTTCCTTTTGGTTGAGCTGACTCAACGGTCTCATGTGCTTCCTTGCTTATCTCAGCATTTTCAGATGTCATTTTCAAATACTGCCACAAAACAAGGGTTAATTAACATTTCACATATTATCCCTATACTATGACCGACCAATTAAATACCAAATAAACTTAGGTAGGTCATACTAACGAAGGAATTCCCCATATCTCCCCTCCTAGTTCTTGTCTCACATCTCAGCCAGGGATCATATCCCTAAGCTTTGATACCAACTGTAACGCCGCCAAAATAGGTATACATCACCTATTCTGAGTCGCCAGATACATGGTACAGAATTCAAATACAACTTAATAATACAACTGTCGTGTACAATACGACAAAACATTAACTGTGAGTTTGAATACAAATATTGTCTACTAGAGAGTATACAAACTCAAAAGGAGTCCTCATTACAATTAATATCACACTATTTCACAGAATAGTGAGGACTACTAATGAAAACATCTAGGATCATCACTCTGTTCCCCGACTAGTCCCAACTACGTTCTCATTTCCTGAAGAGAACAATGAAAGAAAGGGTGAGCTCAACTAGCCCAATAAGAAATATTATGACTAAGATAATGCAGAATAATTTATCGTTAGCCTTCAACAGTGTCAAACTGATAAAATATAATAACTATCAAGTTTAACTGCAGCGGAATAAGCAATCCATTAGAAGAGTCAAGTAGAGAATAAAATCTACTATCTTCTATGATTTAAAAGGTTTTTCATGACTTTTATCGCTGAGACTCAGCTTAATAAATTATCCACATCATCAAATCATCCCTTCACTACAGGCCAAGGATATTCTTTAGTATCACGACCACAAATTATCCATGCACTACGGCTAAAGATAATCATGTTTCCATCAACGGTCCCGATCATGCCATAAAATAATTCATCTTTGACTACGGCCAAAGAGAATCCATAGCCATAATCATACCAAAAAGCTGTCCATCAATGCACTACGGGCCAATGAGGACTTTTTCCACATCATTTGTAACATTACGGTTATGATTATACCGAATAATCCCTGGTCATAATCATACCAAGTCCATCTATGCACTATGAGCCACGATGACATTCAAAAAAAAATAAATATGAGGATGATGACAATGATATAAGAATTCAATAAAACAAGTTCAAGAATTAATTTATCTCTAGAACCGATAACGTCCAAATTGTCAACATGATACTACTTTGTAGAGTAAAATTCAAGAATGCTCGTAAGAATATTTTCATGAAAAGATATGGATGAAGTTTAAATATCAAGGATATTCCACTAATTTCATGGAGTATATAAGTCAAAACTTTAACCAACCGAGTATAATAAAGAATGGAATAACAAAAGAAATCACCACGCATGCGCAGATTGCGCCAGTATAAAAGTTATTCCAATGAATAATAATTAACGGAACCGGTCATGCGTAGCTACGCATGTGGATGTTCCAAATGAATAATAAAGAAATGTAATAATAATAAAAATCACCATGCATGCGGTGCTTCAGACAGACAAGTTATTCCAATGAATACCAATAAAGAGGCGGAACCAGTCCGAACGTAAAATGCATGTATATGATATTCCAATGTAATAATAATAAAGATGGAACCCAGTTCGGCGATAAAGCGCGCATGCAGTAATATTCCAATGTAATAATAAAGAATGGAATAACAATAGAATTTCACCATGTATGCGGTACTTCAGATGAGCAGAAGTTATTCCCGAATAATAAATAATAGAATAATCAAGAATTTCACCAAGTATAGGGTAGATCACAGATACAAAAGTTATTCCAATGTAATAATAAAGAATGGAATAATGTAAGTTCTCTTCATAAATAAGAAAGAAAGAGTACCCCTTACGAGTACAATAAATAATATCCATTACCTTAGAAAGAAGATTACTGGATATAGAAGTAGTGAAGTACCAGAACACTTTTCTTCTTTCTCTCTAGAGTTTCTCTCTCTAGAGTTTCAAGTGAATTCGTAAGAAATAATGAATGAATGAGCTTTATTTATAGAAAAATGGATTGCATAGTAACTAACTCATGAGCAATTCGAGATTGATTTACTTTAATCGACTATTCCATATTTAAAGCAAAATCTTTTAAATAAAATATAATATATTCTATTTATAATCTAATAAAACGAATAACTTTATAAAAGATTTTACTATGCAAAACACTATGCATAACAAAATATAATATATTCTAATTATTGTCTAATAAAACAAATAACTTTATAAAAGTATTTTATTTTATATAAAAGATTTTACTATACAAAACACTACGCAGCACTTATGCAAACACTATGCATAATAAAATATAATATATTCTATTTATAGAATAACTTTATAAAAGTATTACTTTTTATATAAAAAAATTTACTATGCAAAACACTATGCAGACATTATACTAACACTATGCATAATAGAATATAATATATTCTATTTATAGAATAACTTTATAAAAGTATTCATTTTATATAAAAAGATTTTACTATGCAAAATACTATGCATACTTTATGCAACACTATGCATAATAGAATATAATATATTCTATTTATAGAATAACTTTATAAAAGTATACATTTTATTACATTAATAATACCAATAAAAACAAAACTTAGTGACTTATCACATAAGCATCAATAATCAATACCGTGTGCTACTATGCAACCACACGACATCTTATTTTTTACTACCGAATAGTTCAACAAAGATTAGCGGTAAAACTTCCGCCAATTATTTTCATAAAATATTTTTGTCGTTTTTCTTTCCGATAATAATTTCGTTCATGAGGTCCACCAATGATTGTCTGCCGTTGCATCTAATATTCCCTCGATAAGACAAATATTCCCCCACCAATCGAATATAATATGACAACTTGCGACTTTGCAAAATTTATAAATACTACCCACAACTATAACATTATATCAAATCCACACCATAATATTCAAAAAAATATTTCGAGAAAATAAAATCTTTATTCATAAAACTGGGTCTCACAATCGTAGAATGAGCTTTGGACCTTCACTATCTTATGTGGTTTAGCATACGGTCCACCTTCTCTCCAAAAGCAAGAACTCCAAAGAACCCTCGATCTTTGAAGCTCTTCCCGATTTATACTCCTTCCCAATCCTTCCATTGGAAAGTAGCTCATTGAAGGCTATTCAAATATCTTCATGATCTCGAGTTGATGAGGTAGATTATTGATGTGACATGTCATACTTTATCCGACATTGCGCCTCTCATCGTTTCACCTACCCATCAGAGATGTCACTTTAATGTCTTGGGCAGGTTGAAGACTTTATTATCTCCTTCTGATTTCTCGATCAGAGGTTGTCCTTTTGCATCGATGCTCTCAATAAGCTTTTGTCCGAATACCATCCTTCAATTTGAACCGTTATCAATGCTTCAATCTTCAGGTGTTCGAACTCTACTATTCTGATGCTTGTCTTCTTGGACCTGATCGTAGTGTCTTGTTGAGTGTTGCTCATTGCTGGTAGAGTCAACACTACGATCTTGAAGAATGTTGATTGGATCTCCAATATAGTACACCTCTTCCTTCTATTGTGCAGTGCTTCAACACTTCTGTTTGCTTCGACTATTCTCAGAGACTGATGGCTTGACTCCTTTGATCTAGGCTCTACTGAATAGTAAGACACTTCAGATTTGTGGCGCGTCCAGCTCGCTTTCTCCTGGTGATCTCCCGTTCACTTATCATCAATGGACTGACCTTACACTTAATCACTTTAGCCTTGTTCTTCAGAGGCTGGCCAGCATCTCTGTGCACGTTCCATCAGTTCTTTCTTTGTTTGGCAAACACTATGATCCTGGTAGCTTCCAAGATCGTTGTCTTCTTCATCTTCTTGATACCATCGCGACTTGCCGACTTTCCTTAGTCGATTCATCGAAGTCTTCTTACGATCGTCTTGTGGAAGACTTCATCTCGAATGGCTTTACAACTCAATCTTGATGTCGATTGGGTTGGTGCTTAGATCTTCTCGTTAGCTTGTATGCCATTCGTTGAGTGCTCTCGGTTCTCTTGTGTGAGATGTATCTTTGTAGTGCTAACTGTGAGGCTTTGTTCCTTTCGATATTCTTGGAGTGCTCATTAGTTGAGAATCATACTTGCTCTAGGATTACGCCTATGCATTGTGAGCACTTCCATTGAGGTCGTAGTTCAAAGACTATACGATTCAAATTTCCTACGTGCAGTATATTCACGATCCCGAGATCGATCTTGACACTACTACGGTTTCGCCTTGCGCTTTGTTGTCTTCGTCCGATCTTGCTCGATCACGATCTCGCATGTAATCAATAGACTCTACGAACTCAGAGTGTAGTCTACGATCCTTGACTTGGCTTCGGCATCGGTAGACTCTACGACACCGAGTGTAGTCTACGTTTCTGACTTGGCTTCGGCAGATGTTCGGTCGGCTCGTAGACAGGCTGTCGATCTCTACGATTCTGAACATGACTTCCTCAGCATACTACGATCTCGAGGAAGCTCTTCTCGATATACCACGATCCTTCATCGTTTCTCCTGGAAGTCTACGAACTCCGAGATCTACTATCTTGCAAACTACGATTCTACCTTGATAGCTCTCGAGTTATCCTTGACTCTCCTGGAAGACTACGATCTCTGGTGCAGAACTCGACGATCAGACAAGCCTTTCTATTACATCATAAGATCAACCTAACATGCTTGATCTTTCTATATTTATAGTCTTTGTACATCATTTCTTTTTAAGGACTTTACAAAGCTGTTTTGCTTATGTAGGATCAACCTAACATACTTGATCAATTCATTCTAAGTCCTTGTACACATGTTTCTATTATCTATCAAAGGACTTTACAGCTTTTCTTAATGCAAGCATACTTGCATATTATTCATTCATATATATATATATATATATATATATATATCATAATCAAATCATATGTAAATAGGAATATCATTCACATGCTTATTCCCGAAAATCTCCCCTATTTGATTATGACAAAAACAATAAGTGCACACACATGTTATGAATGAATCTTATATACTCGGTGAGTAATTTGTATTTCTAAAACAGATAATCATGAATGTCATTTATAAAGATGTGGCAAATTATACATAAAGACACTTTACATCCTAGATCCAGAACACACCTAACTAGTTAGAGATGTACCTCTTTGGCTCCATGTGTATTTCCAGGATGTCTGATGATCAGCTACTCATCTGATTATTTTTCTTGCTCTCCCCCTGGGATGATGACCTTCTTTCTTGGCTTTGCTCCCTTTTATCATCTTTCTGAACATGCTCCCCCTCAGACTCTGCAATCATGTGATCATCATCTTTTTCTGCAGCTGCTGACTTCTTCTTCTTTGACTCCTTCTCTCTTATCCCTCTGCTCTTCTTTGAGTGCCCTTTGCTCCTCTTGTTCTTCCTCTTTCTATGCCTCTTTTTCTCCCCCTTTTTATCATTAATCAATTGTGAGAGCTGCTCCATGTTGGACATAAGCTGCTCCATTAGGTAGGAGGAGTTGGCAACTTCAAATTTGAGTTCTGTTGGCCTCAGCTCAAGTCAGACCGAGAAAGACCGCTTCATTCATTCAATCTTGTCGAGAGGGCTTGGATCTGCGTTCTTCATTGGCCTTCGAACTCGTAGAGCTTCTGGCTTTTGATCTTGTATGGCCTTCTGATAGATGTTATCTCTCGCTTGGAGTTTGAGAGATACATCTGCCATAGTAGCTTGAAGTTTGTTCTGGAGTAAGTCTTCTCCTCTTGCTGTTAGTTTCTGTGACTCTTCAGTGAGTAGAGATATTTTCTCACTTTGTTCATCAGAGCTCTTCAGTAGTTCTTGCTCCAAAATAGTTTGATCCTTTTGTTGGGCAGTTTCGGGATGAGCAATGGATTGGACTCTACGAGTTTCATTCTTGGACAGATTTTCAAAGGCTTGGAGAATCTGAATAATCGTTGAGTACCAATTTCTTGTTGAAGATGAGGGAATGTCAGAGAGTAGTGTTTAGGCTGTTGGAGGCTTCTGATGTTGAATTTGAACAGTCTCAGCAGTAGAGTGGCCAGACTCTACGATCATCTCCTTGGTCATGTTCCTTGTTCCTTCAGAGTCCACTCTACGATCGTAGGGGATATAGTGATTGTCAGACTATCGATAGACTTTGAAGTGTGGCTGGTCTTTGATTGTTTTGGTTGCAAACTTCATCACCCTTGGGAAGTTCTGCGCCACCAGCTCCATGCTTGGGAAGTGAGAGAAGCACCAGCTGAGCTAGCTTCCATCTCCTTCAGTGTGGGCCTTAAGCCATGACGTCCACTGGAAGAACCATCTCATCAGCAAATCGTCAGGATTGTAGAGAATGGTCGAGCAGTCTAGCTCTATGTTGTTCCAGTTTTTGGCTATGTCAAAGGTAGTCATTCTTACTACCTTGAGCTTTTCATTTCCATAGTTCACCCATCTCTCTGGTGGAGCATCTAGTAGATCATTTGAGACTTCCACTACTATCCTTCTGCTAAATCTTACAGGAGAGAGACTTGGATAATCTTTTTGTTCGTCTGCTTCCTGTTATGCAGAACCAGAATCTTTTTCAATCTCTTCTCTCTCGGAGCCTGAACTTTCTTGATCATTTTCAGCAGAGAATCCTTCTTGTTGCATTTCATTTTCTTCATTGCTGGTCCTATCCTCAGCACTTTCTTTCTGTGATGCAGACTCATCATCACTTAATTCAATGGGGGCATTTGATTGATTATTTCTCCTTTTGGAGGCAAATTTTGCTTGCAGTCTGTAGCTCTTCCTTCTTCTTGGAAGTTCAGCTATGAGAGAGTCAGACTCCTCTTCTTCTTCAGACTTGGAAGCCTTTGGTTCATTAGTGGAACTTTCTTCAGGTTCAGCAAGGGCAGGGACAGAACCTTCTTCTTTGGACTCATTACTTTCTGAGCCATCATTATGGCTTTCTGGATTGGCAGGGGCATTTTCTTCTTCTATAGAAACAGCATCATTTGACCCAACATCTGGACTTGTTGGGGCAGTTTCATTTGGGGATGGAATTGGGTCATCTTGAATTTCTTCTTTATCAGCAGAGTGACTGCTCTGAGGATTAGCTACAGGGCTTGAGCATTCCTCTTCATCAGCAGATGCTGAATTTTCATTCATTAATCCAGCTTCACCTTCACTGCTAGATTTGGTCTGTAAGGACTCAGCCTTGACATCTGTCTCCTTTCCTTCTGCTGACGCTATGTCCTTTTCTTCAGCAGATGTACTGTTTTGGGAAGCTGAGGCTGGTTTGGTTTCCACCTTAGCTTTCTTACTGATAGGCCCTTGAAGCAGCCGGTTGCTTCTCCTCTTTGTTGCTTCAGCAGTTAGGGCTCTTTCTTCTTCAACCTTGTCTTTGATGGAGAGACTCCTTAATGGGGCTTTGATTTTCTTCACACCTGTGGATTTCTTTTTGGCTGGTGTGGTTGATACTGGCACAGAGTCATCAGACTCGGAGCTTTCTACTACTTCTGCCTTCCTCTTCTTTGTAGAGGTCTTGCTCCTGTTTGCAGTAGTCAGCCTTCTGTTCTCCTTGGGGTTCTTCTTCCAATTCACAAATAATTGAGGAGACCTTACTTTGTTAACATTCAACGGCTCTCCCTCATCATCCTTGATCTTCCCACCTAGCTTCTTCTTCATCACAATACTCAGCAGTCTGCCATGAAACACCTTAGTTAGGGGTTTTTCAGTGGACTTCTTCATCTCAGCTTTTTCTACCCACTTGAGATTTGATCGAACAAGATAGCTCCAAAGTTGATTTGTTTCTTCGTAACTATCACGACATTATCTTCACCGTTGTTAGTCAAGCATCGATCACGTGCAAAGTGTCTTACACAAGATGCATTTTCCAACTATTTCAGCAATGAACTCGTACTCTTCTGGAAACTCCTTCTTCTTCATATCTTTCAGACTAGGGTTCCTTTGGTACCCCATGATTTCCTTTGCTTGTTCAGTATTGAAATCATCAAGGTTCTTCAGCCCTTGGTTAGGAAAACCTAGGCATTGATTGAGGTCATAGGATTTCAGCTTTAGATACAGACCTTTAACCTTGGTAGAAAGGGTTCCGGAATTTATGGAGGCGTTTGAGTATAACTCTTTTACCAGGTTGACGTATACTCGAGTGCTAGCCTTAAGACATTCTGAGAATCCAGCTTTCCTCACAAGTTCGAGAATGTCTTTGAACTTCTTTTCGGATTTCTCGAATGACTTGGTTCCTAGCTAAATGCCAGTGATAACTCGCCAATTTTCCATTTGAACAGTTCGAAGAATGTGGGTATTTGATTTAGAGAGGTTTGTGAGAGATGGCTGATTGTGATTTGATAAAGCTCTGGAGTGTTAATCTGTTCTGGCTCTTGAAAGGATTCTAGGGTTTAAAAAATGGGAGGGAGAAAGGTTAGATAGCTTTTGATAACTGTCTGCAGATTTGAAATTATCTTTATGGCAGTTCCTTCTAACTCTGCATAACCAGTGATGTGTCAACCGACCATTGGTTGCACGATACCCAGTAATGAGCTGCAACTCCCCATAACTTTTCAGTTAGATATTTTCTTTTAGAAGAGTAGACGTTTAGACAACGTGGCTTTGACCGTTGACCTTTTAATTCGTAGAGTAGCATGGTAAGGCAGCTATGGACTTTACGATTTCCTTTGTTGACTCAATGATCAACTTTTGAGAGATGCTGCAGTGGATGGCTTTGTCTTCTATCCTCATTTTGATGCAGCAAAGTTTAATCACTGATACACTCAAACTTATCTCCATATTTTGAATGGTTGAGCAATTGTCTCATTTTCCAAGCTCCTTGTGAACTGGAGTACCCTTTGGTAGATCTACGATCGTCGAGTTGTCTTCTACGATCGTTTAGGTTGTACTGCGATCGTGGAGTTCTCTTCAACCTCGACTCTACGATCGTTGACTGACTTGGTCCTTGAGATGAATTTGATCAAGCAATTCTTCTGGGACAAGGTAGCTCGGGAAGGGCCAACCTCTTAGAGTGAGCTAAGGGTCAGGTTTGTCCCTGAGGCGCTTTCTAGATGAAATGTTATAGAATTGATTTGCAATGACATCTCATTCGAGCTTTTCTGATGAGGAGATCCTCTACCAACTTTAGACAATTGCGTTTGCTGTAATCGTGGTGTCCTTCTGCTTCTACACTGCGATCAGATGTTTGATCGTAGGCACTCCACGACTTTGAGTTGGGTGGCTGAAAGGTTATCAGTAGTACGTTTTGAGACGTTCCTACTGACTATTGATCTTCATTTGGTTCATAAGCCACAAAGTTTTGGGACTCTGTAGCTGGTACATTTCTTCATAGTAAAACTCAGTGTTGTTGTTTCTCAACAGATCACTACTCCTCTTGGTTGGAGCTGTCTTCTCAGATAGATGTGATTCCCTTTGCTTTAGACTCATTTGAAGGCAGCCCTGCATATCTCCTTCTATCGTAGGCATGGATATCTTCAGGACTGATCACTCTACGATCTTTTGACAGCATTACGATCGTAGTCTCCTTTGACAGTCTTGTGTTTGTGAAGTTCTACTTCCACGATGAGTTCCTCTAGACTGATGCTCGATGATCCTCTGTTGTGAGCTTCCTTGAGGATTCTTCTCATAATGTTTGCTTTACCTGATTTGGACATATAAGACCCTTTTCACCTTTGGTTGAATGGCCTGCTTCCATATATAGATTAGCAGCCATGTGAGCTCCATCGTTAGTTAGCTCGTAGGTCTTCAGGAGCGAGCTTGGACAGATAGGAGCTTGATCAGAATCATCTCTGAACATTCCTTAGCCTTCTGCTGGTTGAGTCTTCTTGATCAAGTCTTTCGCTTCAAAGATTCCTTAGTGTGGTCAGACTGACCAAGTACCTGCAGGTTTAAATATATTTCTATTTTTGGTACCCATAATTAAATGGGTCCTGCTAGGTTAGTTTTCTAACCCCTGTTCCTCTTCTTTGGATAATCATCACATTTATCACCAGCATCATATTCATGCATAAGACTAGTTTTAGACAATACATTTTGATATGCATGAGGGTGAGTGTGTGTAAGATTTGACATTTAATAACACACTCTTTATCTTTGATGGTTTCATCATTTGTTGGGTTATGAGAGTGAGAATTAACTCTACGATTTAAGAGTATCTAGTTGATTCATGGAGGTGATCAGTTTCTACACATCATCAAGATACTCTTGTAGAACTGATCATACTCTGTGAGTTATTAAACACTTAGAACAAGGATTTGTACATACATACTAACCCATCAGCAAGGATTACTTCTTATAGAATTAATTTGACATGTGATGCTCTTATGACCCATTTCAGATTTCCTTCAATATGTTATCTTCATCCTAAAACTTGGATGGAGAGAAAGCTTATAGACATTTGAGTTTCCATCCTCAAGGTACTTTCTCTCTTCACCTTTTTAGGTAGATTATGACTTCTTGACAGAATACCTTTATGGTTCATAAGAAGGTGCTTTTATGAAGAACACATGTAATAGTGAGGAACCGTACCTTTTTACTGTCAGTCTCTTAACAGTCATTTATCTTAGATATACTAAGTTTAGGAATTGATGTGCATAGCTTTACATTTGCTCCTGACAGCTTGTTGCTCTTGTTTTCCTTCAATCAATCACTCATAGTCTTGAAGATGTAGGCCAAGAGAATTTCAACATTAAGAACTTTGACATCCTTTAGTTTACAGAGTTTGCACCCAGCTGCTGGTTGGCCAGACATAAGTTTGAGAAGATCTTCTTTCTTCTCTTGATAAGCATTTCTTAGCATGTATGGCCTCTTCATCTTTCAGACTGGTGGATGCTTGACTATTTGTCATGAATGTCTCTTGAGCTCTCTCGTCTGGTCTTCAGACTACAAGATTGACTGCAGGCTGGGATTGGTCTTGTTGATGTGACAATTGAGAACATGGACCAATCTGAGCAGCTTCAGGTGTATATACACATTTAAACTATACACAATATTTCCAACGTGTGAGCTCATCTAACAAGTAACTTACTACTAAACTAAGTTTAGAACAATGTTTGTGCCAGGGATCAGACTCAAAGCGATTAGCTTTTGAATATAGCATGAGAACCTGCTCTGATACCAATTGTTAGTTCCCAGTAGGCACAATAGATCTAGAAGGGGGGTTGAATAGATCCTTTTTATTTTAAATACTTTTCTCTATTATTTTGTATAGCTATTAAATTAGCATATGACAAACATAAGAATCTTTTCAAGCACAGTGGAATAAGTAAAAGATCCCCTTCATTGATATATTCATCATCATACATACATTGTTCGTAGAGTAAGTTTAGTTGTAAGCAGTTAAAACATACATAGCAGTTATAGTAGTTATAGTACATAATGTAAATGACATAATGTAAAATACACAAGGGGTTTTAAGTGGTTCAGAGACTCAAGCTCCTAATCCACTCTTTTGCTTTCAACTAGCAGGATTTCCACTAAAGAAGGGCAGCACCCTAAATCACTAAGATTCCTTCAAGGCCAATAGCCTTGGGACTTCAGTTCACTAAGAACTCTTTAAGGCCAGCAGCCTTGGGACTCCTCTAGTTCCCTAGGAACTCTTCAAGCCCAGCAGGCTTGGAACTTCATTTAGTCCCTCCGGACAAGGACCCTTCTAGCCCTGACTTCATTTAGTCCCTTCGGACAAGGACCCCTCAGGCCCTGGCTTCTGTTGAGTTGTTTGTTTGTTTGTTGGAGTTGGTCCTGAGCTGCTAAGATGTCTTCATACTCTGAACATCTTCTATACTTAGCAGCTTGGCGTGATCATCCTTGAAGTGCAATTGAGTGTTGCATGATGCTCAGCTTCTTCAGTTACTCAACTTCTTCGGATGATCCCTTGATGACTGCCTTGAAGATCTTTCCTCTTGATACATGCTGGCTGCACATGATAGGTTTCAAGATGACTGTAAGTTCTTCTACTTGGTACTTGGAAACTTTCTCATGCTTGCCACCATGATGACATTTGCGATCTCCCTTTTTGATACTTGATGTCTTCTCATGATGGACTTGCTAAGATGACTGTAAGCTCTTCTCCATTTTACTTAGAGTCTTCTCATGATGGACACCAAGATGACATGATGCTCTTCTTTCTCTCGGCAGTTCAGAACACTCTTCTTGTAGTAGAACTCTCAATTCTACATAGTAGAACTCTCACTTCTACTTCTTCCTCTGTATGTATCTGAGTGTTCTTGGTGGATCGAAGAGTGAGATTTCGGACTCACTATCTTATGTGGTTTAGTATAGTCCACCTTCTCTCCAAAAACGGCAACTCCAGCAACCCTCGATCTTTGAAGCTCTTCCTGATTTATACTCCTTCCCAATCCTTCCGTTGGAAAGTAGCCGTTGAAGGCTATTCAAATATATTTACAGATCTCGAGTTGACAGAGGTAGACTGCTGATGTGACATGTCATACTTTATCGACATTGTATCTCATCGTTTCACCTACCATCGAGAGATGTCACTTTAATGTCTTGGGCAGGTTGAAGACTTTATTATCTCCTTCTGATTTCTTGATCAGAGGTTGTCCTTTTGCATCGATGCTCTCAATAAGCTTTTGTCTGAATACCATCCTTCAATTTGAACCATTGCCAATGCTTCAATCTTAAGGTGTTCGAACTCTACGATTCTGATGTTTGTCTTCTTGGACCTGATCGTAGTGGCTTGTTGAGTATTGCTCATTGACTGGTAGAGTTAACACTACGATCTTTAAGAGTGTTGATTGGATCTCCAATGTAGTACATCTCTTCCTTCTATTGTGCAGTGCTTCAACACTTCTATTTGCTTCGACTGTTCTCAGAGACTGATGGCTTGACTCCTTTGATCTGGGCTCTACTGAATAGCAAGACACTTCAGATTTGTGGCGCGTCTAGCTCGCTTTCTCCTGGTGATCTCCCGTTCACTTATCATCAATGGACTGACCCTACACTTAATCACTTTAGCCTTGTTCTTTCAGAGGTGGCCAAAGATCTCTGCGGCACGTTCCATCGGTTCTTTTTTGTTTGGCAAACACTACGATCCCGGTAGCTACCAAGATCATTGTCTTTCTGTCTTTCTCGACACTCATCGCACGGTTGACTTTCCTTAGTCAGTTACTGAAGTCTTCTTATGATCGTCTTGTGGAAGACTTCATCTCGAATGGCTTTACAACTCAATCTTGATGTTGATTGGGTTGGTGCTTAGATCTTCTGTTAGCTTGCATGCCATTCGTTGAATGCTCTCTGGTTCTCTTCAGGTGAGATGTATCTTTGTAGTGCCAACCAGAGGCTTTGTTCCTTTGGATATTCTAGGAGTGCTCATTAGTTGAGAATCATACTTGCTCTAAGATTCTGCATATGCATTGTGAACACTTCTGTTGAGGTCGTAGATCTGCACTATACGATTCAAATTTCTACCGTGCGCAGACATTACGATCCCGAGATCGAGATCTTGACCTTTCTACGGTTTCTACCTTCGCTTGTTGTCTTCATCCGATCTTGCTCGACTCACGATCTCTCGCATGTAATCAATAGACTCTCTACGAACTCAGAGTGTAGTCTACGATCCTCGACTTGGCTTTCAGATCGGTAGAGACTCACGACTCGAGTGTAGTCTATGTTTCGACTTGGCTTTGGCAGATGTTCTATTTCGGCTCGTAGACAAAGTTGTCTCTACGATTACGAACATGACTTCCTCAAAGATACTACGATCTCGAGGAAGCTCTTCTCGATATACCATGATCCTTCATCGTTTCTCCCGGCGGTCATTTAACTCCGAGATCTACTATCTTGCAGACTACGATTCTCGCCTCGATAGCTCTCAAGTTATCCTCGACTCTCTGGCGGAGACTACGATCTCAGTGCGAGACACAACGATCGACAAGCCTTTCTATTACATCATAAGATCAACCTAACATGCTTGATCTTTCTATATTTATAGTCCTTGTACATCATTTCTTTTTAAGGACTTTACAAAGCTGTTTTGCTTATATAGGATCAACCTAATATACTTGATCAATTCATTCTAAGTCCTTGTACACATGTTTCTATTATCTATCAAAGGACTTTACAGCTTTTCTTAATGCAAGCATACTTGCATATTATTCATTCATATATATATATATATATATATCATAATCAAATCATATGTAAATAAGAATATCAATCACATGATTATTCCTGACACAATTTAATTTTTACAAATCGCCACAACATGTTGTGCCCGAAAAACATGTTGTAGCGGCTTTTATTTTAATATGAGGGCCCCACATGGTCAAACATGTTGTGAGTTTGGTTAAACAAAAAGAATTTTTAATAATATAATACACCAACCGCTACATGTTGTAGCGACTTGGCCCTTTTTTAAAAAAAAGCATTTCCCCCATACATTGTCATGACTCAGCACATCCGACTCATGTTAATAAAAAAAATTAAAAAAATTTCGGCCGCTACAAGCTGTGCCAACTTGGAATAAATAAATAAATAAATAAATTCCCTTGGCCTTTTAAAGCACGCTGACGTGACTCATATGAATTATTTCCAAAAATTTACTCCTCACCAAATTAGAAATCGCAACCTCCCGCTTCAAACCCTCGTTATATGACCACCCGAACACCACAGGCCTAGCTGTTAATTTCTCCCAAGGATTAGTCTTTGGCAAAAAGCACTTTTACCCTACTGTGATTATAGTGTTTTAAGCAATTAGCCATTGTGCTTTTAAAATATTCAATTGACCCACTATGCTTTTTAAAAATGTACAATCAAGCCATTCCGTCCAAAAAATTGGACGGACGTTAAATAATTACACACGTGGCATTGAAAAAAAATAATCAAAAAATCATTATTTTCTTATGTGGCAAGCCAGTCAGCCAAATTCTTAATAAAAATCATTATTTTCTTTCTTTTTCTTTACCTAAATATTTATAATATGTATAATTTTAATAAAAATTAATATTATAATATTCATAGTATGTATGTTTTTTTTTAAAAATAAAAATATTTTTATGTTTTAAAATACTTATAAAATCACTTTAAATTAATGGAAGTATCAAACTTTTTCCCAAATCAAGTTGCGAAAAAGCAAACAGATCGTCAAATTAAAAGCAAACAAATCATCAAGTTTGGAAAGTATCAAACTTTTTCCCGGATTCTTCCCCACGACAAAGCGGTTAAAACCGCTTCCAAACTTGCACGGCAAGACCGGCCACTCGCAGAATTGGTGATCGTCGAAAACAAATCGTCAGTTGGAAGATCTCGAGATTCGCAGATTTAATGAAGGATATATCCATCACCGCCATTGTCCCCCCCCGCCAGGTTAGGTTTCAATGGGATTTGGGATCCGGAGAAAAGCGAGATTGAAGTGAATTACTAGGTTAGGTTTTATAATTTGTATCTCATGCTAACAGATCGTAAAGTGTGTATGTATTTACGTGGAAAAAAACGAGATTGAAGCTTGGAAAGTGTTCCATATGTGTGTGTATGTATTTCTGTTTCTTTGTGTGTGTTTTTGTTTCAATTTTGGTGAGGAAGAAGATGAACAGTAGGATAGGGTTTGAGTTTGAATTAATTATAAAAAAAAATGAGGATAAATAATGTTTTATTTATTTATGTTTGTAATTTGCATTATTTTTTTTTTGTCTAAAAATTTAAAAAAAAAATTTGATCTTATACGATCAAATATAAAGTTACATGTATACATGGAAAAATTGTATTTTTATTTATTGTTTTATTTTAGGCTTATTTATTTATTTTGAAGGAAAAAGAAAATAGAAATGAAAAGATTATTAAAAATGAAATAAAAGATTTTAATTCTACATTTGGAGATGCTTGCCTATTTAATAATTTTAATTTTAATTAATTCCACCTTTCTTCTAAAAATATTTAGGTAAAGAAATATTTTTATTTTTAAAATTTTATAAGTATTTTAAAACATAAAAGTATTTTTAAAATAAAACAAACATATTATGAATATTATAATATTAATTTTTATTAATATTATACATATTATAAATATTTAGGTAAAGAAAAGAGAAAATAAAACATAAAAATATTTTTATTTTTAAAATTTATAAGTATTTTAAATCATAAAAGTATTTTTATTTTTATTTTTAAAATAAAACATACATATAATAAATATTATAATATTAATTTTTATTAATATTATACATATTATAAATATTTAGGTAAAGAAAAGAAAGAAAATAAAACATAAAAAATATTTTTAAAATCACGTTGGGCTAATTGCATTTTTTTAAAGTGCGGTGGCTCAATAGTATTAAAAATTTGGTGATTGGCTTACCACGTGAAAATAACTTATTTTATTTTATTTTTCAAAAGCCACGTCGGATAATTTGGTATGATTTTTTAACGTCCAGTCCAAGAAATTGGACGGAATGGGTTGATTGAACATTTTTAAAAGTACAGATAAATTTAATTGAATATTTTAAAAGATGATGTTTAATTCTTAAAATACTAAAACCACAGTGGGGTAAAAGTGTTTTTTGCCATTAGTCTTTATATTAAAACATTACATTTCCCCCTATATGTTTGAATAAGACATTTTCTCTTGTATTAATATTTATTTTATATTAATATTAATAATAAAGTGGGTTTGTTATAATAGTGAAATGTTAATTGTTATTATTATTATTATTATTATTATTAATATTATTATTATTATTATTTATAATTTGTATACTCACTTTGTGTTGAAAAAGTTAAGTATCTTTTAAGAAAAAAGGCAATGATTATTATTATTATTATTATTATTATTATTATTATTATTATTATTATTAATATTCTTAATATTAATATTAATATAAAAATAAATATTATATTCCATCTTGTAGCGGATTCGTGCAAAAACTTTTTTTGTTTTTATTAATAATAATATTAATAACATTGCATAATAATATTAATGTTAATGTTTACTATTATAACATTGCATTTCCCCAAAATCATACATGATGATGGAAGATTATAATAATTAATTTTATTAATCTTAATATCCACTTTTATATTAATATTAATAATTAAGCCATGTTCTTTAATAAAGTCATGCTCCTTTATGAACTCTGTCCATTGAATATTATATGAAATAAAAGTAGTTAGTATTTCATATTTGATTTTGT
Organism: Panax ginseng; assembly: GCA_020205605.1. Lineage (NCBI taxonomy): Eukaryota > Viridiplantae > Streptophyta > Magnoliopsida > Apiales > Araliaceae > Panax > Panax ginseng. Next base: position 118,363,772 of record CM035148.1, on the reverse strand, counting down.
AAATATTTTATGTGATTAAATAATATTAATATTACTAAGTTATGAATTTGAAAATCACATACAGTTCAACCAAATAGATATTCTTATTCACATAGTGTACATGAGATAACGCTAGAACATTTTCTATATCTCAGATTCTGGAAGTAATCTTGTGAATTTTTTGTAGAGCTCCCACGCGATATGGTAACAAAAGATTGTTACATCTTCTAAGGACCACTTCTCTTCGCAAATATAAACATTTGCCCTAACGAAAGCGTCAACATACTTGCATACAAAAATGTCACAGTCTGAGTTGTTATGTTGTTTTGGTCGGCACTTTGTTACCTGCACATGAGGATTAACGTTGGGCCACTCACGCATCGAATTACCATTTCGCAAACAAAATGGTATCAAATGTACTTTCATGTACAAAGTAGTTGGTTAATAATTTTATAATATATTTGCCATTATAAAAGTAAAATATTTTAAAACTACACATACCGCAACTTTAACGAATTTTGAGTACACTTCCCGTAACTTCATATGCTTGGTATCATTGTAGTACGGGTCAATGATGGTAACCATCCAATCTTCAACTGAGAATAGCAACGAGACAAAATGGCTTTGATGTGTACTACACATCAGCATGAATATATACTGGCATTCGTGTAAAGATGGGCCAACATCTTGGTTCACATACGGATTGCAAAAACTCCATGCATGATTCTCTTCAGTTGGGGGCACATAGCTCTGCCCAAGATGCATGAAGAATGAATTCATGAAAGTAAATTGGGCCCACCATTTTATTCCCCGCGACCTGCAGTACTCCTCTCTATCTCGTAGTAACAACATATAAGCGTCTAGGACATGCTCGAAAATCCAAGTTCCAGGCCCTAAGGAATGCAATGCCATGTGGTCTAAATCATATAACTGCCGCAGACGTGACAAATGATATAAATTTGTTTGTGCGGCCGCCACGTTTTCAAACATATTTTCATTTATGAATGCCTCCTTCCAATCTTTCAATTTTTTGGTTAAGGACCCTTTTGGTCCATAATAGATGTGATCTCCCACATCTTGTATCTGATTAAGACCCAAATGTAAATTATTATTATTATTATTATCATTATTATTTTATAAATATGAATATAATAATAATTAATATGCTTTAATTAAAACCCTTTTTTATTTTTTTATTAACAACCGGATGTGCTGAGTCATGACAATGTATGGGGGAAATGCTTTAAAAAAAAGAAGGGCCAAGCCGCTACAACATGTAGCGGTTGTTGTATTAAATTATTAAAAATTCTTTTTGATTAACCAAACTGACAACATGTTTGACCATGTGGGGCCATTATATTAAAATAAAAGTCGCTACAACATGTTTTTCGAGCACAACATGTTGTAGCGGTTTGTAAAAATTAAATTACAATCTAAGTCATCCAATTAGTTGATCAACAGTTGAAAAGTGGGTTGTTAGAATAGTGTCCATGACAACCGATTGCCATAGATGCAGTCCCTATATATATAATGATTTATATTTAAATTTGAATAAAAATTCTTAATCCAACTCATGTCTGACTGTTTAAAAATAGATTGAATAATTTAAGTTTTAATTCGTCTGCACAATATGTGTGGATATAATATATTACGCACAATTATTATGTGGATGAAAACCTAAATTTATATTTAATCCGCACAATATTTGCACAAATCTCATCCGCTTAACTATTGTCCAAATAAGATCTACCATCCGCATAACAGTTAAATAATTTTTAATTTTTAAATTACAAAAACAAATAATTGACCTCATCCAACTTTAATCATGAATCACACACACACACACACACACACACACACACACACACATATATATATATATATAGGGAATCCATCCATGACAACAGGTTGTAATGGACACTGTACTAACAACCTCTTTTCGGATCGTTGATCAATTGATTTGAAGGCTGAGATTGGAATCAAAAATTCACAAACTGGCACATGTTGTTGTGCCTAAATATCAACCTGTATCGGCTTTTATTTTAATAAGAGGGCCCCACATATTCAACATATTGTCAGTATAGTTAAAAAAATAAATATTTAATATTAAAATATTCTAACCTAAGATGCGAAATCTTAACTTTCTCTCTCTTTTCTTTTCTTTTTTACGCATTTCTCTATTATATGTCATGACTCAACACATTAAAATAGAATAAAAAAATAAAATGAAGGTAGGGATGATACGTCTTTGTCATGATCGGAATTAAATTTTTTTTTAAAATGCCAGTTTGTCAATGCTGGCAATAAAAAACTGAAAAAAAATACCCGACTGGTAAAAGAATTGTTTCAACCAATTCGCTGCTAAATAGATTCGAACTCGCAACCTCCAGCTCCAAACCCTCATGACCACCCGTGGTATCCAAACCCCATGACCACCCGAGCACCACGGGCCTAATTGTTCATTTCTCACAAAAATTTGTCTTTATATTAAAACTTTATATTCCCCCAAAATCTTTATATTATTATTATATTACAATCTATTTTTATTATTCAGCAATTCTAAATTTTTATTATTATTATGTTTCTATTATTATATTAATTTTCGGTGATAAGAAATGAATGCATTATCTATTTATGAAAGTGGTAGTAAATTGGTAGTAGAATTTAAATAAAGTTAGATTATAATAATTTATTTTATTATTACACTATATTATTATTATTATTATTATTATTATTATTATTTGAGTATGAGAGTGATATTCATGTATTAATATTATTAAAAATAATATTAATATAAATAATGTGATTCTTAATATTAGTATGAATAAAAATATTCATACAGTTCAACCAAATAGATATTTTTTTTCGTATTAATAATATGAAGTGGTTTTATGTAATTCAATAATATTAATATTACTAAGTTATGAATTTGAAAATCCCATACAGTTCAACCAAATAGATATTCTTATTAATTAATATGTACATTAGATAAAGCTGAACAAGTTCTATATCTCAGAGGCCGAAAATAATCTTACGAATTTCTTGTAGAACTCCCATGTGATGCAGTAACGAAAGACAGTGACATCTTTCAAGGACCACTTCTCTTGGCAAATATTACCATTGGCCCTAACGAAACCGTCAACATACTTACATACAAAAATGCCACAGTCTGAGTTGTGTTATTTTGGTCGAATCTTTGTGGTCTGCACAGTAAGATTACCGATAGGCCACTCACGCATCGAATATTCTTATTAATTAATATGTACATTAGATAACGCTGGACAAGTTATATATCTCAGAGACTCAAACTAATCTTACGAATTTCTTGTAGAGCTCCCATGCGATACGGTAACGAAAGACAGTAACATCTTCCAAGGACTACTTCTCTTGACAAATATTATCATTGGCCCTAACGAAACCGTCAACATACTTGCATACAAAAATGCCACAGTCTGAGTTGTGTTATTTTGATCGAATCTTTGTTGTCTGCACAATAAGATTACCGATGGGCCACTCACGCATCGGATTATCATTTTGCAAACAAAATGGTATCAAATGTACCTGCATGTACAAAGTAGTTGGTTAATAATTTTTTAATATTAAAGGACATTATAAAAGTAAAATATTTTAAAACTACACATACCGCAACTTTAACGAATTCTAAGTATATTTTCTGTAATTTCATATACTTGGTATCATTGTAGTACGGGTCAATTATCGTAACCATCCAATCTTCAATTGAGAATAGGAACAAGACAAAATGGCTTTGATTTGTACTACACACCGGCATAAATATGTATTGACATTCATGTACAGTTGGACCAACATCTTAGTTCACATACGGATTACAAAAACTCCATAAAAAATTCATTTCAGTTAGGGGAACAAAGCTCTGCCCAAGATGCATAAATGCTTTATTTTCATTTATTTATCATATATATATATATATATATATATATATGAAAATAAATATTAAAAAAAACAATGCACATATATGCTAAGATCTAACCAATAATCAAAAAATGAATCACAGGGAGTCTGTATTAAGAAAACTAAATAAATGCATTATTTATATATATAGGTACGAACTTGAAAACCAGCAACGAGAGAACGCCTGGCCTTTTTCTCAGTTTTTTATTGAAGCATAAATCATTGGTTGTTCAAACTACCAAATTTTTCATTCTTTGCATTTTCTAGAAAAAGAGAGCTACTACTTATTTACTAGAACATTATTATAGAAACACTAAATCTCAGTGGACATGAAAAAAAACTAAAGAACTGCAATGAGCTTCGAATAAGTTTAAATTGCAAATTTCTGAACATTTTTAGGCAAGTCTTAAATTCATTGAGAAACAAAATAATAATAATAATAAATGAACTCACTCCCTCTTTATATTTAAGCCAAAAAAACAAAAATTTGTTTGAGAAAAAAACACTCATTTATAAAATTTATAGATATCAAGAAGGTGTTTGACAGCATGTTAATGAAATTTTGCTAACACCCATGATGACATTGTGTCATCTTAAATTATTATCAATTTGATAGCAAAAAAAATTCTAAAACCATTTACAAATTAAATAAAATTAAAAACTGATCATTATGTGTAACTTTTACTTGCCTACTAAAAGTTTTTTGAATCACCATCTCTCTCCGTCAGTTGCTGTTGTATCAAAATTTTGTTTAAGCTTTTAGATATGGTGATATGTCTATTTAAGGAAGAAGGTGAGCAGGAAAACAAATACCTATACGACGCTGTTTGGTAACTACTAATTAACTTAGCTATTTATTTATAATATGAACTTTTGTACTGCATTTTATCACCTTATCTTCATAATGCACTCCAGATTTCACGGTTGCTCGGTGATAGACAAGTGGCAGATAATATCTTATGATAACTCTCCTTTATTATACAACTACTTGAAGCGTCGCATGCATGGCTGGTTTCCAATGCAATGCTGTCAAAATTTTGCTCCTCGAATGGTGAGCGCTGAGTAATCAACCTGCTTTGCTTTATGAGTGATATATGCTGTCAGTTTTTAAGAAACCGTAGCTCGCAGTCTGTTCGGGAAGGACTTATAAGTCGGTTAGATTAAACTTATAAGTTAAGTATTACTACTTCCGTCCTATAATAAGTGTTTTTTAGATTTAATATTTTTTTCGAAAATAAGTGATGTGTTAGAATTTCAATATAATTTTTATAATATTTTCTCATATATGTCCTTATACACCCAATGGTATTTATTGCATCTTACAATCACTACAATTAAATGACACTCATTAACTCTTCAACTTCAAAATAAATATATTATGGGTATTTTTCTCATTTTAGCTTGTGTATTGGTATGTGTGATTTAAACTAAAAAAACACTTATTATGGGACGGATGTAGTATGTCCGTTTCAAAAATATTATCGATTAAGATTTTTGCACATGGATTAAGAAAGTATCATTTATCAAGTAAAATTTGTTTGAAATTCTATAACTACCTCTTTATGGGAAGTAAAAAACTATTAATACAAGGAAGAGAACTTCTTGGGACATGAGACAATGAGAGAAGGTAGAGGTAATATAGGAAAGTAAATAATTTATCCTCCTCAAAAGTTGTAAACGATAAATATTTTAGAATAATTTTTTTTTTCTAAAACGATAATTTTTTAAGAACAAAGAAAGTAATATTTTTAAAAAGTGCACAGTAAAAGTTGTAATGATCTATTTTTATTGGAAATAGTATTAGCATGTGAAATGGCAGGATATATTGATTTTGTTTTTATTGGAAATACTAGCATGTGAAATGGCAGGATATATTCCCAAGTTTAATGGCTAGTAAAGTAATCTAATTGGGGACTTAATAATTTCAGGATTTTAGTCTTGATCATCACGTTAAGATATAATTAATAATAATTTCATATTTTATATTTTGCTCAAAAATGTTTTAATTAAAAATAACAAAAAAATGTGAAATTAAATTTGTGTTTTTAATTATATTCTTAATATGTTGATTATTAAAGGGATGTTTTAGAAAAGTATCAGAAAATTATTTACCCAAATCAATCGCTCCAGCTTTAATACACTAGAGTATCGCTAACATTCTATTCTTGTCTAAAGATCCAAGTTATCTGGTAGTTGTTAACAAAAAAGTTAATTTTAATCAATTAATATTAAAACAGTTTTGACACGCAAATCGAAATGTGATCACTGTGTATCGATACTATATTACTCCCTCCGTTCCTTAAAACGACTTATGTGATTGTAAAATATTAAATATACTATCAATTGTCTATATTGTCCTTGTATTGAAAAAAAAGTGTTATTTATTGGGCAAAAAATAGTGAGAGAACCAAAGTTATATTTATTACTTGGGATAATATTGGAAACTAAACAAATACTCCCTCCGTCCCTATTTAAATGATGTTTTAGAGATGGGCACAAGAATTAAGATAATGATTGAAAAACATTAAATATAGTACTCAATTGTCTATAATACTCTTAAATCATTAATTTATCATAGCACGAGAGTTTAAAGCACCAAAAAAATAGGTAGAGTAATGAGGAATAATTTTGAAAAAATTATCATTAATTCTCCTAAATTTGAACAAACGTCAATTAATTAGGAACAAATAAAAAACTCTAAAACGTCATTTAAATAGAGACGGAGGGAGTAATACTTGCTTGAAATTCTCAAACGACTTATATATAGGAACAAAATATTTCTCTAAAATAACTTGTACTCCCTCCGTCCCATGATAAAAGTCTTTATTACTATTTTGGGTAGTCCCATGTTAAATGTCCATTTTTCTTTAATAACCAAACTTGTACACATATTTTCCTATTATATCTGTAGCATTAAATATTTCATACTTTTCTTATTTTAATTCTCTCTCTATATTTAATGACATTATTATGAGCAATTTTGTTATTTTCTTCATCTTCTTAATATGCGTGAAAAGTTCACCAGAACTTTTATCCTGAGACAGATGAAATATTAAAGAACGAAAGGAGTAGTCAATTGATCAACTACCATAAAATTTACTTCATGGTAATTGAATTCTTAACAAGATGTTTTAAGTGACAGATATCTCTACAAACACACAATTCCCAACTCCATGTGCACCCTGTAACAATACATCCTACTGCAAACCCAAACCCAAATCCAAACCCAAACCACGCGTTTATTTATGAACCGACCTATTCGTTATCGTCAGTCCATTAATCAAAAAATTATAAAAAAATAAAAGAATAAAAAGAATAAAATAATAATGTAATTACATAGACAAGAAAAAAGATAAAATTATTTGTGACAAAAAAATACCAAACAACGTCAACCGTTATTTTATAGTCCAGATGCAAAAATGTTGCGTTTGAAAATTATAATTGAATTTTAATTAGTATTCCATAATACACGCGCTTCGTGTTAAATTATATGAAATAAAATGATAATAGTAAACTAAGAATTCTAATCTTATCTTAGATTCAAGAAAAGCTTTCTTTTTAGAGATACTCTCTCCTAAATCTCTCTTATTTTCATTTAATAAATTATTCTCACTTTCTAAGGAGTTTATTTTTCCTTTTTGTGGTACTTGTTTTCTTTCTCCATGTCTTTCTTTTTTGAGAGGAAATTTCATTATCATCTTGAGAGATTTTGCTTTCTCAGTTTGGGAGATTTTGTTTTCTCTGTTTGAAAATATTTTTTGTTTGCGAGATTTTTTTCTTGTGTATGAATTGTTAAAATTTGAATTATTTAAATTTGAATATGTGATGAAAAACAGTCTGAATTTACGTATTATATTATTATTTTAAAGATATAATTGTATTTCAGGATATTATATTTAGTATTCACTAGCATTAAAATTGTAAGGGCAAAAAAAATAAAAAATAAAAAATAAAATTGACACAATTATATCAAATCTCTCGTAGAGATTTTATAATATAGATACATATAGGTAATTAAACATAATTAGTTTAGAAAATAAAGTAAAAATATTATTTAAATCAAAGCGTAAAATATGTAAAAATTTAATTTTAAAGATTAAAAATCCAAACAAAACAGTTTGATGAAGACGTTCAACTAGCCAAGGCATGTGTCTTCAGCTCTTCCGAATGCAGTCCGGAAGCAATACGTCATTTCGTCTATTTTAGCCTTTTTATTCTTAACTTCCTGCTCGACACTGTTAACTCTCTTAGCAGCCTTAACCCATCCTTACCCTTTCAGAAGATTATTCTTTTTGCTGTTCTTTAATAACTTCATTTTTTGCAGCCCTATTACTTGTTGATTTATCTGAACTAGTTCTTGTTCTATCTCTGCTTTTTGGGTGGTAAGGGTTAGTACTGCTACTTCTTTCTGGTCTATTACTGCTTGTTGCTCAACTACCTGCCCCTCTAGTTCCTGCATTTGATCTTGAAGTTCTTTGTTACGGTCATTGAATTCTCCGATCAAATCTTCCTTAAATGAGGTAGGGGTACCTCAACCGACACTTCTTCTTCCTCTTCTTCTTTAGGAACTTCTTCAGGATCTTGTTGGAATCATTTCCTCTTCCTAATTCTGTCACTGTTGGTGGTGGCACACCAGGAACTATCCGCTCACATACTTCTTATATGTCACGTAGTTCCTCTTGTTCCCTCTAACTTGGTCCTGACTGATCATATATCTTGTCACCAGACACCAAATATTTTAAGTTTAATTATTACAATATGTAACGCCCCCAAATTCGGGTACTTAAAACCCGTATCCGGTGTTCCACAATACTAAACATTCAAACATAATAAATTATTAAACATATAAAGTTATTAAACTCATAGTGTTCTATCCCAGGTACATGAACCTTTATGTGCTTGTTTCATGATAATTATAATATTTACAACACATAAGAGTTATCTATTACATAAAACTTCAGCTATTTAACAACTTTCCCCTTGCCCTTATCCTTAGCTACTAACGAGTTAAGATTCTCAAAAGATATCACAATACTACTACAAAAGTGGAATAAATAGTCATCATATTTATACTGTAAGACCCCAATTTTTTTATAAATAAAATCAAAATTTCTATAATTATTATTGTGAATAATAAGGTGTTAAATTGTTATAATACTTTGGTTATGGGTGAAATGTGCAAAATTTTTAAAATAAGCAAGTGGTTATAAAATATTCATTGTTGTTGGGGAATATTCGTTTGATCGTGGAATATTCTTCATTGTCGGGGAATATTCAGACGGCATACGCAGTACCCATTTGTGGGCCCCATAACGGAAAACGGTCGGATAAAGAAAAGCGACAAGTTTGAGTTTTTATAAATAACGACATAATTGTTACAATTAACAATCTGTTAGAATACTTTCGATTGGTTAAAATACGATGAATGGCGTGGTTGCATAAATAGCACACGGTATTGTATGATAGTATTTTGAATTATTGATTCTTACGTAAAAAGGCCTTTACTCAATAATTGTTACGAGTAATTATCGTTAATATTTTATTTTATTGATTCAATAATTGATACGTTGATATTTTATATTATTGTTGTTTCAATAATTGTCACACGCATGATGATTTCTCATTATCATATCAATAATTCATATTATTTGAATAATATTATTAGATAGCATTATTGACAATGTCTAGAAAGTTACATCAATGAGAGGTTTGGTCACCTAATCTTGGCGCCAAGAAGGAGAAATTCTTATTGAAAAGCCTCTCTTCCTAGAAGGCTGTCGGTTGTCAATATTGTGATTCTGTAATATTATTTGTGAATAATTAATTATTGATTTATATGATAAAAAAATATTTATTTTATGTGGATATAAATGAAGGAATTAATTCTGAGGTGTTTTATCAGTATTTTGTCGGAATGGAGGTATTAAAAATTATCCGTATGTGAATTTTGGACATTTTCTGTTTGGAATTTTGAAAAACTTTCTTCTACAAAGTTGTAGAGAATTGGATTTCCTATGGAATGAACATAAAATTCGTATTTTTCTGATAAAATGGCTATTTATTATGAATTATTGAAGTTTCAAAAATAAATATTTTTATTAAATTTATGGGTGGAACCCACTTTTGTTTTTTGGTGAAAACATGTGCCGAAAAATTTTTGTTCAAAGGTGGAGGGCTGGTCTTGGTTGGCATGCGTAGAAGATAAGAAAAAAAATATTATTTTATCATTTTAGTTTGCTTTGGCGTTCTAGCATTTTCCTATAAATAAGGTGCTTAGTTAGAATTAAAAATTACACTAGAAACAAGTTTTCTCTCTCTATATATTATCAAGCGTATTTTGTGAGTATTTATATACTTTGAGAGTTGTTATTCAATGCAAGTTCTTTCGGCATTACATCCGATATTCCAGTTAGAAGTACTGTTCTTTTGAGGTAAGGGATGTTATTTTCTTCAATCTCATTATGCTAAAATATTGATATGAATTTTATTGTGGAATTTTTACCTTTTTGTGTCGGGGTTACTATTAACGTATACAGCACTATTCACGAATACGACACTATTCACAGAAAAAATAAAATTTTCTTTTCTTTGTCCAAATTATCTATTATGGTTACTATCTTTAATTGTATCCATGTTTTGATCTTCATTCTTGAATTTTACTCCACAATTGATTATTATAAGGTATTTTTAAACTTGGATAAACTAAAGTACGAATCCCTAATCTTTGATCTTTTATCTCACTGGATTCATTTTCTTTAAGATATTTTTCATCATCCTCAGTCCTAAATAATGATATTACTGAATATCTTTGGCCTTTATTGCAAAGATGAATGATTAACTGATGAATATCTTTGGCCCGTAGTGCGAAGATGAATAGGTTTTGAGATGAACATGACCAACTGGTGATACAAATAAATATCTTTGGCCTGTAGTGCAAAGATGAATATTTGATTCAAGATGTATATTGATTGATGTTATAGGGATAAAATATTGATGATAGACTTTTAAATTCATAGATGATAGTAGATTCCATTCTCGACTTAACTCTTCTAATGAATTGTTATTTCCGCTGCGAATATTGATCTAAAAATGGTTGTCCATTATATTTTATCTTATTTGTTGAAGGCTAACGATAATTTGTTGTTCATTATCTTAGTCATAATATTCTTTACTGGGCTAGTTGAGCTCACCCTTTTCCTTTTTGTTCCAATTTTCTTCTGAGGATGTGAGAAGATAGCAGAAACTAGCCGGGGTATGGAGTGATGGTTCAGAATAGTTGTTTTAGTAGTCCTCACTATTTTGTAAAATAATGTATCAATAATTGAAATGAGGACTCTTTTTGAGTTTGAATACTGTCTATTAGACAATATTTGTATTTAAACTCACAGTATATGTGTTATCGTATTTTGCACGACAATTGTATTAATGAAGTTGTATTTGTTTCTGTACCATATATTTGACGACTCAAAATGGGTGATGTATACCTATTCTGGGGGTGTCACGTATACTACCACATTTACATCACTTAGATACATGTATTGTCACATAAGATCAAGATCATCACATATCATATCTCAGTTGGTCCTATCCTGCCAGCCGTAATGGTACTAACACACTCTTCTTCAATAATTGCTATAACTCGAGTGCGTGATATCAAATACCTAAATTGATCAATCTTTTGAGGATAGTTCCACACAATTGTCTAAACTCTTTTTATCGAGGTGGTATAGACATAGTTCATTAATTCTACTTGCCTTTTAATGTCACCTAAACAACCTTCTAAATGTTGCATATACATATACGATGCCTCCTCTCTTTGTAAACCAGTTGTCCTAATATTTGCAAGCTCATGTGGTTATCTTCCTGTAACCCCTGAACTTGACCGTCCAAATATTGGGCCCTGTTTTCCGCCTCTTGAAGTCTGGCAGATAGGTCTGTATTATGATCCATTAAATAATGGATAATTTTTCCCAATTGGGTCATGGCCTCCTCCATTTCATGTTGTTGCTACTCAGCATCATGAACAACATGGCCTCTAGGGTCTCTTCCAGTTGCTCAATGAAAACCCCCTCCTCAGGGTCTTCTTCCTCATCCTCTGAATCTATCATAATAATCTGCTCCGGTGTTGGGTTTGGAGTAACATGCTCTTCAATCACAATGGGATCCTTGTGAGACCCCGAATTTTATGAAATAAAAGTATTCAATTTTGGTAAATAGTTAAATTGATAAAAGTTTAAAGTTAAGGGTGATATATGAAAATTTTTCAAAGTAGACAAGTTATCATAAAATACCCGGTTACTATTTACTCTAGTATTGTTCACTCGAGTATTTGGGGCACTTTTTGTGTCGGAGTACTATTCACGAGTTACTATTTACGAGTTACTATTCACGAGTTACTATTTACCCGAATATTATTCACTCGGGTATTTAGGATATTTTTCGTGTCGGAGTACTATTCACGACTTACTATTTACGGGTTACTATTCACCCGATTACTATTCACTCTAGTATTGTTTTCTCGGGTATTTGGGACACTTTTTGTGTCGTAAGTACTATTCATTGTGGTACTATTCTAGAAGTACTATTCACGAAGTACTATTCAATTAGAAAAATATATTTCTTTTAGGTCAAATCATTTTGAGTACAATATTATTCCATGAAGAGATGTCTTTAATTTTTGAATAGTTGGTTGAAATTATAATAAAGGTGATAAGTTTAATTTGTTTTATTGGTATTATTAATGTAATAAAAATGAATACTTTTATAAAGTTATTCTATAAATAGAATATATTATATTCTATTATGATAATGTCTGCATAGTGTTTTGCATAGTAAAATCTTTTTATATAAAATGTAGAATACTTTTATAAAGTTATTCTATAAATAGAATATATTATATTTTATTATGCATAGTATTTATATAGTGTTTTGCACAGTAAAATCTTTTTATATAAAACAAAATACTTTTATAAAGTTATTTGTTTTATTAGACAATAATTAGAATATATTATATTTTATTATGCATAGTGTTTGCATAGTACCTGCATAGTATTTGCATAGTAAAATTTTTTATAAATTTAACATTTTATTAGATTATAAATAGAATATATTATATTTTATTTAAAAAAATTTGCTTTAAATATGGACCATCAGATTAAAGTAAATCAATCTGGACCGTTCATGAGTTAATTACTATGCAGTCCATTTTTCTATAAATAGAAGCTCATTCCTTCATTATTTCTTATGAATTAACTGAAACTCTAGAGAGAAAAACTATAGAGAAAGTTCTTCTTCTATAATCTTGAGCGTATTTCTTTAGAGTTTAAGAAAGCTTTGAGCGTAGTGCAAGTTTTCTTCGAGTATATCTTCGCCCTACCAGTCGGAATACTCTTCTTTCAAAGGTAGGGGATATTATTTGTTATACTCGTAAGGGGTATTCTTTCTTTCTTATTCATGAAGAGAACTTTTGTTATTCCATTCATTATTATTATGTTGGAATAACCTGTTTATGCGAAGTACCGCATACATGGTGAAATTCTTCTATTATTTCGTTCTTTATTATTCGTCGAGAATATGTCCGGGCGTATGACGCGCTCGACAGTTCCATTAATTATTCATTGGAATAACTTTCGTGCATGCTTGATTCATCGCGTATGGTGATTTCGTTGTTATTCCATTCTTTATTATTCGTGAATATCCTATCTCGTGCGCGCTTACCGGACTGATTCCATTATTTATTATATTGTTGGGAATAACCATGTCTGCGGTCTATCGCACGCGTGGTGAATCCTTATGTTATTCCATTCTTTATTATTACATTGGAATAACTCCATACATGTGGATTACCACATGCATGGTGAATGATCCTTCGTATTCATTCCTTATTAAATTGTGGAAATGATCATCTCACGTGGATTACCGAATGGCAGGCGAAAATCCATTCATAGTTTCATATATTCTATTATACTCGGGTTGGTTAAAGTTTTATCTTCTATACTCCATGAAATTAGTGGAATATCCTTGATATTTTGCGCTTCATCCAAAGATCTTTTCAAAAATATTCTTCCGAGCATTCTTGAATTTTACTCTACAAAGAAGTATCATGTTGACAATTTGGACGTTATTAGTTCTCGAATAAATTAATTCTTGAACTTGTTTTATTGAATTCTTATATCATTGTCATCATCCTCATATTTATATTATGTTGAAAGTCATCGTGGGTCAAAGTGCATAGATGGACTTGGTATGATTATAACCAGGGATTATTCGGTATAATCATGACCGTAATATTATAAATGATGTGAAAAAAATCCTCATTGGCCCGTAGTGCATTGGTGGACAATTTTTGGTATGATTATGACTATGGATTCTCTTCGGCCAAGGGTGCAAAGATGAATTGTTTTATAGCATGATCTGGACCGTTGATAAAAACACGATTATCTTTGGCCCGTAGTGCATGGATAATTTATGGTTGTGATACTAATGAAAAAGTCCTCATTGGCCCGTAGTGCATTGATGGACAGTTTTTGATATGATTATGGCTATGGATTCTTCTACCAAGGTGCAAAGATGAATTGTTTTATGGCATGATCGGGGACAGTTGATGAAAACACGATTATCTTTGGCCCGTAGTGCATGGATAATTCGTGGTCGTGATACTAAAGAATATATCTCGGCCCCGTGGTGCAAAGATGATTTGATGATGTGGATTATATATTGAATTTGAGTCTCAATGATTAAAGTGATGAAAACCTTTTAAATCATAGAAGATAGTAGATTTTATTCTCTATTTGACTCTTCTAATGGATTGCTTGTTCAGCCGCAGCTTAAACTTGATGTTTGTTATATTGTATCGGTTTAACACTATTCAAGGCTAACGATAATTTATTCTCGCATTATCTTAGTCATAATATTTCTTCTTGGGCTAGTTGAGCTCACCCTTTCTTTCATTGTTCTCTTCAGGAAATGAGAACGTAGCTGGGACTAGTCGGGGAACAGAGTGATGGTCCTAGATGGTGCATTAGTAGTTCTCATTATTCTATGAAATAGTGTAATAATAAATGAAATGAGGACGCCATTGGGTGTGGATATTGTCTAGAAGGCAATATTCATGTATAAACTCTCAGCTTATGTTTTGTCGTATTATACACGACAATTGTATTATTAAGTTGTATTTGTATTTATGTACCATGTATTTGGCGACTCAAGATGGGTGATGTAGAACCAAATTTTGGGGGCGTCACAATCCTCTTGCACTCCGGCCATCCACACAAAAATAAATAACTCGATTAATACTGAATACAAATTAACTATACACATTATAGATAACAGATAACAGATACAATTATTTTTAAATTATTTTTATTTACATTTTATGATGAACTTCCACAGTCTATCTCTTTTTGAACTTTATATAAGTTATTCACTTATATATCTGTCTAATTTGCCTAAGGTTATAGCCCAAGGTTTCTAACCTACAACTCTGATACCAACCTGTGACGCCCCAAATTCGGGAACTTTAAACTCGTATTCGGTGCTCCACAATACTAAACATTCAAACATAATAAATTATTAAACATCTAAAGTTATTACCCTCATAGTGTTCCATCCCAGGTATAGGAACCTTTATGTGTTTGTTACATGATTATTATAATATTTATAACACATAAGAGTCATCTATAATATAAAACTTCAGCTATTCAATAACTTTCCCCCTGCCTTTATCCTTTCCCGATCCTTCATTCATGTCCTGCTTAGCTGAAAACATTTATATTCAAAGCAAGTATGAGCATTTAATTGCTCAACAAGTAATAGCAATCAATGAATAGCTTACACAATATAAATATTTTCTATAAGATATGATTTTATAGTAAAGCAATAGAAATATAATCTGAACTGTGCACACTCTTACAACAACATATCAACTTTTGGAATACTGAGATTAGAAATAAACACATGTTCTGCAACTCTGATACTTTTGGAATAAAAGAAAAGAACGTTCAGCAAATAAAAATTGGGAAACCAAAGGATTTCTCAGGCTTTTACTCTCCCTGTAACGTTCAATATCAATCTTTAGTTTATTTGTATTCATCTCGTTCTTCAGTTAGAAAAGCAAGATATATACGCATAGAGAGAGTCAGAGGGTGGAAGTGGGTTTACAGTGAAGATTTGAGAGAAACTTTGGAGAATCAAGGAAGAAAATCAAGTATTCTACACTATCCGATCAAGCTAAGGAGGAATCAAGAGGTAAGAAAGAAACTCCAAAACTCCTAATCTCTACTCCCTAAGTTTTTTGTTAGAAATTCTTTTGAATGTTTAAGTTAGAGAAATTCAATTGTGTGATTTCAGTTGATAGATAAACTAATAGATGATCTGATAATAGCATATAAGTAAAATTAGAGCAAACAAATTTGAGTTTATATGTAAAAGGGAAATAAATGGACATTTGGTTTATTTTAGATATTATGGTATATTTTAGAGGCTATTGTTGTGGTGTTCTTATATTTAAAGAATTAATTTGAAGGATGTTATACATCTCTGAAATACGAAAATCACCTAATTTGAATGAACCAAAATGGAGCTAAAACGAATTTGTGGTGGAAGATTTCGTAAAACATATCAAAATATGAAAATCTAGCATAAAGTCTGAATTTGAGTTGATAAAATGCTTTGTTCTAGCTTCTTAAATGTTGTAATTACTCTGTAGATGTAAGACCCCAACTTTTATGAATAAAGAATAATTTTCTTGAAATATATTTTTAAATATTATGGTGTAGATTTGATATAATGTTATAGTTGTGGGTAATATTTATAAATTTTGCAAAGTAAGCAAGTGGTTATATAATATTCGATTGGTCGGGAAATATTCGTTTTAACAGGGAATATTCTGTATATGACGGCACAATCATTGGTGGACCCCATTAACGAAAGTATTGTCGTAGTTAGAAAGCGACAAAATTATCTTTCTATAAAAATAATGGCGAGGTGTTACCGTTAAAACCGTTGAACTATCCGGTAATAAAAGTACGAAGAATACGCATGGTTGCATAGTAGCACACAATATTGATTATTGATGCTTACGTGAGAAGTCACTCAGTTATACTCAATTATTGCTACGATGAGTTCTTTGATCATATCTCTCATATTATTGATTCAATTATTGTTAAAGATCATCCGCATAATATGATATATTATTAAATCAATAATTGAGACGATAAAGTTATTCATATTATTATTTGCAATATCGACAATGTCTAGAAGTTCATCAAGGAGAGGTTTGGTCACCTAATTGCGCGCTAATAAAGAGAAATCCTTATCGAAAAGTCCCCTCTTTCCTGGGAACGACCTGATTGTTAAATATTGTGAATTATAATATTAATGATGAATAAGTTCGTGTTGATTAAAGATGAATTTTATAGTTCCATTGTGTTGGAATTATTTATGTTAGTAGAAATTGACATTTGTTTCGATAATAATTGATGTCTGGAGGTTATATTGTTCAATCGGGTATTTGGGACACTTTTCGTGGTTTGGAATACTATTCACGAGTTACTATTCACTTAATTACTATTCATGAGTTACTATTCACGAAAGTTACTATTCATTTAATTACTATTCACGGGTACTATTCACCGTAAATATATATTTTTTTTCGGTCAAATCATTTTTGGGTACAATATTATTCCATGAGGAGAGATGTTTAATTTTTCGAATAGTTGGTTAAAATTATAATAGTAAATCAATATGGGTCGTTGATTTAAAGTTTTAATAGTAACTTGTCCCTTCAGTTTTCCAAGAGTTATTTGTCCCTTCAGCTTTCCAAGAGTTATTTGCCCCTTCGGTATTTCAAGAGTTAATTGTCCCTTCGCAAATAGTAGTTGCCTCTTCAATATTACCAAGATTCATTTTGACCCTTCGTTAAGACCAAGAGCCACTTTCAGTTCTTCTATAAATAGAAGCTCATTCCTTCATTATTTCTTACGAATTCACTGAAACTCTAGAGAGAGAAACTATAGAGAGAAAGAATAAAAGTATTCTGCTACTTCACTACTCCAATACCCAGTTTCTTCTAAGGTAGGGAATATTATTTGTTGTACTCATAAGGGGTATTCTTTCTTTCGTATTCATGAAGAGAACTTTTGTTATTCTATTCTTATTATTCTATTGGAATAACCTGTTTATGCGAAGTACCGCATGCATGGTGAAATTCTTCTAATATTTAGTTCTTTATCATTCTGTCGGAATATCATGTCTGTGCGTTTACGCCGGACCTGGTTCCATTACTTATAATTTCGCTCGAATATCACGTCTCGCAATGCTTTCTGTGGGACCTGGTTCCATTATTTATTATTCGTCGAGAATATCACCATCATGCGTTTACGCCGGACTGGTTCCATTATTTATTATTCATTGGGAATAACTCGTATCATCGATCTATCGCAGATTTCTCTTTCGAGATAATCGCTTGCGATTCTTCCATGGGTTTAACATACTCCTCAGCAACCTTGGCTACGAGTTTAGAGCTAGAGCTAAGGAGCTAATGAGCTCACCTCCCCAAGGGAGGAAGCTTGCAGAGTTTTTCCCGGTCTTTTAGTCCGGTCCGGCTTATAAGAAGCATGAACGGGTAAGCGAGCGAAGCGAGACAAGCAAGCGGAGTGAGCGTAACACCCTCATTTTGTTTGTTTGGGCCATCGGTCAGTCTTTCTTCTCCGGGGAACCAATCTAATCTGAACTTGACTTGATAGGGCTCCAAATGGATCCCCTGGTTCTACCTCTGGATTTCCTA